>OX457125.1:12236766-12829266 GCA_949752895.1 Dendrolimus pini | reverse complement strand
TCAGCTACAACTACGATCTAGGCGTGACGTGTACGTTCGGTAATCTAATAGTGACGGACTTTGCGCGTTTTAATGAATTACGACCTGCATTACGTTTGGGATTTGTTGTGTTCGGTTATTGTGCTACCTGTGTTATACGTGTTTGTATAGTTCTAATAAACTCTATAATAATTGTAACGGCATTTTAATTCGAGTCCCGCAAACTTGTACCAATATTATTGTTTTTCAATTTTAATAAAGCAATGTACGGTTAGAACTATTGCCATTGAAACTGAGGTTTACGTTTTAGCGTCCGCCGCTGGCATTGGTTGGGCGACAGGCCCCTTCCCTGATGGTGACGTCTCCCAATCATAATACCGATGAGCAGCCGACGACGAGTAAAGCCGCTAAGATTCGTAACCCCCGATGTGGTCAGCCGAGTCTCAATAGTGATGACAGTGATACAAATATTGTGACACCAATATCGACACCAATTTCGACACCATTAGACCCCAATAGGCCACCTCCAAAACTCATAGGAAAACACGACAAGTTGTAAGTATACATTTTAAATGTAATTTTAATTAGCGTCTATTTTGTAAGAAATTTATAGAGACAATTGAAAACTTGAAAAAATAAGCAACCACCTTTATTTCCGAAATTTTTGAATATATCACAAGTACTCTTAATTAATCTAACCGTTAACGAAAAAAATAATGTTATTTATTTATTAAGTAATTTATAAAAGCGAACACATTTTTATTATTTCATTCTACGTTTTTAAATTATATTTTATAATTTGGTGTTAACTAATGTACAATTTTACTTTTTTCGTATGCTATCATCAAAGAGTCACATTGGGCCTGAGACCTCCACCTCCACCAATGTCTACAAGCGAAGTAAGTACTTCTTACATTTACTTTCTCCCTAGTTTATAATATATAAAAATGGACATGTACCTACAGACATTTGATTCGGCTTACCGCGCTTGTTAGCAAAAATAATATAATAATTTGAAACATTATAATCAAAGTTTATTATTCTAGAATTATTACAATTACAATATTAAATACAGCACAATAATACACAGAACTATTAGGACAACTCCAAGAGTTGTCTCCACGCTTGTTAGGTGTCGAGCAGCAATTTGCCACTAAAGAATACTGCCATTATCGAACACTAATTATCGACCACAATATACGATGCGACTCTTGTCCAACAGAGCTTTCGCTCTGTTCGCAGCACGACGGTTGATTGTAGACTAGTTGCCCTCTGCCCGAACATCGGGTATTTATAAGATCCTCGTAGTGAGTCTGCAGTGACACCATTGTGTAATACTTTGGCGCCACTTCACTTCTGCCAGCCGTATAACTTTGAACAGCCGGTTACTCCATTTTCAATATCCGTTGGTTTTATAATAAATGCTTCTACGTTGACATCCGGTTATACGACTTCCGATTACTACATTAATGAATACTCTATCCGATTATTGACTACTTCCGTCATATGGCTACTTTACAATAACAAATACGATTCTAACAGGCTCGTAAAATCCGCTGCCGCGCCGGAGGATGTTGTTTACTATCGACTGCATCACCATCGCTCGAGATGTTCTTAAAACAGTAGCGTGGTCGCTACGGCGGCGGCATTTGTGCAGTGCTGTCTACACCAGCGCTTATTATCTTTTCATGACTAATCGGCTGAACCTTAATTAAATTTGACAATGAGATAGATTGTATTCTAAGGAAGTACACTGGCTATTTTATGCTTATTTCTTTTAACAACTCAAAATTGTGCAAGTTGAAAAATACTTACGACTATTATTCGTCTGCAACTTTGGTCCACATTGGACATTTTTTAAAGATCATATTTTGCCAATATTTTTTTAGCAGGGCAATGGATTTTTTGCCTGAAAATACACGGTTACTATAGACATACATAACCATAACTGTTCTATTTAATATTTTTAATAGGAATCAGATATATTTTTATTCATCCTGCCTACTCTGAACCGCATTCGATTCGATTTTTTTTTATTTGCAAGAGATCAGCAGACAGGCAGAAGGCCCACTTGATGGAAAGCGGTTACCATCGCCTATGGACATTTGCAACACCAAAGGTGCTACAAATGCGCTGCTGCTCTCTTAAGGAAGACTGGAACCTGGTCACTAATGCCGGAACACAACACTTGTTCTTCTTCTTCTAAAGCTTCTAGGACAATTACTGCGAAATTCTCAGGATAAAAGTATATTTTAAGTCCGAAAATTTGCTATCGATTAATCAAAATCGCATTGAAATCGGTCCAGTAGTTTTTATATAAATTCATCAACAAACTGACAAGAAATCTAACACAATGCTATAATGTCTCCATCGTTCATATAGTAGTTGTATAACCGTCTATAATATCAGTTGATTTTTAATAGTTTCAATGTACAGAGACGATATTTGTGATACTTGTTTATAGAGCAAGCGGGTACAGGTTATATTGTATTAATTTTTATGTATTTGCCCCCGGATGATTCACTTCATTTTATATCGCAAACTATACCATCCCTCGTCTATCTGTAAAGAACATAAATTACAAAACTTGTCAAAAATTACAAAATAGATAACATGACCCAAGTGGATCAAGTACAGTTCACTGGGTCGGACCCAGCGGTCCAAACGGACTTAGTGGACCCTGTGGTCCAAGTGGACCCAGTGGACCCAGTGGCCCAAGTGGACCCAGTGGTCCAAGTGGACCTAGTAGACCCAGTGACCAAATGGTGACCATGTGGTACACTGGAACCAAATGGTCTAAGTGGCCCAAGTGGACGCATTGGACCAAGTGGACCCAGTGGACCAAGTGGGCCAAGTGAACCCAGTGTACCCAGTGGACCAAGTTGACTAAGTGGTCCAAATGGACTAAGTGGACCTAATGGACCCAGTGCACTAAGTGGACCAAGTGGACTTAGTAGACCCAGTGACCAAATGGTGACCATGTGGTACACTGGTACCAAATGGTCTAAGTGGCCCAAGTGGACCCATTAGACCAAGTGGACCCAGTGGACCAAGTGGGCCAAGTGAACCCAGTGTGCCCAGTGGACCAAGTGAATCCAGTGGACCAGTGGACCAAGTTGACTAAGTGGTCCAAATGGACTGAAACGGAACAGACAGACAGAGTTATTTTTACATTTATAATATTAATAAGGATTAACGAGCACAATTAATTGCCGACGTCTTCAAAGTGCTATGTTTTTAATGACATTGAATACTTACGGGACCTTGTAACATTGATTGATGAGAGATAATTTTTAATATATACATTTTTAAAGCTTAAAATTCATTACCTATTAAAAAAAATCTAAAAGATTCATCGTCATGACTCGATAGGTATTTGTGTCTCATTTTTGTAACGTGATATTAGGAATAAATTAAAAGAAAGTGCCGCTAGAGTTTATATTATGTTATTAAATTACAGTCTGATCAATCGTCTGTGGGACCGTCGACTCCGCCCATAAAAGTGAATACACCTTTGGCTATAGTAGAACGTTTAATACCGAGTATATCTACACCTGAATATGATTCGCCACTACAGGAATGTGGGTCACCAATAATAACCTCATTAGAAGAAACGCATTTCATGCATGAGAATATGGATGCTGAAAGTCTGGATATCATTGCGCACGAGTTTAATATGTCCGAGAACAATTTGGCACATCAAGATAGATCCGAATCACCTAGGTAAAAATTACAGAATAATTTGTTTTCCTGACTGGTGCATAACGATTTTTTTCATGTTCATAAAATTCTCGTAGTATTGTATTAAAGTTGTTATTTCATGTTTTTACACAGCCCAGAAAATGTACTGCAGAATAATGCGACACACTCGTGTAATACGGTGGAGGATTTACCAAATTCACCGCGCTCATCGCCGGACAGCTCGCTAATTTTGATAGAATCTCCGCTTAAGTGTCAAAACGAGACTCCAATAGTTATAGACTTGACGGAAAGTTTGCAAGATCACATATCAATTTCTGAGGACTCGCCGTGCAGCTTACAAAATCGGCAACCATCACCATCTGAGGATTCCACATCTCGAAGTCTTCCTGTTGATTCGTCAAGCAGTTTGCAAAGCCCAACGCCAATTCCTGCGGAGTGTGCAATTTCTGTACTTCCGTCATGCACTTTGGAAAACCAGGTGCCGATTACTATAGAATCGTCACCCATAATGCACAACCAAACCCCTATCTCTGACGACTCTTCAAGCGTTACACAGTCCCCAATATCGTCAGACTCGACACGCTCTTTGCAAAATGAAACAAAATTATATACAGATTCCTCTAGCATTTTGCCTAATCAAATGGATATAATAGTACTAGACTCGCCGCGCACCTCGCCGAGTTCGTCGAACGTGATACAGATTTCGCTAGACGAGTCGGAAGCATCACCGAATCTGGCGGATAATCTACCAGATTCGCCGCGAGGTTCGTCTGATTCGTCTGATAGCGCTGCACCGGAAACGCTCCGCCGACTATTGAACATACGGCGAAGGTCGCCAGATACTCCGCGCCCTCCTGTCCATGCTCAGGATGAAACGGACGCAGCGCGCAACGTTACCCCTTCACAAACTGTACGTATTTATGTATTTATTTTATTTTAATTTTAAAGTTTCTGACAAATATGCGCCCCATGATTTATTACTTGTACGCAGAACTCATCTTTTCCACGATACTTTAATGAGGTCAAGATCCCGAGGCACCTACGGTAACCTAGAAGTGGTCTAAATAAATAGGATTTCTAACGCATAAGTAATAACAAAGCAATAAGTACAATAAGTGTAAATAAATAGGATTTCTAACGCATAAGTAACAACAAAGCAATGAGTACAAGAAGTGTAAATAAATATCGCAGTCATGCAGTTAAATATAGTAATGGTAAATACCTAATAATAAGATCAATATCAATAGAAACTACAAAACACGAAGAACTGCAGTACTTTTCAGATAATGTAAAAGGTTATATTAAATGTCTAGGTTTAAGTTATGGTGAACAATAAAGCGTTTTAATTTATTCATTCATTTCAGATGAAAGGCCTCTTACACAAAGTTCAAATTAAGTTCCCAATAAGCTATTTGCAACTTATTTATCGAATAAAGACCACGTTTGCGTTTCGCAATTGACAAATAGGCAAATACTATTCTGTAAATGGAGGGGAGTCCACTGGGGACGACCTCACCGGGCGGGCGGCGCGCAAGAAACAGCGCGCCTGCTTCGCTCCGGTTACGGATTCCCTATCGGATGGGGTCTTAAACAGAATTGTATACTTCCCAGAACCGGGAGCCTTTTCTCCTCCAAGGATGTGTCCTCCTCGGAGAGTGACCGTCCCCCGTCTCTGAGGAGTTGCAAGTGGCCCTCGATCGTCTCCGGGGCCGGAAAACGGCACCGGGACCCCATTGGGGTCCCGGGCAGGGTCCTCTTCCTGGCCGCTAAGCACCTAGGCGGATAGCTTCAGGAACTTTTTAACGCCTGCATCAGGACAGGGAAGAGAAAAACTTTCTGAATGTCCAGCCTACAATTTAAATAGTATACTAGGGCTTGAGATTACGAAAGGATCAATTTAAGTACCCCATTGAATTTAAGTTAGGATGAAGGTTGGGCAATTATAATGTTCGGTTTCATATACTATGAAATATTTCTGGTTTAAAGTAGAAATATACCACAGATTCTGTATATACATTAAGTAATAATTATGGCTTGAATTCATTATATGTCTTAAAACGATTTGATTTATTTTTGTTAAGACCTTTCGGCGAAGATCGCCAGATACACCGCACCCTCCCCGTTACCTGGCTCGCGGTCAGCCGGTCATGCCACTAAGTGAGCCCGAAACACCCAACGTGAGTTATATATTTTTATACTTAATATTTCTATTGTAGCCTGTTCAACCGTTTTTACCTTTGATAGGTCGGTGACTTATAAATTAGCAATGCCCTAAAGCGTTACCGATTTGATTTTATATAAACATGGAATTTACTTGTGAATAAATTTTGATAAATTTAGTGCAGGTGCACTCGTTCGTACAGGTGTACGATCAGAAACGTAAAAATAAAGACAGCCAAAGTGATCATTAGTAACGACAAACCAAACTCGTTAAATTGTTCAGAGCACCCCTTCTTACCCAAATATATCGGAACACCAACAACGGCTAATACATGAGATGAATTAAAGAATCCAAATATATCACTTTAGAAAAGTGACTCTATTATAAATATTATATTATAATAATTGGAATCAAAACGGGATGACTTCTTACTAAATCAATAAAGTACACTTTAGAAAAATAAACTATTCCAAATATGATTAGAATCAAATAGATGATTTCATACTAAATCAAAGCATATATAGAAGTAGTTTTCGTGCGGCTTGGTCGCAATACGCCTAGGTTACAGCTCTATGTTACGTAAAGGGTGTCCCAAAAAGGACGCAAGATTTGAAATTGATGAAAAACACATTTTTTTTTCGTTATAATATATTTGTATATAAAATCTTGAAATACATAAAATAGGGTTATTTGTGGAATAATACGTCAGGCAAATGTCCTCCTAGGCTTTGCTGGCACATACGCACTGTTTTGTCAAAATTTTCTATGACCATTTTGCATAGATGCAGCTGAATTTCTCCTTTTAAAGCATGAGTGGTTGTGGGCTTATTGGCATAGACTTTAGACTTTAAATAACCCCATAAAAAGAAGTCTAAAGGTGTTAAATCGCAAGATCTAGGGGGCCAATTCTGATCACCGAATCGAGAGATCACACGACTAGGAAATGTTTCATGCAGTAATTGCATCGTTTGTCTGGCTGTGTGGCAAGTGGCCCCGTCTTGTTGAAACCACATTGCTTCTACATCGATATCCGCTAATTCGGCTAGAAAAAACCTTGTTATCATGTCGCGATATCGAGCTCCATTAACAGTAACTGCTTGGCCGGCCTCATTTTGGAAAAAATATGGTCCATTAATGCCTCCAGCCCAAAATCCGCACCAAACAGTGACCCGTTGTGGATGCATTTGTTTTTGAACAATCACATGTGGGTTCTCTGAGCCCCAAATGCGGCAATTCTGACGATTAACAAAGACATCGAGATGAAAATGTGCTTCGTCGTTAAAGATGACTTTGTTTGAAAAATCTGCATCCCTTTTTTACGGTCGATAATCCATTCAACGAACTCTCTTCGCTGTCCATGATCATGAGGCTTCAGTTCTTGTGTTATTTGAACTTTGTAAGCATGGATATGCAGATCTTTACTGAGTATATGTATATATATATGTTGGAGAGAGCTTCTTGAAATTTGCAATACTTGTCCACGATGCCTAATGAATGTTCCTGGATGTTCACGGACATTCTGACGCACTGATTCGATATTGCCATTTGAACGGCTTGTTTTTGGACGACCAGTGGAATGAACATCATGAATTGATCCACTCTCTCTGAATTTTGCAACCACTCTGCTCACAGTTGATGAAGTCACGTCAATATTCCGACCATATTTTGCACGGAATTTCCGAACCGTGCCCGCCAAACTTTCATAACTTTGAAATATTGTTCAATAATAAAAACGCGTTGATCTTTCGTATAACCCGCCATTTTTACAAACCCTAAACATTCAGCTGAAAAATAGATTTTTTTAGGGTTGCCAGCACTAAAATACAAAAATGGCGGCAAATTGAAATCTTGCGTCCTTTTTGGGACATATATAACATTTTTATCAGATGTTTTATATACTTAAACCTTTAATACTTTCATTTATTGTTCATATCATTGCAATTACCACAGACTACTGAAGAAACTAAGTCAATAAACTTTAGACAACTGCATAAAAAACTCGTAGCTAACCTGAATTGAAGCACCTAATACGTAATGGATGACATGTGGGCAACCTGACAACGTATTTGTTATTGAATTATAATATAACTAGAGTTTACCCCGCGACCCTGCTGCGGGTCAAACTCTAGTGCGTACCTCTTGTTTAAACAGCCGGCGTTAAAACAGATTACATTGTTTTATATTGGTGCTAATTGCCCTCATAAGATTTACTTTATTTTATATCGCAAACTATATTGAGAAATAATTGATGACGTGAGTGGATGAAGGTGATATGTCGCATATTCGGTATTTTGCTTTTTTTTGCGTAGATGAATGTTATAAGTCGATACCAAATGACTACAGACCTTAGACCATAGATATAAGGCATATTTAAAAAATAAAAAGTTGATAAAGGTGTTAAGTTCAGTTCAGTTTCAAATAAAAGTAAAACTTTTATCTCGATTTACTCAGAATTGGAATTATGCGACTTAATCACCTTCATCCACTCATGTCTTCAATTGGTCTCCCATACAAACCAGTATTTCAACCCGTTCTAGTTTTATTTATATATCCCCCGTCTATCTATCTGTAAACAACATAAACGACCAAAACTACTACAACTTCTACAACTACCACAACTACCAACCAAAACTACCGCAACTACCAAAACTACCACAACGCCCAAAACTACCACATCTACCAAAACTACCACTACTACCAAACAAACCTACCACAACTACCAAAACTACCACAACGCCCAAAACTACCGCAACTACCAAAACTACCACAACTACCAATACTACCACAACTATCTAACAAATATACCACAACTACCAAAACTACTAAACGTATCTACCACAACGCCCAAAACTACCGCAACTACCAAAACTACCACAAAGCCCAAAACTACTGCAACTACCAAAACTAACACATCTACTAAAACTACCACAACTACCAACCAAATCTACCACAACTACCAAAACTACCAGAAATACCGCAACTACAAAAACTACCACAACTGCCACAATTACCAAAACTACCAACCAAATCTACCACAACTACTAAAAGTACTAACTATATCTACCACAACTACCAAAATAACTGTACCTACAAAAACTACCACAACTACCACATATACCAAAAGTACTAAAACTACCACAACTACCAATACTGTCAAAACTACCACAACGCCCAAAACTACCGCAACCACCAAATCTACCACAACTACCAAAACTACCACATCCACCAAAACTACCACAAATACCAACCAAATCTACCACAACTACGAAAACTACTAACCATATCTACCACAACGCCCATATCTACCACAACGCCCAAGACTACCGCAACTACCAAATCTACCAAAACTACGTTCGTAGTACGATCGTTATGCAAGCGGCCCTTAGGCTGGTGTGCACCGAAATTTAACCGACGGTTAACAAAAAATAATCACTGTTTTTCCATATATTTTTGGCGATTATCTTATTTTAACCATCGGTTAAAAGTCGGTGCACACCAGCTTTAGTGTTACATTATGGTTTTAGGCTTAACCCTTTAACGGTCATAACGATCTAGATAAGATAAATTGAATCTGATTTCGAATTAGGGTTATTTTATATGCCAAAAAAATAAATAAATGAGAATATGAGTTTCTTTTTAATGGTGGTAAACATATTCCCTCTGCCTGCAGCGGAGATTAAAAACCCTATTGAGGATTGTCACCAATGGCCGAATTTTGTATAATTTGTCATAAGCGGGGTTAGATCTCGCAGGTTGCTTATAATTGTCGTTCAAATGTAAACATTGTAAGATTTGCTTGAAGATTCAAGCATCTGTATGGCATGGTAGAAGCTATTTCGTCAACTCTAAAAGCGGGATCTGATGACCAGTAACGTTCTAAAGAAGGTAAAATATTGTAGCCCATTATAATTATGATTCCTAAGAAAGCCTTCAATTCTTTGGTATCAATATCGGTCCACCCCACTACGGTATTTTGATCAGCATATCGGTTGGTTTCTATAACAATCAATTCAAAAACTTCTAGAGTTAATTTTTTTTCCAAGTGACGAATAGGCCTGGCATTTGATGGTAATATGCGTGTTGGAGTCATGGGGACACTATCAAAGGTGTCAGGCGCTGGCCTGTTGTCAGTCCACAAATTTTTCTTCCACATATCTTCAACTTCGTCAGAAGTAGTTGTTGCTGGCTCTACTTCTGACTCTAAAGACTCGTTATCACTAGTTGAATCGCTATCTCTATGTTCTGGACTTTCTTCTGTTCCCCTTTTCCGTCCTATCACACTTCCCGTCCCATGTCCACTTCCCCGTCCCGTCCCACGTCCATTTCCCCGCCCTCTTGCAGGTAATGTGGGTTGACCTATTCCAGGGTAGGTGCTATTAGGCAAGTCTGCACTATACGTAGAAGGTTGCAGCGACACCAAATACCTTACTGTTTCAATAGACTGTAGGCCTTGGTCATCACTCGATGAGGAAGGCTGAGGTGAAGCCCTTATTGCATCAGAAGACCGCAGTTCTAGTTCATCTAAGTCCTCTAAAATCCGCTGCAGTTTTATGGAGTTATAATGAACATTTTCCTCATCCGAGTCCTCTTCATCTTCGGACTGGTCTGGATCTGATGGGAAAACAAACATATCCTCCAGTGCCGAATCTATTTCAAATTCTTTTAGGGGTTTTTTGCTCATTTTCAGTCAATCTGTAAAGTTATAAAAAGTAAGCCTTGTGGTTAAAGGGAATAATATTCTTCCCACCAAAAAAAAAAAACATCAAAAAAAGAAATTAGTACAAGATAAACCAAAAATATGCCTCATTTCTAAAATACTAGATACAAATCTACAAAATCTAGAAGAACTTACCACAAATCACCACGTGGGTTCGCAGATTTATACCGATTTCGCTCTCAGTAGAAAAATCTCCTGTTTTCAAGTATCACTGAACCGTTTCGAAAAAAAAACCTATTAATCTGTTAATGTCAAATTTTAAAAATTAACTGTCTTCTTTTATAATTCGTGTTGCCAAATCGAAAAAAAATGGAAAGATAAACAGGTTTACTTTTACTTTAAAAAAAAGTTGGTGGGAAAAATATTCCCTTTAACTGTAAAAGGGTTAAAATCATATTATCGAAGTTAAACGTTTTATATATAAAGTTAAACAGCACAGTTAAAACGGTGAAATTTTGAACTCTACGTGTGAATGACCTGATTGCTATGCGCGTAATATACAGCGATCCACTAACAAATAAATATTCATACTTTGAACTTTAAATATTAGTGATTGCTAGTCAGTTAATGTTTGTGAACATGTGTATTGTTTCTCGCAAATTATTAGCTACTTGATATAGTCAAAATATTAAGTAGCACACATGTGAACAGACTCGTACACACTCTGTTTGAAATTTAGCCAAATTTAAATATCTTAATGACGCCGTTCCGGTTTCGTTGGTTTTTTTAGTGTACAGTAATGAAATGAATACATCTTAATCTCAATACAAGTTACGTACGTGAATGAGTGGTTTACAAAATTAACTTACCGGTGTTGACTACCTATTTAATATTGGATTGTGTATTTTCCTTACGAATCGTAAGTTCTAACTCTGTTCAGTATGTACTCCAAATAAACTAGGGCCACTTCAGTATTTTGCTATCTGATTTGTTGACAATAAACTTCTTTCAGAAGTGTTTGGTACATGCTCCATTTAACTTATTATTTCTTCGTTTAGTCTACGTGTCAGTTTTTACTAGTGATTGTACTATAGAAAAATGATATTTTAACCAACAATGAAAATAAAGTTTCAACTTTTTTCGAATTGAGTTTTGTAAAATTATACCGTGCTTTCACCACTTAATTTACGGTGCAATAATCACTTAGTTTTCATCGCTTTGGTTTAAAAAAAATCTTATTCAATACACTTTCGAATTAAATGCGGGTTTAATACAAGATTTGGTGATTTCCTGTATATATTCAATTCTTAAGATTAGATTTTTTCGTTTTTTATTTACTAAAATGACGTGTCACACATTTCTAGTGCTGATGGGCAATAAAATTATAAAGCACAGGGTTAAAGGGATAGCGAGCTTAATAAATCAGATAAGAATTACTATTGTATCTATATAATACACTTCTATATCTTAATATCTGTGTTTACCTTGTCATTTGTACAAAATTAAACTTGTTTGTATGGAGATTATGTCACATTAACAAGATATTGGAACCGAATATAAGGCGTATTGAAACCAAACTTTACACGATTATTTAGCTCTTTTCAATTATTTTCTATGGTTTTGGAACTCTGTAGAGTTTTTCGGGATTGTATGAAACTACTGGACTAATTCTACAAATCGTCGACTTTCCAATTGCTAACGCTCACATTCGGCTTTCTGAAAATATTTCGTAATCAATCTCCGGAGATATATATGAAAACTACTATAGGCACTCGTCAGGAATCTCTTGTTAGAAGTAATATGATAAAGTTAGTTTTAGATCAATTGACTTAATAAGCTTGTGACTGAAAGCTGTCGAGCTGTCGTTTCGGTTTATTTTTGACAGTTTTTGTTTTCGGACCACAACAGTGGACGGAGTCATTATCATATATATATATATATATATATATATATATATATATATATATATATATATATATATATATATATATATGTACTTGTATTTTCAGGTGGCCCGGAAAATGGACTGGACGCAGTGGACAGAGGAGTTTGCGCCTCAGTTACGTTCTGATCTCATACACCCAAATGATAATGTACAGGAGCCATCCAGCGATTTATATTTATTGGCAATGTCGGCTAGGAAGCGCCGCTGCGTCCGTGATTCAAGGCCGCCCACGACTCTAGTAGAGTTTATGGCGGGTAAGATCGATTTTATATTATAAGAGCATTAATGGAACGAATGAAAAACAAATGGCTGTGAAATAATCGCCTCGGTTGATTATACAGGTCCCGTGTAGGAAAGGAGAAACAGGCGACAAAACAACCCACAGCCAGGTGGTAGGGTATTTCCTCGACTGGATGGCGACCACCCCTGGTCTAGAGTATGCCGCCATAACAACCTCGTGTTGTGTTCCGGGATTAGTGACCAGGTTTCAGTCTCCCTTAAGAGAGCAGCAGTGCATTTGTAGCACCTTTGGTGTTGCAAATGTCCATGGGCGATGGTAAACGCTTTCCATCAAATGGGCCGTCTGCTGAACTCATGTAATAAAAAATATATTTACATTCATATTTTTATCTATTATAAACTTTAGAATGATTTTAGCCATTTATAAAGCTTGAAGTAAAAGTATAAAACTATTGATGCAGCGACAAGCATTGTATCATACTTTAAGCCTGGATATGATCTTGCACCTAGACTATGTATTTGCTTTCATAGTTATTGTAGTAAATTGAACCAGAAACAGTAAATTTTGACGTCTGGATATATAAATTCACTATCCATAGGTTTTTGTTTCTATGCCTGGTATTGTGGCGAACTAAACTGGCTGTTTACTTTGAAATCTAAAAAATTAGGTTCATAGGGTTTTTAAGCTCAGTAGAACGAAGAAGAAACGAGTCTCCTAACAATTACTATTACCGTTTAGGTTTATAAATGCCAGATATTTTAGTTCTCTGAATTTACTTAGAGTTTTCGTTTTTACTAAATGTTCGTTTTATTTTACAATAACAAATAAGTCGTCGTTATGGAAAAGTGAATCAAAGTTTCGCGGGCAGATGCTAGTTATAAATGTATTGTGTTGATAAAAGTATTATTTACTTTGATTACAGAGAGTGTTGGTGAGGTGACTGAAAATAAAGGCAATGTGCAGGACAGCTCGCCAATGAGGTTTGCTTTCTTTGAGCATATGCGTGAAATGACTCGTGAACGCGCCACTGTTTCAACAGATTATGATACTGAATATTATTCTGCAGTAGACAGTTTCATAAATATACATGATAGGTAATCAGATAAATTATCGTTGTCTTTACATTTTAATATATGACAGGTGTTTATTTAAGCCAAGTAGGGGAGTATAACTTTGAGAGGGAAATTTATAGGGTTCCGTTGGGATTGGCCGCCTTCGATATGTTTCGTTGGTTTTGACATATGAGTATATGATCCCACAATGTACGTAGACGAAAACCTTCAACTATTAAGTCTGGCATGAAGTATAGTGTAGTAGACGTGGACAGTAGAAGAAGTACATATTGAAAGTCACTAAGCAAGCTGTGAAACGGTTGTTGTGTATGTTCGTGCTGCACACATAATGTTAGTGACTGTGTTACAGATGTAACCCAGGGCTTAATGCGTTTTTTGAGATTCGACATTATTAATAAAGTTAAACATTGATTCGTCATACCGTTATTTTATAATGCTTTGAGTAATACACGTTTATTATGGTTAAATTAAAAAACGGGGGTCATCCGCAAGACTGCACCCATATACATGGTGATATGATGGTAATGGAACATTGAAATTTATTTTAATACATCGTGATATGATAAAATGTTATGGATATTTATTTTTATTCTTATTTTATTAATATTGTCCTTTTTTCGAGATATAAGACTGACTCTGCGAGTTTTCGTTTCGCTGCAGACATTATGCTTTGTTGATTCAAACACTTAAGTATCTTGACCTCTTTTGCTTATCAAAAACCCATAAGTTATGTGCATGACCTGTAGAGTAAAAGACAAAAGGGGCCCAACATAGTTCTAATAGTTATTAAACTAAAGTGACAGTGGTTACGTTCGGACTTATGGGTGATGCAACAGACGAGTCGCGGATTAGATAAGAGAATGCATCTTTGCAAACATATATGCTTCATATCCGGCTTGAAGGATCATGTTTAAAACTAGTAGACTAATGTCTAGTACTTGTGTTTCCTATAAATCAATACTGCTAATTCACTTGAAACTAGCAGTATTTTGCGTACGTATAATGCATTATAAACATGTCGGTGTAGGTTTTTGATACGACTTCTTCTAGGGAACCGACCACCCTATGCAAGTTAGTTGGCGGGAACTGAATGAGAAAGCACAGGGCCGGGATATATTGTGTAAACTTGGGAAGGTCCTATGTGTAACAATGTACAGCGACGCGCCATAACGAGAACAACAAAGGGAACGAGAGTAAAAATGAAATGTGTATTAGCCAATTTGTCTGTCTCATTCTATAATGTGTGAAGGCTGAATTTGTATTATTATTAATGGTATTTACACATATACCTTATGCGACCGTGTGAAGTTAGTGATGTATATTCAAATGAACCAAAAATTGTAATCTCACTACTGGAAAACGTATAACGTATCAACATTTTCACTAGATTGTTTGGTATATTTCTGCATGATGTCTTTGAATTAGAAACTATTTGAAATTTTAGCAGTAGTTTTATTGTCAGAGCATACGGACGGACATTAGAGAATTGGACAAAAATTCGTCTTTGTTTTCAGGACCCTGACACCTCCACCGTCCGAAACTGATGACGAGAAAAATGCAAAAAAAGATTCCAGTTCCGACTCTAACTAGGTTTAAGTGTGTTATATAACTTAAAAAAAATAAAAAACCATATTTATAATTAGTGTTAAGTCTACTTTCGGCATTGTTTATTTGATCAAAATTATAGGTTTTTTTATACGACAGACAGAGAGCAGAATAACTCTGCAGTCGTGTTGAGTGTATATTTTGTAGAGGCGCCTCTGTCTGTGAATTTGATCCTTTATATAAGATCTCAAATGAATTCTTTTGCCTTTCTCTGCTGTAACAATGCACGTAGACCGTTAAGAGCAGCAGAGTAGGTGACAAAGAATAGTTGCAACAATGTAATTAGGTTGCTGAAATAAGTGTAATAAACTAATAAGGCATTAGGGAACTTGCATGTCATTACACCTATCAAATTATTTTTTATTTATTTACATATAAAGTTAAGGATTTTTATTAGTCAAAAGAGCTCAACATATGCCATAAATTTTAAATCACAAAATGAGCTATATTAATCTATATTAGAGTACAAGTTCGGATTTTTGACAGAAACTCATTGACTGGGTGTTTTTATTCTTTGCGAAACGTCAATATTATTGTGTGACGTAATCGTCCAGAGTATAGAGACTCGCCAAAATGGCGGCGTGTAATCGTCTGAACCATCTGTTTGCATTTTTTCAATATATTTGTTTTGTTGCTTGAATTATGTTAAAATTTATAAATAGTTTATTTTTACGGGTATCTGTCAATGTAAATAATTTATTAAAAACCATTAAAATCATGTATATTCCCTGTCGATGTTTAAAATCTTTTGATTAGTTAGTTAACCATTTCATTGTAAATAAAAACATCAATTATATTTACAATTCCTAGGAAAGTTAAGTATTGTTGTGTAATTTATCTGAATATTACTATTATACGATATATTTAATTATACTTAACGTTAGTAACATAATGTAGTGTAAATGTTAATCAAGTTGTTTTTACTTTTTATTTACAGACTAGTTGAGCCACCGGAAATTTGCGTAGAGTAAATTATGTAAGCATGTTCGTTGATAAAATAATAAATGCAAAGCAGTAACCTTTTAAAAATGACGTAAATCTATAACTGTGTTTGATGTAATTATTTTTAACGCAATTGCAATGATGGCATCGAAAATCGCGAGCCCAGCACCACTTATTTAGCTTTATTCTTCTATCCACACCAATAACACACTTTTATATCTCGCCCGAGATATAAAAGCTAATTCTGAGTTTCATTTAAATCATTTCAGTACTTTTCACCTGATGCACGAACAGACAGAAAAACACAAAAAAACTATGCGTTTTCGGAATCTACGAGTCTGAATTTAGCCTTCTGATTTTGTTTTCTCTTTTTTAAGTTTAATTCACATATTTATTTCGTCTACAGATTTATCACATTACTTATAGATAGTTTTTAAAAAACATTTTTGCATTCCTTATGAACTTATGTTTAAAATAAAATCCAGTGCAGGAGCAGATTAGCATGAAGTGTTATACAAATGAAATATATTGTAATCTTCTTGGCAGACCATAAATGAAATAATGTTATTATTAGTTGCGCTGTATTAGGTAGTCTGACTTGTATGTTTTCCCGCCACTTGTTTTTTTTTGGTAATAAATTTTGAGTAAATTAAAATGACTTTTATTTCTTATCCTACAACCTTTTATTCAGTTGAGAACTAGCTGCATGTTTCATACACATTGGCGAATTTTCGAGGTAATAGTATTATAGATGACCCTCAAATCAATTGAACATACAATTACATATCAAGTTGCTTTATCCAAAAACTAAAAATAGTTTAACTAAAAATAGCAACTAGTGATCGAGTACAAAGACATTTTTTGCTTAAAAACCCATTGAAGGGCTAGTAATATATTTTTTGCTGGTCTTTAGGCATAATATCAGTGCAATTACCATGTGCTGGCGGTAAAAAAAACATCGTGAGGAAAGTTGGGTATGAAGATTTCCTCAAAAATTTTTTTTATTTTTCCTAGATTCCTGTGTAAACCCACTAATAAGGATGTGAGCAAGTATAGCATTCTGTATAAGGATTTGCATAAGCGTGTCCGAGTCTAGCTTCGGGCTTTTTATAATACACTTGTGTACTTGAGGTTGATTCAATAGACCTTAAATACCTAGAGTAGTAAAACATGTACAATAATCGCATTGACAAGTTTATATTCAACCAAAAAACAAAAACTCGCCTACGAGTATGTCATACGATAATCGTTAGATAATTATTACCGAGAGTTTTGTTTACACTACGGTACAAATTGCATTGAGATTGTTTCTTCTTTAATGTTGAACATAAAACTATGGTTTTCAAATAATGGTATCGTCATCTCTTGTCAAACCACAATACACATTCTTGATACATAGATATGTCTTCTCTTTTTGTATAATAGCATGTATCTCTCTCTGTCCCCCCAATTTTGCCTTGGTACATGGACGACGTCACTATTTTGTCATCGGATTCTTTTTTGCGATTTTAAAACGACAGACATGTAATAAATTATAAGATTTTTGGCAAGTGCAGTGAGGGTCAAACAAACTAATTGGTGGTCGCCCTTGAAAAGTGATTGCTATTATTTGAATGATTGGTTAAATAGGTTTCAATTTCCGTGGTCTGCGTTTAGACAGCCAAGGTGGAAGTTCTTAGTCGACGGGGGCTTTGGTGAGTCTGTATAATAGTCTATCTATTCTATTTAATTATTGTTATTCGATATACATTTACACAACGATTGAAGGCAACAAAATTATATATTATTAGCTTCATCGGCTACGTATCTAAGGAAAATCTGGGATATTTTTAACCTGCGGAATCCGCACACACAGAGGTCTACGATTTTTCAACTTGTCTAAACTAGAACTCATTTCACATTTTTTGCAAGTTCATGCGAGTATCGTAAAAATCAGTTTGAACCGATTTGGATGCGAGACTTACCTTTCGAGCTCAGTGATGAGTACGGTATTTTATATTTCATTTACACGGAGACATTAATATTTAATGAGCAGGCGATAATTGCCCTTTTACGTACGACATCGTTTGTTTAATTTAAGCATAATATTTTTAGCTTTCGACAATCGTGTTTTGGAGGCAAGAAACTCTCTCCATGTAAATGGCCCGTAATTGCGGCGTGATAAATACATGCTGTACGCGAAAGGCGATGAGACAACATTCGCGCTCAATATGGATTTTGAGAGATATTTTTGTGACAAAAAGTAATTATCCTAAAATGAATCCAACAATCACAAAGTCGTATAATTTTTATTCGATCCGTGATAATCGATTAACTTGGTTAACGATTTTGAGGTTTCAATCCCTAAATGTGTTTTAATGACAAATGTCAAATTATTATTTTGTTGTGGCATTTAGGTTTGGAACTCCACCTTCTACCGCAATTGAGAGAGTATCCATAGTAGTTTGTGATTGAGAGCTTACTTCACGCAAAGGTAGATGGCGCTGGATTCGGGTTCCAAGATTTTGTTGATTTTTTTTTGCCAGTGTTTGAGTCTTGAGTGAGGGTCCCGTGATGGTATAGATTCACAATTGGTGTCAGTAAGGTGACACTAATTAGATTGAAATTATTTCATGGCACAACAAGCTCTGCCGGGTCTACTAGTATTTAAATATTTAAGATTTCCTATCGTAAATTTCAGAGGATTTTTCATTTAGTTTTAGGACCGATTGTCCATAACCAGATATGTCATTCGAAGAATAAAATATAACATACTGAAATAAAAAATGACAGTTACATAAATAAAAGAGCTGGATTGTTTAACTTTTAAATTTAGCCAGGTTATAATTTATTCGACATAATTTTTATCTGGTGTTTGGAAAATCGGCACTTAACATTATGAGTGGTCGAATATAGGAACCGTGTATTAATTAGCTAATTAATATTTTATAGTATTCAGTAGCCCAATAGTAAAAACTGAATTTGGTCTGGAACGTATACGGTCATATATGCCTTAGCTATGTAAATATCACAGTCAAAACTAGAAACGAAGATCCTTAGCTTCCTTCAACGCCAATAGCCTTAGAAAAATAACTATGATATATACAGTCAGGAGATGTGAAGAAATTATGGGGGTTCCATGTTTGGGTCTTTCACTACGTTACACTAAATAATATTAAAATCCATCATCACATGACACATCAATCACAAAATCAAATAAAACAATGCGTATTTTATTATTTATTTATTTGTTTCTACATAATCCACGTATACATAATAGAATGACAACATAATAATTATATTTATCTATTTTTCACATACATGTGAACTCGTAATTTTAACCATTGCTAATAACTGTTATGAATCAAGTGAAATAGACAGAGAGGCAGATAATATTTGACTACTAATTTAATTGTAAACGGTACATTTAATAATCTCTATTACATTTCATAACAAGTACATCAATTGAAGTATTTAGTTAATAAGTGATGCGCTATATCTTCAGTTATAATCTCAATATACTTCTATTACAGATGTCGCTAAACAATCTTGATATAATTCATTTTATTCTATTTTTAATAATGTCGATTTCAAGATGAAAAAGCAAGGCCGTGGTCTGTCACAGCTGCTGAAAGCGGCGTCCAGCATCAACCGACCGTGGACGCCGCTTTCAACGTCAGCTTGAAGTTATACGGATAGTCACTCTAGGAACGTCTAAACGTGCCACACTCATTCTAGTGTACTCTGTCTGTATGATTGGACAGATTTGTTTGACAGACTAATTGAGGTCAAAACCGATTGTGCGCCGCATACACGTGCGGTACGGCGTTTGTAAGTTTTGTAACAGACCACCGCTTAACATGAAGAGTAATTTCTTTTTTACATAGAGATGTTATAAAAATATACATGTAAAGCAAACTATTCAAAACTATGAAATAAATTTCATAGAATGTAGTATTAACATTACTTTTAAAATCATAGTGAAATTTCGATATGTAGAATTAGGAATTAGGTATACTTCATAAGCATAGTAAGTATAAAAGCAGATCTTTTGCAATTGTACTTAATCGAATTTATGAGGGTAACACAAAGTCTCAATATATAGGTAACTGAAAAATGAGATGCGACATAGGTAATTTCATTTTAAATTTAACAGGAATTGAACAACTTTAAAATTTGTTTTTAAAAAAGTTCAATGAGTTAAGTTTATCCACGATAATATCTCTATTCATCTTATAGTTAATAAATGAACTCATTATAACATGCGAGATTCTCGAAAGATTTTTTATAAAAGTATTGTCGAACATTATTTAAGACTTAGAAAAGAGAACAGTCAAGTTTTAAAGAAGTTAATCTATCCAAAGAATGAGATCACAAGATAGCACGACGTTTGATAAAATGCTAGTTAACTATTAGTATAAGGTATCGGTAGATAAGAATATATAATATACATTTATCTTAGAATCACATCGAACATTTCTAAATTGAATGTTGATATAATCCAATTAGGGCACACATAAAACATCACATACTCTAACACTGAGCAAACACCACAACCCTTAGAAGATTTTTTGGATGCCGCCAATATCGGGTTCCAACTGCTCTAACTAGAGTTCCCACCCGTACTATAATATATAGCATCGTACTATATTTTGGCCAATATATATTATAGAAAAATAATATATGTTTATTGCAATTCAATAGTCGCGCTTTTTGTTCATATTTTTAAAAATTAATATGTCTTTTCCGGCCAAGACAAAAAGTAGTAATAAATACTTACGATAAATTCAATAATTACAAAGTAAATATAAAATAATTATATAAAATTTCTTCTGTGCTTACCAAAAGTACTATATTTTTACAGCTAAGAAACAAAAATATTATGTTTTATTTAAGGTGGCAACCCTAGCTCTAATCCTGCCATTTAATAATATTTGAAAAGTGGTCTGTTATTTCAGAGGATTATCAGGTATAGTTTTATTGCCAGATTCTTTATAAAATCGTACGGGACATATAAATTCTTCAAGAATTTCAATTTTTGTAAGATACTTATATAAAGTATCAATAGGCACACACAATATTAGAAACATTTTGATTTTACACATTATAAAGGAAAATATAGTTTTTTTTATCCGATAATTGTAATATTTTTCTACCCATAAAACTATACTAGCTCACATTTACTTACAAGTAGGTAGTAGTAGTACACATTGTTATACGATTAGATAAACCATCCGTTATAGTTTTACTGCAGACACATAAAATATATACTAACATACTTTTGAAGAAAATATATGATGACACATCATTATTATAAATATATATTAACGATTTTTATAAATATATATCATTTTTCAAATTATCCTAAGAGAGAGCGCCTATTTAATTTTATTTAAAATTTGAAAATTATGTAATGTATGACATATTGGTAGTCATACATTTTTCCTTAAGCTAAAATTACAGAATCACACAAGACATTGAATGCAAGTTTTATATTCATACATATTTAGATTAACACCTAATAATTATTATGCAAACGCAAGTCAGTATTTTAAATACGGCTTTAGATATGTTGGGCGTTCATAGTTCCTGAAAGGTTAATTTTATTCAAAGATACAATTCTAGCAGATCAGCTCTAGTGAAACCTGGATAATATTTTATATTTATTGAACTATAGAACATTGAAAATAGTTTCGCAGGTACAAAATAACTGTTTGGAACTTTAAACGAGGTTCCGTTTGGGTTTCAAGTTATTTAGGTGAGTGCACTAACGCGCTTAAAACAATTCTGAATTGTGATATCGAATAAAATTCGAGTGTTTTATAGTGTTTTATAGGGACGATATGTGTATTAGGAATATTACTCCGCACCCAACCCTTGACCTCTTCTTTTCAATAGCAACATACAGAATACATAATCTCTATATTATATAATCATTAGAAGTAACATTTTACAGTATAACTGATACGAACTAACATAGAAGGCAAATAGTGGATAGGATATATGAATAAGTTAAGCTAAATACTAATTAATAATTATCGAAGTCACATTAATACGTAGAGTATAATGATATAAACCTTACCAGCACAGGCTTTTTAGCTTACCCCTACTTCTCACTTTCTGGACATTCTTATAACATAGTTAACATGATATTTTCTTTATTTTGTCACATTTTATGTTGAGAACTAAATAGACTATTGATATATTTTATTTACATAATATATCATTATTAAATATGAAAATATATTTATGTGTAAATAGATTTGCTATAATAATAGTACTTGCATTGGTTTTGTAATTTAAATTAAAAACAAGATGCCGTGCATTTTCCATTTAATGTGCATTATATGTATATCTATAATTGTAACTTTTCTGTATTAAATTTTAAACAGCGTTTTATTGCTTAGTTACTTTTTATTTAAATTCAAATTCAGGTAGCGGTTGTCAATATATATTCTAGTTATATTAGGAATATACTTAACCAAATGTATATTGTCACTATTTTTTTCTTCTGGTAAATAAACTAAATCCAAATAAACACTTAAGTGATAGTTGAGCGTAAAAATGGATATTTCCGGCACCTGATTATACGAATTAAATTAAATAAATGTCGGAATAAGGAGATTAACGTCTAGTATTTTTGATAAAAAAGCGTTATTTTGGTACTTATTATATACATAATAATATGTAGTTATTACGTAAAATTTTACACCATGTTGTGTGTATTTATAGTTTACATCAAAATTACAGCGTCCATTTTTATGCACTTGCTGAGTTCTTGTGACATGTACTTCCCCACGTTTTATTACATAATTTTCTCATGTTTTAATAATTACAATTTTAAATAATTATATTAAATTTTCTGTTAAATTCATTAATTTTGAAAGACAATAAAATTTGCTCAGTCTATCTAAAAAAGTAGCGGCGGTGACAGTTTCTAGTTACTCTGCGACACCC
Organism: Dendrolimus pini; assembly: GCA_949752895.1. Taxonomy (NCBI): domain Eukaryota; kingdom Metazoa; phylum Arthropoda; class Insecta; order Lepidoptera; family Lasiocampidae; genus Dendrolimus; species Dendrolimus pini. Next base: position 12,806,025 of record OX457125.1, on the reverse strand, counting down.
CATAATATTTTAAAATAATGCTACATACATGAACTGTTCTTTAGTAAACATAAACGATAGAAGTGGTCCGAATATATTGTAATGTATTCTCAGAATATCATTAATTATCTATTTTAATTTAGATAAATAAGTAATGAAGTCTGGAGACAGACCACGGTAGTAACTGTCAATTTCTCCGTGACATAACATTTAAACTGAAAGTAAGTCATAGTAAAACGTCGATGTTTTAGGGTCGACGGCCGGGGCTCTGGGAAACAAATATTTTTCATGGACTTCGATTTTATATTCGACAACAAATTCGGAGCCATGCTAACTCCACTGGGTCATACAAAAAGCGGATCAGTTCTAGAAACTTTAGAATTTAATTTTCGGAAGGAAAGATATGCATGTCTTATGTCAATGGTCTTGTATTTTGTGATGTTGAAGACAGTGCGAAGTGGAGAAGAATAACTGAAAAACGAATGCCGGACTTCGAAATAGATACTCCGGGCGTAACCGGGATTGGATGAGGAAGACAGGAGACCGGGATATGTGGCGCGTACTTGGGGAGGCCTACGTCCAGCAGTGGACTGAATTTGGCTGATGATGATGATGATGAACCGGGATTTAACAATGCTCTGGTAACATAGGATTCGTGATTAATAGTCACAAAACAAATGAGACGTTTTTTTATTCTCAATATATATATATATGAGTGTAGTTGTTGTTCTTAATATTTATTATATCTTCAATTATTTCTGAGTAAATTAGTTATTGTTGTTCGCGTGGATTTCGGTTTGTGACAAAAGATGTTATCAACGTTTTTTATTAGGTATCTCATCTAATACGAGTTCAGTAATGGAATCCAATTGTCAAAACGAGTTTTAATATAATTTTAAATGAGCGTTGTGTTTATATATTTCTAGTTTATTTTTTTTTGAATACTCGAACGTAACTTATACAGAACCTTGTAAAGTTTAAATGCCGCCAGGATTTAATTGAAAAAACATCAATTATGTTTTGTCAATTGTATTAAAGTCTAAACAATAATCTGAACATTTCTATTTTGAAAAACTAATAAATAACCAGGTGTAAAATTTCCAAAATAGAATTAGTAAAAAAAAATGGTATTACCATTAGCAGAAATTGCGTTCGCCGAAATGAATATCGAAAAGTTACCGAAAATTGTAAATATTTGTTTTCGAGTTTTCACTTATAAATATTTATTTATAAAGATAGAGTGAACATTGGAATTGACAGAAAACTAAAACCAGGCAAACCTACGATTAAGACGATATAGTTAGTTAGTTATATGGTGGGTCCACGAAAGTTCATGAAGAGAAGATGTGAAAATTATCATAATTCATTGGCAAATCAATCTCCATAATAATATCTGCTCTCCTCTCCGCTAACGTGAAAACTGGGCCTTGGCCATTTGCCGTGTATTGTACTGAAAATTGTATAAATAATTTTACTATGCTTCAACGGAAAGTATATAGATACGAACTTATTTTGACCCCCAAAATGTTATATTCTGCAACAATTTATTACCGATTCCATATAGTAATTGATGTGTGATGAAGTATTTTTTTTGTATTAATTATTTAAAAGTAGCTATAAATTAAAAAAAATTGTGTCTTATATCGTCGTCGTCGTCAGCCATTCGCAGTCCACTGCTGGACGGAGGCCTCCCCAAGTCGGAGTCACTCATCCCTGTCCTCTGACTTCCTCATCCAGCACCTACCGGCGACCTTGCCAGGTCGTCGGTGCGTTGGACTGGAGGGCGTCCGATACTACGTTTACCGAGACGCGGTCTCCACTCCAGGACTCGTCTGCTCCATCGGCCATCGGTCCTGCGGCATACGTGACCAGCCCACTGCCACTTCAACTAATTATGCGAGTTATGCCGGTTACCTTGGTTCTCTTACGGATATCCTCGTTTATAATTTTATCCATAAGAGAAACACCCAACATAGCTCCAACTTGTGGTCCAATGCTGCCGTCAGGGTCCATGTCTCGGCCTCGTAGGTCAGGACGGGGAGAACACACTGCTCGAAGACTATCGTCTTCAAGCGGGATTGTGTTTATATTTGATATAAATACAATTTATATTCACCATAGCATATGCATGAAAAGATCATTCTGACACTTCATTGTTTGTATAATCTGGTGTCAAGATCTTAAAGAATAGAAAATATTTATTTATTGATTTTTAGGAATATATGTGCTTACGTACCTACTTTATAACTATATATTAAATGTATTTCACAATATTTAATTCGTCACGCCAACATTTTGAGTAGAATCTTTGAATATTTTTTTGTCGCGGGTCATTATTCGATACCTTTACGTGTACCATAGCGCTATTTCCATTGCGATAATAAGGAGCCATTAGGTACGTTTATATAAACATTTGTAGACGTTATGTGTATCTATTATGCTTGTAGATCTGAATGCCTAGAATCCCACAAAAAAAAGATTTGAATGACAGTATATATATATATATATATATATATATATATATATATGTTTAAGATTGAAACCAGAAAGACAATGTGTTCACAACCCGTAGAGTTGTTAGATATGTGTAGTTTTATTAAAGCACGTAGGATTATATGACATTTAAATATTAAAATCTTTCATAAATTTAAATGGATTATTTAATAACAACTTGGTAATATTTATTTGATTAGATATTTTGTCATCATAGTTGTTTGAATTATAATCAGGTCAAAGGTTATTGGAATTTTAGGCCGATATTAAACAGCGATATGTAAAATTTATATACCCAGGTATAATTTAATTAAATGGGCCATGTAATTAACCACTATAGAATCGAATGTTAATTCCAATAACTAAATAAGAAGCTCATAGGGATCAGTTCAAGTACGGGCGTGCAGCGACGAGGCGCGGACGGGCGCGTCGGCGAGCGGCGAGCGGCGCAGATGCGCGGGCGACGTTGCTCGGCGTGCCGCTTGCGCATACCCGCTCTCGGATTACGCTACGCGGCTCTAATCATTATAGATATCTCTTTATGTACGCCCCGAAAACAGCTGGTACTGGAAGCAACCATAACAAAAACGTATTAAAAACAAAACGCGAGTCCGACGGTCGAGGTACGGACGCCGTCACCGCGGCCGGACAGCGCGGCCCCCGCCCGCCCGCTCCACTACGCTACACTAACCTCCACTATCTACTTGCGCTACGGGGCTACGCGCTACGCTGGCATCGCACAATCTCACTAATTACCATTAATGTCAATTACCTGATGCCTAAAAACGCTTAACTAGCTACCATCCATTAAACTCTACACAGTCCACGTACTTTTAAGGCAGGCTTGAAAAGCAAATGAAACAGAAGTAAAGAAAGCTAGGAAAGGTCTACTCTGCTTCGTTGTGGAAAATTACAAACTACGTAACCAAGTAATCATACAAAATTACTACGTCTGTTTTAACACTACTAAAATATTTATTATAAAATCAAATTTATAGTGCAATAAACTCTATAAAGTATTTAGGATCAGTAATTGGTATAGGTATTTATTTTAGTTCATAATGTTGTCAATGCAAAATGGCTTACTGTGAATAACTTTATTTTTTTTACAACAAATAGGTATATCATAAACTGGTGGCCAATGCTAGTGGGTTATTGTAAAGTATTATAATATTTTGAATATTTAAGTATAAGAATAACAATTATTTCTAAAACTACATGCCTAATTAAATAGTGCATATGTTGGTTCTTACCTATTTTACCTCTGAACCTTTTGCATTCTATTCACTGCATAAACAAGTGAGGGTGTCCTGTGAACTTTGTCAGGCGTCGTCCATGGCATTCCATATGACGAGCATCAATATAATCACGCGATGATAATTTTAAATATATTACATGTAGATATATAAACAAAGTTACAGATTTAGTTGATGCAACTTAGCTTCCATAATTTCTATTTGTTTTAGACAAATAGTTAAATGCATTTTTTTTAATGTAGGTCGTCTCTCTAGGATCTTTGATAGTTCCAACAGATGGTTACCATCGCATATTTAATAAGTACGTGCTCCTTCATTTCTATATTGTAATTTGCAAAGGATGTTCACTATAAAGGTTGCGGCATATAACGTGTTTTTATACGATATAATAATTCATGTTTTTGGCACATATCTTTTATTTTTATGAGATATAACTTTCAATTTAATAACAGAAGTGTTCGTTCTACTTTATAGTCGTTTCTAATAAAATATAGCAATACCATATCACAGCACCATTATACAACATTATGTTGTACAAATACCATCAGTTTAGTAACATTTCTTTATTTGATAAATATGTAATTTAATAATTTTTGAGATACAAATGGACATTTGCAAGTGCTCACTGAATAATGATATGTCCACATTATATCGATTAAAGCTCAAACAGTTTTATTTAATTTCGGCTACTTCCAATATCAATAAAATTAGAACATAATAAATAAATTCCCTAATATAATAATTTTATTCCACACTTCATCAGTCACATCAAAGAATTTGGAAATATTATGATTAATTGCATAAAAGTCTTTACAATTTCTTTGATATTTTATGTGATCAAATATTATGAATCTTAACATGTATAGCATAGGAAACACAAAAAGGTTTATTGTCTATAAGATGAGAGCAAATAAATGTAATATGGGGATAGTTATACAACATCAATTTAATAATAATACTACAGAACATGGAGGGTTCGGACGGGGCCGCCTAAATTTGAATAAATTATGTCTGTGAAAGCAATATTAATAGGTAGAACGCGGAGTAATCCGCGGTGACGGGATTTGCAGACGTTCCAGTACACCCGTGCCGCCTCCAGGCAGCCTGGTGGAGTTAGCTGTCCGAGGATAAGAGCAACACAGGTGCGGCACGCGAAGGCGCAAGGCGCTTAGCGCGTCAGGGTGATATTGAGCGAGGGGCACTTGCGCACGGCCATCGCTGTTTGTTGGAGAGCATTGTAGCCGGCAGAACTAGCACCTTGGAGAGGGTTCCAATGATGTGGCGAGTGGGTCGGCACATTGCTATGTGATCTCTTTGGCAGATGTCTTACCATGCCGCTGCTGAGCTGCTGAAGAATTCCTGAGCCCTGGGAGCCGCTCATGCACGCAGAAGGGCGTCGCGACCGGATCGACTGCATTGACGATGTTAGTAGGAACGGGACACTCGAAGATGTGTTAGGCATTGAACCTCCCTGGATATCAAAACAATTTTAGTATGTCATAATAAAACAGTCGATTGTTTATTTCCATAATCCTTTATTATAAAACGTTGACTATTGTGCTTTAAAATAAGTTGCATATCTGAAGATTGATTGCGTTTATTTGTTCGTTGACTACATAGAATATTACTCGACAGTACAATACATTTATCATAAAGCAACTAGTAGCGTTAAAATAATCTCTCGTGAAGGACTAATGCCGTGGTCTGTCACAGATGCTAAAAGCGGCGTCTAACATCATATCGACGTTGGACACCGCTTTCGGTGTCGAATTGACGTTATACCGACGGTCGTTCTGGAAACGTGTAAACGCGCGTCAGCTTTTCCCGCAGACTTTGTATGATCGGACTGATTTGTTTGACAAAACACGACGTCTTTATGCTAGAATGCTCGAGAATAATAGCGGATGCGGCGTATGATGTATGGATGCCGCGCAAAGCATATGTGCGCCGCGTCAGGCATCTAAGAGAGTCCACTATGGTGCATTTTATTAATTAGTATTCCTCGATCGCATAAAGCGTCATGCCGTATACAACCTACGGCAATTTCTACAGACCACAGTCTAAGAAAGAAGTCAATAATAAAACAATTTTCACAAATCGAGAATTTTCCCAAGCTAAGCAGTTAACAGATTAGAGTATTAGTTATACCTTTTTATTTCCGCAATAATATCTAGTATATATTCCAACACCAGGTTAGTTATTAATTTATAATTTAGTGTGCCAAAGCATTGCGTGTTTGTTACTTTCATAAGCGTGTTTATAAACCATATAACTACACATGGATACATCTCAACTTCGATACTCTTATCTAATGCATGCCTTTATTTTAACAACATGTAACATTTCTATTTTTAGCGTTCTAAAGCGTGTGAGGTTATGATTTTTTTTTGTGATTTATTCAAATCTAGATGACTACAAAATGTCTTATAACTCGGCCTTGTTACTACGATAGAGATGTTACCAGGTAATATAGCATTTAGACTCCGAGACTAAAGATGCTTAGCATACTTTATTTAATTTAGTGAACATTTATTGGAGACGTAAATTTTTAATGACTATATTTGATATATATACTTATGCTGGTGTGCAACGACATTTAACCGAGGGTTAAAATAAAATAATCACTGTTTAAGCATACATATTTAGCGACTATTTTATTTTAACCATCGGTTAAAACTCGGTGCATACCAGCCTTAGGTATTTCTTGGTCAAGCATGACCTCAAATTATTGATAGGTATAGTTTATGTTTATGCAGTACTTTAATTATTATCTTCTTAAGAATGTGCACATGGTTGCATACAAGTTACAACTTACAGTTGGCTTTTAATTCTATTGAAGCGATTTTATTTTTTGGGTGCAATTGAAAAATGCAGTACTTTGTGCAAGCAAGCAGATAAAAACAACATTTGAGTCTGAGCTTTATATATAAACTGAGTATTTTAAGAAAGCAGGTAATATTATATCATTAATTAACGCATTTCTCTAAGTTATTTGGTTTTTATTCGTTTATGATACTTGTATGTAAGCTATAGATTGAACTTGTTTAATAACTGAATTTAAAGTTCTTCCGAACAGTGGTATGGTTTCTGTCTGATTTGAAAAGGTGTGAGATTTGAAAGTTCTATACCGAAACTTTGCTTTCAACTTCTTCAAACTCAACAGCACTTGACGGTCTAAGATCCTGCAGAATGCTTATCGTCGTTGCAAGACTATTTCGTCCTAGAGTGATGAAAGTTTCAGTCAAATTATAATCATTAATTTTATAATTTCCAGCACCAGAACCACGTGACTGTCTGTTTGCACTATTTTAACCGACTTCAAAAAAAGGAGGAGGTTCTCAATTTGTCGGGATCTTTTTTTTATGTTTTTTATGTATGTACACCGATTACGCTAAGATTTATGATCCGATTTACGTGATTCTTGTTTAGTTTGATGCGGAATAGTTGCCATTTGGTCCCCTAAAAATTTAACATAGTTTGGCCCAGTAGTTTACATTTTACGAACATTTTTATGTTCCCGTTTCTTGGGACCTATATTTTTTAAGAAGCGCGGCACCATTCGTAGGTCTACCCATACATAGCTAGGCACTAAAAAGTAACAAAAAAAACTTCGTTTAAAAAAACCGACTTCAAAAATTAAAAAGTATAAAATAACTTATTTCTAAAACTATGTATTATCTTCTATCTATATCTATACTTATAATAAAATTGTAGAGGTCGAATTTCTGTACAATTAAAAAAAAATGCTAAAAACCGAGTCAGGGGGATGTAAGAAGTGAAATCTATACTTATAATAAAATTGTAGAGATCGAATTTCTGTACATTTAAAAAAAATGCTAAAAACCGAGTCAGGGGGATGTAAGAAGTGAAATAGAACTAATTTAATTTTTTTTTTGAATTTTTTGTTTCTCTGTTTGTCTGTCTGTTTGTGCCGGCTAATCTCAGAAACGACTGGACCGATTTACATGAAATTTTGTATGGTGATAGCTTATATCCCTGGTCAACATATAGGATACTTTTGATACTGAAAAATTAAATAGTTCCCGTGGGATAGTTAAAAAGCTTTAATTACTTAAATAGCTTATAACAGACTAAAAGTAATTTCTCTGCAACGTAACATAATAGAAGCGGACAATTTGACAGGGTGTGGTGTCAGTGAGAGAGTTTTATCTTATATATATAATATATAAAGAAGATAAGTTTGTTTCTTTGTTTGTTTGCTTGAACGCGCTAATCTCAGGAACTACTGGTCTGATTTGAAAATTTTCTCAGTGTTAGATAGCCCATTTATTGATGAAGGTTACAGGGTATAAACCATCACGCTAAGAGCAATAGGAGCGGAGCACCAATGAAGAATGTTTCAAAATCACGGGTGTTTTTTAACTTCCTTTCCACGCGTACGAAGTCACGGGTAGAAGCTAACATTATATATAAAAACGAATCGCAAAATGTGTTGGTAAGCGCATAACTTGAGAACGACTTTACCGATTTTGATGAAATATTGTGTGTGTGTTTGAGTGGGTCCCGGGATGGTTTAAATCCACAATTGGAACCGGTAGATGGCGCTGAGATCGGGTTCTAGAATCCTCCTAATCACCGGGAGCGATTTTGGTGATTTTGTTTTTGTGTGTTTGAGTGGGTTCCCGGATGATTTAGATTCGCAATTAGAATCGGTAGGTGGCGCTGAGATCGGGTTCTAGAATACTCCTAATCACCTGGACCGATTATGGTGATTTTGTTTTAGAGTCATGAAACAAAGTCTTTTAGGAATTCAGAAAATATGGCGGTACGAAGTTCGCGGTCAGCTAGTTATTAATATAAATTATCTAAAAGATCTCGAAGTCGGTGCAAAGTAAAACATAAAAATGACTATGTTTTGAAAATTACTAAGCACCGACTTTAAGATGTTTTTGATAATTTATATTAATAATAATACAGAGCTTTAGAAATAAGTTATATTATACTTTTTAGTTTTTTAAGTCGGTTTTTTTAAACGAAGTTTTTTTATTTTGTTTGCTTCAAATTCGTGATCGTGTACAGTATATGACGAGTAGCGCCTGGACAAGTGGACACGTATCCCGAGATACGGTAAACTTTAATGATCCATGCACTCTCTTACACCTATCGAGCCAGTCACGAAATGTTCGTAGATATAAAGGCGCTCGGTAAGCTTTTGCTATCGCGTATACCGCCCTTAAAGATTCTACACCGCTGTGGTACCGACAAATCAGAATAGGAATATGTGCAGTATATTGAAAATCTTTTATGAATTTCCCATATTAAAATTATGTCAAAATATTCTTGATTATAGCGGGATGTGACTAGATCTTTACCTCATATAGACGATCAATTAAGCAAGTTGCACCTATAGGAATATTAACGCATTCGTGATATTTTACTACTTTACTCGTCAAATAATAATAAGGCTATATATATGAGGTTAGGATTTAATAAGATCTCCTTAAATTCAAATCCCTCATTACCCAGACTCAAAATAATAGTAATAGTTATAATTATGTGTGATAATAACATAATCAATGTGTATAACTTATTATTATTCGCTTTATTCGCTTTTATTTGATTTAGTACCCATAACTATATTGCTCGAGTTATACTTTAGAGCAGTGAGTTTACATAAGAAACGGTAATATTGATGTTGATATAAATTTGGTCTTTACAATACAGTATATATATTCCTTGCAAGTTTCGGTGGGCCGAACTAGGCAACATCTCTTAATGTATGTCAAAACTAAGTCAGTGAATTAGAACGTTTACAGAAAAAGATATAACTGAGTTTTGCGCGTTTTGTAACGGCAAACAGTAGAGAGAACTATACTCACGATCATGCTCCGTGCAAGCTGCGTAGAAGAACAAATAGCAACAGTGAATGAGACAGCGTTTCAAACCTGGCTCACCGCCTTTGTATGAGTGTGAAGAGATGATGACACCTTTGTTGATTTATCTAACATTCATTTGTATTATAATTTTCGAAACAAAAGCTTATTATCACAATTTCAAATCAATAGAAATACATTTAAAAGCAAAATAAAAACAAAAAAACAAAAGTTCACATAAAAAAGTCATCCATAATAAAGTACAACACATGGTAGGCCCAAACTAAACGTTTAAACAATATTTTTTACCCATTTATATGTCCATGACGATAAAATTTTCATGAATTTGTGTTTTACATATACGTACCTATGTTATGATAAGGTGACAGAACCAAATAAAGTTACATCCAATATATTTTGTCTGAAATGAGTAAAAATGGATAGCGGGTATTACGGGAACAAACAATATAACATTGCGTCCGCGGATCGTTTTCCACAGTTGTTACAAGTGCGAGCACGATTACCAGAAGCAGTCGGCGTAGCCTCTCAATAGCGTCCGACGGACACACACAGAACGAGGCCACCACCACGGCTTAGGCTGCCTGCGGCCGAAGCATTCATGCATCGCAGTTTATTCACAGAACAATACTGTCAACCAACATGCACCACTTCATGATTTCTTGAAGGTTGCCTGTACCTATTCATTGTACGAATTAAAATAATAGCATTGATGCGATGATTTGGAAGGTCTAATGATCGAATAGATAAAGTTTATATGTGAAACTGTAAACGCCAACCAGGGTCGTGCAGATGTGTATACGTGTACGGTGATGATGTGAACAATGAGACATCTCTCCCAGTCAGTATGGGAAGAAGACACAACCGCAGAAGAGAACAGACCACATCAATTTCACAAGCCGTTCCAAATCGACATTCAATAGAGGGATCTGGGGACACGCAGCCTGCAAGGCGTGCGCTATAAGGTGGTGTACATCACTTACGACGCATTGCGACGTTGAAGGCACGGACAAGCTCGAGCCTGAGCCACCTCGTCCCCTGAACTGGTAGCCCTGCCAAAACAATTACATTCACTTCTGTAATAGCCTATGGTGCTCACTAAATTCTCCACCACCCTAATCTACACAATACTCTGAGGCTTTGTTAAGGTAAAGGGTCACGTCACAGAATCCTCATAGATGTTAGTTTTGTGTTTAGTGTGGTCACCATACATATATTTTAAAAATATGGGACTCACAGTTGGCGGTGACAGATTAACAGCTGATCCACGGCGTTCTTGAGGCCCGATACTGGAGTGTCGGCGGGTTGGTAATCCAGAAGTTCCTCCTGGAGTGCCTCCAGGTGAAGACGCACATGAAGGAGCGATGCGAATTTTTGGAGTCATCAAAGTATTATCAGAAAGACGACGATTAGGAAATGCATTCGCCACACGCAAGAAATTGTTATCATTGTTGGTAGAATTATTCGAGCCGAAGAACCACTGACCAATACCAGTACCTGTAATTAATTTTCATTAACGATCAATTGCATTATGGGATAAAGAGATGTGTGCACTGTTTATATTGCATATTATTATAAAATACTAAAAATGCCGTGTCTGTACATCGAAGCTATTAAAAAAACAACAACTGGGATGGACTGCATGAACAAGGGAAAATTCAATAGTTTTCATTTCTCGACTGTTTGTCGATTTGTTCGGGATTCATGTAAAAACTACTGGGTTGATTTCGATAGGTTTTCTCTGATCGATAGAAAATTATCGTATTTGAAAACTGCGGTATTTTAACTCCAGGAACCCCGCAAAATTTTTCCTAAGAATGGTTTAAAGTAGCCAGAGAGTAAACAAAAAAATCTAATTTCGATGCTATTTTTTCACTGATCAATTTCACAGATCAAAGAAGACGGATCTTTTGGACCAAAAAAATTTAATGAGCTGATAATATATGGTTTTTTTTGACAAAAACGTTCAAATTAAAAAGAGCAAAATATAAATATTTTCTACAACATTTTGAAGTTGGTGCTTTTGCAATTTTATGTTATCTTCTACGTTTTGCTTGGCACCGAATTCATGATGTAGATAATATTTATATATGTATTTTTAGTTGGAAGACAGTTTTGTTAAGAAAATAATATTTTTTCCACTTTTTAATTGCTTTAGAAATAATTTTAACTGCCTGTAGAAATTGTACTACAGGTATGCGTATACAAGTTTTGCCTTTTGAAGAGTGTACGCACTCGGTGCTCTTTAACCAGGGTTGCTCCCAACTTACCTGGGATCCACTTATCCGATCCTGACTTGGCGACAGTTGGACTAACTCAGAAGTATACTATTTCGGATAAAGAAAAATAAATGAAAATCGGTCCACAATTGACGGACGGAGAAATCGCGTAACAACTATGAAATACACAGTTGAATAGAGAAGCTGCTCCTTTTGGAAGTTGGTTACAAAAAAAGTTATATTGTTCTATTACAAAATGGAAAACATCAGCCCTTAATTCTATCTGGAAGACGAGAAATCTTAAAAAAAAGGCCACAAATGAAATAAGTTATCAATTACCATGATTGACTTTAGTGGATGAATTTATACAATTAATATAATATACAAACACAGGACATTATTAATACATTCAAAATAACGAAACCCACGACAATTATATAAAAAAAACCACCATAATAAAAAGAAATCTTATAGTCACTCTCTTCTGGTCTTTATACTAGCTGGGCGCAAAAATGTATGAAAGTGTATCGGTTTCCTTTTCTTGAATCAAATTTGTGATATCTCTGGAATCACGTGGGAAGGAACCAAGAACCGGTTTAAAATTGTTGGGGCGCATAAAATTGGCTTATATCGACACAATTTTCAAATTCAAATTAAAGCTATAGCTTTCAATAATTTTAAAAAGCTGCATTACTTTGTATCCCGGGAATTCCGTGGAATTTTTCCCAGGAATTATATAAATTAGGACAAATTAAAATTGGCTTCCTATAAGATTTAAATAGATCGATAGTTTTTTCAAACGATACGGTACTTTATGTCCCGGGAATATCGCGGGAATTTTCTCGATAGCGGTTTTAAGTGGTTAGGACGCACAAAAGTTGGCTGATTCCGCCACGATTTTTGGGAAACTGATAGCTTACGATCTTTTTTTAAATGCTGTTGTACATTATATCCTAGGAAGCCCGGATATTTTTCTGAGAATCGCACACACCGCTAAAAATAGCATGAAAATTATGTTGCAAGACATGCCTGTCTCATGAGGGCATGCCTTGGCACTACATAACAATTGCATACTGACTAAACTGGGACTTTTGACATTTCCCGGGATTTCCTAATTACAATTCAATTTCAAATTCCTAATTCATGTATTTTCATATTAAACGATCCCTGGTCCTGGTGGAACTAACCTTTAAGTTTAAACAGGACCAGCTTTTCCCGGTGACCTAGTGGGCGCAAATCAATTGACTTTAATCAAAGTAATTAAAGAAAATTGACATGATTTTTCAATATCTGACTAATGACACCTTACTCTCATCATACGGCTGTATATATTGACAAAAAAAACCCTCAGTTTTATGCAAACATCCATATGGATATTGGGTTTGGATGGTTCATATGGACCCAGTACTTTTTGAAAAAATGAGTGTGACATACAAAGACAGACGAGGGACATGATGAATGCATAAGAGTTCCGTTTATACTAAAATGGCTAGGAAACCTTAAAAATGAAATTTAAAAAGTAAATACCATTATTTTACTATTGGTAAGGGGGGGCACAGGCTGGTATTTGCATACCGACTCCCAATATGCATAAGACGGCCCTGATTTTAAAGATTAACAAAACAACTATAATCTTTCCAACGTGAACGAAGTCGCGGGAAAATACTAGAATTTTTGATATCCTTACTCTTGAAACCACCAACACTTCCAGTTGCGCTTGGGCCGCTGATGGAGTTCTTACGCGCCATGTCTTCAGCGCTAGATGTTTTACGTTGTTCTACACGTAAATTAGGAATGTTAAATGGTGGCACATTCATGTTATCTGTGCTCATTTGGTGTCGCAGATTCCGGTACCTCTCGGGACTCGACATAGTTAAGTTGTCTAATTTCAACTTGTAACGTTGATTTTTGTCAATGTTGTCCAACATGTCGTAAAGGATCTAAATAAACAAAATTTCGTAAATCATCTCGTAAATAACCTTATAATAAGCGTATATCGTTTAATAAAAACCAATGAGTAATATACCTCCATAAGATTAGTGAACTGATCAACGTTCAGTGCTGGGTTTACAGTCTGCGGAGCAAGTGAAGGTATCATCTTCGTAGCCATTACGTTAGTAGTTAGGCCAAATTTTCTTTCCAATAGCATGGACTTGTAAAGTTCTGTAATAATTATATATTAAGTCTGTATTTTTTCTAAAAAAAATAAATCGTTTCAAATACAATGAAATAATTATGTATTTCGCGTATATCTTAACAATTCGCTTCAGCACAAAGAATAGCGTATGTATGGGAAATTCGCTAAGAACATGGCCACATAAGTAAAATTGAGTTAACTAATACAATTCTTGCAATATTATGATTTTAAAACAATACTTACTAACAACCCGATTAATAATATCAGGGTCACTAAGTCTCATAGCGAGAAGTGTAGGTATAACTTGTTCCAAAATATGATTTCGTTCAAGCCTTGCTAGTATCTTTTCGTAGAATCCAAGGATAAGGCTAATAATCTTCACATCACTTTGGTTTTTCTCCAGCACCACCTTTACCTTAGCAAGCACTATGCCATGCAAAGCTTTGTCTTCTATATAATCCGATACGTTTTGCATAGCAATTAAGGACGCAGTCTGTAAAATATTGATAACACTCGTAATTGTCATTTTGCTCACAGTCAGTGTTTGTACAGGCACTGCCTAGTTGTCAGAATCATCCATCAGCAACTTGCCCTTAAGAACGGACTTATCATGTCGGAGGTACCTTATTACCACTACAAACCCGAGCCCGTTCTTAACAATGGTCAATATCTGCTCTACTGGGACCGATCAATTATAACAGACAGAACTACTGGCGCCAATAAGCCTGATATTGTGATAGTTGATCGGTCTGTAACAACAGCCCATAACTGCTCCCACTGCTGGGCTCGGGCCTCCCACTGTAAGGGAATGGAGAGTATACCCGCCACGCTTGTCCAAGGCGACTTGGCAGGTTTGACACATCGGTTATCTCGATGTGCAGGTTGCATCACGATGTGTTCCTTCACCGTTGTTAGCACGTGGTAATTGTAACAATATGCTCATTAGGTCAGAAAACAGTCTAAGTGGTGCATGCGTTCCGGCCAGGATCGAACCCACGACCTTTGAGTTCAGGACGCGTGCGCTAGCCATTACGCTACCACGACTTATCGGTTGATCGGTCTGTAAGCCGTGTCCTAATTCCAGATGTCCGGTTCCCGTGGATGGTAACCTCGTGAATGCCGAGAAAGAAAAACATGTAAAATGTATTTATCTTGGTGATGAGGTTACCGCTATGTGGGACTTGAACTCTACAATCATAGTACCAATAGCGAAAGCGAAGAGGTTTGAACGTCATCTAGAAAGGCTGCTTTGTCTCTGCGTGAAGTGTAGAATGTAGAAGCTCTGTTGGACACGGTCCATATTGTGAGGAGGTTTCTATCTCTGAAGCCTTAACCACCAATAGATAGGATCCTAGGCTCTACTGACGGTGGAGATAACAGTTATATTTTTTTTATAAATTAAAGTTTATATTTTAAAAAATGTTAAGATTTAGAAATAAGAAGTATGATATATATACAATTACCCTGGTTAGGAACCAAATTGACTGATTTAGAAAAGAAATATATTCTGTATTAGTACATCAGTAGATAGAGTAACATAGGAGAATCAATTTCTGTGAAGGAATGTGAAACGGCTAACTAAGGGAAAGAGTTGATTTCTTACTTAATCGACTCATACTTTTAAGTATTCATAGTCTGTGCCGTAACATAATTATTTCAAGCAATGTTCAATTTATAATATGATTTTTTAATGTTCATATAAATATTTCGCTGATTAAGAAAACTTGTCAGTGAGAGCTGCACACGAATTTAGATGTGGTATATTGATTAATTAAGTTTGTGATTTACTTTAATAAAATTAACTTATTCTCTAAATTACCTGGATTTGGTTTGTGTTATTGTCAAGCGCGTTGAAAAGTAAGGGCATTATCTCATTATTTACTTCATTTATTTGACATTTCCTCAAGATAACATGCAAGTTCTCCAAAATTGTCACGGAGGCTTGGATACTTTTGGGAGAATTCATGAGATGCCTAAAAATAGGAACAAACTTATAAAATTTATACGCCGCAATAGGATTCAACGTATGAGTAAAGGAAATAGTTTAATTTTAATCTCGGTTTATTACTTACTTTAAAGTAGGTAAGACATAATGTGAAAACTCGTCTTGCGTAGCTTCATTCGTAAGCCAAATAATAGGCTGTAGGACAGCAGCCAACACTTCAGCAGTTCTTACTTCCAATTGCAAGGCAGGCCAAACATGTTGCCATCTTAATTTCTGAAATACATGCGAATACAACCTTTGGTCGATACGAAACAACTATCACCCTCAATTATCAGATGAATAAAAATATATGCAATCATATATTACTATTACTAAGTGATTTCATAACAATGACTTGAAATATGTGCAGTTCAGGGGTCACCGTGAAGCAAGCCAAACTTGTCTTTAAGAAGCTGGAAGTGCCAAACCGATCGAAGCAGCACAATAGATACTACACGGCAACGCTCTTTGCTTTACAAAGCCCAAGTGAGGTCACATATGCCGCCGTACTGCTCACACCTGTGGCCTGGGCACCCGCCTACAGTTGTAATTCCCTAGATCGTATTCAAAGTCGAATCGTTTGCGTTGTCGACGATTCCATATCAAAGCTGGCCTAGATATGCTTAACCTTCGGAGAGATTTTACATCTCGTTGCGTATTTTGCCGTCTGTATATGTGCCTTCATCTTTTTACTACGGCACTGCTTTCCATCGGCTGAGTGTTCATCTTTACTTCCTCGAGCCGCTTCGTGCATGTACGTAATGGTTCTGATAACCAGGTTTCAGTCTCCCTTAAGAGAGCAGCAGCGCATTTGTATCACCTTTGCTGCAAATGTCCATAGGCGATGGTAACCGCTTTCCATCAAGTGGGCCGTCTGCCTGTCTTCTGAGCTCCTGCAATAAAAAATAAAAAAATCTACCATCATTGCACTCGAACCAAGGACCTCCGTGTATTAGTGGATTAGGTGTGCCATGTATAATATAAAAGGCGAATTCGCACTGCGTTACATTCGCACTGGCTTATAACAAATATTTTTACAATGATTTGAAAGTAAAAGGAGTTAATCATATTATTGCATAATTTCCTGGTTTAAGAGTTAAATCTTGTAATTATTAACATTTTTGAAGTTCAATTTCTTTAGATTCGTTTTTATTTTAAATTCGATGAAACGAAAAGGCGACACTAAAAAGAGATAAATACATAAATCTATAGGACAAAGCCTGCGAGAGAATGAGATAATAGTTTTACATTGAGCAGCACGGATTAGAGTCAATAAGACCGATGTTTAAACATAGGTTCAATTTGGACGGAAATAAAACTGATAATAATATATTTTAGACTAAAACAGTTAAAAAGTGAAGGTGAGTTACTTAAGAACTTTATTTTGTGTTGGAAGATGTAGACTAAAAGAATTATATTTATATTCATAAAAGTTAGAGAATATACTTCTCTGAAGTTTTATTTCTACTGCGTGTGATCTGCACACACATTTTTTTACATATAATATGGACTCTTTCGTCCTATAAGAGATGAGAAGTCGTGTACATAACGGGTGCTGTACTAATTTAACAATCTGTAAGACATCAAAAATTATTTTATAACTACGGGGTTTACCCAAAAAAGTATATTATCGGGAGAGCGATTTGATATTTTTGAATCAATATTTTTCTATTGCTATTACTATTTGGTTAACCTTGTCAATATATTTTATAAACTTATTATTTTGTCATAAATTACACGACCACTTTAATTACAGAAATTACAAGATTTAATTGAAGTATTTTTACGGTAAAAGGCGCTTTTGTAAGGATAATATACCCTTTTATTTCCAGCAAGCGATACGTTAATACACATTTAAATTGCCTTTAAAACGTTTAAATGTTAGAGATAATACAGCCACAAAAAACTTGTCGAGCAGGTTCTCTGTAGAAACGAATAAAACTATGACGAAGAATGTCTCTTGTCCGAGGATTCACTAAAAAAACATTTTCCAAAGTTCTTTCGTTGAGGACATCTCATTTACAAGTATCGTCCTTGTTCCCCGTTAAAGCTATTTATTTATTTTCTATTTAAAATTAGAGTAAATTAGTATTTTTAAATGTTTAGTATTTTCGGGATCTATCTATCTAATGTTATTAAATTTGAAGAATGTTGCTGTATATATAATTATTTATAAAAAAAGTTTAATGAATTAAATGCAATTACGGTCTTGAATCTATTTAAGACTTTTCTTTATTGCCATTAGATTGGTTTTCTATTATTTCTGATATTTCGCTAATCCAGTATTTAGAGTCAATTGGTCAATATCGTAGGACAAAACCTCATTTTGTTATAATTATATAATTAAAATAATCCAATTGTTTCTATGTTATTCAGTCAAGCTACTATTTACTTGACGTACATATAACACGTATTCGACATTCTAAATATCATCCCTCAAACAGATAACGCTTCTTACAAATGAAAGTAAATAAGTAAATTCACAATAATAGAAGATACAGAACATTAATAAAAAGTACATAAGTATAAAACGTTAATATTAGTCCCGATTTGTTCATATTTGTATATATGTGATTTGTTCCTCAGGATTATAAATAATACAATATAAATAGGTTGATTTGTATAAGAATTATTAATTTAAAACGTATTTATATAGATATACATACGAAAAGGTTTTATTAAATATAAAATAAAATACATACCTTTGGAATGTATGGCAATGCATCAATAAGTGTAACTCGATAAAAGTGACTTTTCTGGTTAGGGTCTTTCATAGTGACGACGTCTAGAAATTGCATTGCCTCAATCGCCGGCTCACTCTGGCACCTATTAGAACATATTAAGAAAATAAACTAACTTGAACTTAAGTTTATATTACTTTTACTGTAGCTAAAAAAATGAAATTTATTAGCACTGAAATGTAAAAATGTAAAAATGGATATATTTTTTATTAAATTTCAACATAGAGCTAAAAAGTGCGTGGGTGGGTGGGTAGAGTAACACTTTCATTTCTGTCATTGTTGATATGTAAAAAAAATGGATTTATACATCCATCACTGTAAGTTTTTAAATCCGCGAATTTCAGGAATATTTATACTTTCTTGGCAATTTATTTTCAATACTAGAATCACTTTGGTAATACATACACATTAAAATGCCTGTTTTTCCCATAAATAAGCAGAGACTAAGGATCCTTATACATCTCTGGCATCATGTAAGGTTATTAGTCTCTTCATACACACACTACACCACAACTCGTACAACTATTATTTCAGTTTTTTTCATCCGTTCTCTTTAGCCTTTGTGTTCATATTTTCTCATAATCTACAAAGCTCTATTATTGGCCACATATTGTCAGAAGATTTTATAGTCAAAGTCGAATCCGTAAAGTAGTACATAAACGTGCTAGTGCTGGGCTCAACTTGTCCATTATTTTAAATTACTAAACAAGCATTAAGTCCCATAAAAACTTTTATGGCAAACTTTTTACAAATTGAATACTAGTAAATATAATTAATTTATTAACTAGTAGATGTCATAAGAGATTTTTTATACCCTAAATATACATACATAGTCACGAATTAAAATGACTTAAAAAAATATATATATAAATAAATTATGTATTTAACAGCTTTGTTTGAAGTAAAAATACAATATTGTATAGATACAAAATATTATTATAGTTTTTAAATTATTAATATCAACGGAGAAACAAACAAAGCTCTTTGTTTAGGTAGATCAAATGGTGGAGCGGTAACCAGCGCCAGACGTTCACGAGTGCAGTGCATCTATGAACGCAGCACTACAGACGCTGATTGAGTGCGTCGCCTCCTCAGGCGACGCCCTAGCGACATGAGATTGTAGCATCTCCTCGCTGCGCGCCTTGATAGAAGCTAAAGTGCACAACAGGTGATCCTGGGATGTAGTGAACGGTAGTGGCCTCCTTCTGCTAGGCCATGATATAATAGCATAAGGAGGCCGCCCAGAGAGAAAGAGAGGAGAACGCGTACACGGAAAGCCGAGAGACGGTCATTGGCACAGTGACGCGCACCTCCTCCCTCTGGGATTGAGATGAGAATCTGAATTTTAAGGTCTACAACTTTTACAACCAACGATAATCCTTTAATGAAAAAAAAATGTTTTTGCTAGCATTGACTCAAAGTCGAAGGTATCTAAGATGCGGACACAAGATTCATGACACTTTTGAGACCACTTTTAGAATAGGAAAGTCAACGTTTGTTACTAACGTTTACTTTCATTGGCTTTCATTCCGAGGCGATTCCTTAATGTGACTGGATTAGCGGTGGACAGTGAGTAAATGGTTTCTCCTCGTAAAAAAAGGTAGATAAAGGTTCCTTTTATCATTATTTAATAGAGATTCCAAGAAATAAACAAATATACATATATTCGGTTTACATCCCCTTTAGTATAAGTCGCCTTGCTGATTTGACTAGTTTTTCACATTTTCACAATCTCGATATGCTTGCTGGTTTTGTCGCTGGTTTTGTCGTGGTATTTTTTCCATCACCGCCAGTACGTGGTAATTGTAAAAAATATTTACATTAAGTTGAGAACATTGCTAAAATGGTGAATGTTTTCCAAGTGGGATTTTTATCAGACGTGGGTGCCTTATTCATTGAACTGCTACAACTATTTTCATTATCCAGGAAAACTCAATCTTATTCAATATAAAATAAAAACTTTCCCATTGGGATAAAGCCCAGATGTTCTTAGCATTAAAATGTGTACAAATCTTATCTTTTATCTTTGAAGTTACTCAGTAGGTTAATGTTAAGGCTTTAATAATGTAGTAAAACATATAAGTACAAACACACTTTTCCCTTACTTGAAGTACTTAATGAGTGGTAGTAGTTGAGTACTTGGCCGAGCGTGCGGGTCTCGAGCAAGTAGTCTTTGTACCGCTTCTTGTAAAGCTGCAGGTACACGTGGCAGCACCGCCCTTACTTGCTGGTCCAGCTGTAAATTTACAACTTTAACAGTTTGTACTAAAGTGATTGCATATGTATAAGGTACTATAACCAATCTTGTGTTATGGATGATTCGAAATCAGGGTATCTGTAAGAAGAAAAAGTGACTGACATAGCTCGCAAAATATACAAGTTGCAGTTGGCAAAGGGTACAGTCTCGTCTGTGGAAGGAGGATGGAGCGGTCGAACAGAGGATTCCTGATGTGGGAACCCCATCTCGGAGTAATTTACCGGTAGGTGCTACATTAGTAAAGTTTAGTACCGGGATTGACGGAAACGGAAGAAGGTCTACCTCAAGCAGTGTTCAAAAGTATAATTTCACATACCAAGGCAGCTTAACTTGCCGTTAAAAACGTATTGATTCCATACCTACATATCCTAGTTTACGGTTTTAGGTATTTCGATCCTTTATTATTAATGGCCGATTGATTATTTAATCACTAAATAAAAATTATTCTATAGAATAAAACATAGCATAGAAAAAATAAAAGTCAGTTGCATGAATAACACAGTTGAATTGTTTCACTTTAGAATTTAGTCAAGTTAAAATTTATTTCACTGATAACTTTTATTTAATGATTGAAAAATCGGCCCATAAAGAAGTAACAATTTATATCAATAGGTGAAGTTAAAGTATTTCAAGCACTATGCATATAATATAATATATCTGAGATAACACCGAGTGGAGTGTGAGGGTACACTGTAAAATTAAACTTTCAAAAGTTGCTACTTATATCGACTCAAGAAGAATACTTTATCTTAAAAATATATGCAATGCAATTATAGGGATTATACTGCTAAATTTTCACAATAGACATACATATTTATTTTAATATTATTTCTTAGATTAATATAATCTTACTATATTTGTATTAGATAAGTACGCCCAGCTCTACAATCGCAACTCCATTTTACCATGTATCAGTAAGAGAAACAAGTTGCAGATCAATTATCCTCATATTTTATAGGCCTATTTACAAACATCTATGAGATCTGTGAGTATCTCCGAAAACTAAATACAATGGTGTGCATATAATTACGGACGACTACGCGCAGAAAATATTAGGAAAGAACTTGTTTTAACTTTGTCATAATTAATCATCGCAACATTTTAACTATTTATAAATATAGTCCATACATATTATTATATATCATTTACGATATATATATTATTTTTAATAAGTAAACAAAAAAGTTAAACTATTCAAATTATAGTCTAAATAATGTACGTTGTCTATTGTACAAATATATAAGGCATTTTTTATTTTGATCTCAATTAAATTTCTAGAAAAAAGCAATAAAATTTTATATTATCAACCTAATTTAGGGTCATTTATTTCAAGGTCATCTTAAGCAATGATAATCAGTTTGCACCCCCCAACGGCTATTTATTGATATCGGCTTGTACCCTGTAGATTCCTGCGCCCATGCGCTACGCACCCTTTGTACCTCTACGAAACAATGTCCCTGATTATTTTCAATTTTTAATTGTTACTGCTTTATAAAAATGGATAAAACAAGGAAGATATAATTTTTCAAGAAGATTATTTTATCATGAGTAAATGATAACTTATAACAAACTTGGAAAGCATCTAAAATGTTTTAGAATTAAAGTGATTAATGCAGTTAATCATTTTGAAAACTCGATGTCACTGCTTGCACTTATGGCGACATGCTTTAGACCAGGGGTGGTAGCCATCTAGTCGGGCAAATGCCCTATCACCTGGCTGTGGGTTAGTGCGGTCGCATACAATTTTTGCAATCAGGGCCATTGTGTGTGTATGTAATGAACACTAGTGTGTGTAAATCATATATTCGTAACATTGAACGCTCCATACTTACGAATTCAACTTGCTTCATGTAAAGCATAGGATTGTTGTTCGCCTGAATTAATGGCCTGCCGTTGTTGAAAACTGCACAGATCACCAAGCCCAGAGAAAACATGTCCGATAGTATATTGCACTGCCCATTGAGTTGAACTTCAGGAGCTATGAATTTAAAAAAGCACGCAATTAAAAATACTAATGGTAATTCAGTGTCTACGGTACTAGTTTTGATGGGTTATGAGTAATGTAATCGCTATCAACAACCTAATTTCATGCGAAATGCCTTCTACAAGGTCCAAAAGACTTCTTACTTTTTCATATCGCACGGTTTTCAGTGGCTAAAATATATTATAAGAGAATATATTATTTAAAAAGGAGAGTCGGATTTTTTTTTGTAAAGGGCGGTAGTCCATAAAAGTTTAGTAACCTCTCTCTGGTCTAAACCAATTTACGTATATCATCACTCACAACGTTAAGACAGAATTTCTTGGGCCTACCTTTTCTACCAAGTACTGACGGAGGCGGCATGGCTAAACTTTAATGCCCCACATAACAAGTCTGTTACCGGAAAACTTGACCATACCAATATACGGGACTTTCTTGCAGTTTATTTGCTATGTTACGGGAGGCTATAAAGTGTAAAACATGTTGCAATTTACAAGCAATCAAAATTGCGTAAACAACATTCCTTCAATGTTTACTTTAATTATCCCTTTTTTATTAATTCTGGCCCTTTAGGCCAGGCGTCACCCCTAACATAGTCAGGGACATTGGTCAACAGTCTTTTAGAACTAGGTGGTTCTAAATCGTGTATTAACTGACAAGTTTATCTTTAAGATCTACTAAACAAAAAAATGAGATAATATCAGCCTTTAGACGTCCCACTGATGAGTTCACGCCATCTCTTGTCAGGGGAACGAACGGCTACTCGCAAAAAAAAAAAAAACAAATCGGATATGGCAGTTTCACGCATCGGTAATCTCGATTTATATCATGTTTCCTTTTCATCATCATTTATCATCAGTTCCTGGTAATTGTAGTGCCCATATTCGGAAATCTATAATATTATAACATTCTAAACACGTTGTGTCTGTAGATTAAACCTATTTAAAAAAAACTATTGGAATAGACTATATAAACAATGGAGAACACATGAATTTTTTTAGCTTTGTTGTCTGTTTATCTCTTTGTATGTTTGTCGGTTTGTATTTTGTTCGGGATTCACATAAAAACTACTTGGCCGATTTCGATGCGGTTGTCGCTGATCGACAGCAAGTTCTTAGACTTAAAATCTGCGCTACATTTTATCCTGGGATTTAAAATGACCGATTATAAAAAGGATTTGGATTCCAATGTGATTTTTTCACCAATCGATAGCAAATTTTATCTAATAAATTTGTAATTCTTTTCCGGGAGTGGTTTGAAGTTTTTCGGATGCGTAAAAATTAACTTAATCTGACACTGTTTCTACTAAAATGATAGCTTACATTCTTTTTTAAAATTCTGCAATATTCTGTATCCCAGAAATCCTGCGAGAATTTCAAGTCAAACGTAGACAAAGTCGCGGGCATATCCTAATATAAATATAAAAATCTATTTTGTTATAAGAATAATAAAGTGTGGAAGCCGTGGTAGCTTAAAGGTTACTCATGCACCATAATGGCACTAATAATGGGCACACTCGCGACTTAAACTCAAAGAGCGCTGGTCGAATCCTGATCGGAAAGACGCACCACTTAGGCATTTTTCTGACCTAATGTGCATATTGTTACAATTAACACGTGCGTTTAGGGAAAATATTATGATGAGCACAATCCGCTTAGGACAAGTGTGGCGGGTATATTGTCCGTTCCCCTATAAGCGGGAGACTCGAGCCCAACAGTGGGACGTTTGTAAGCTGTTTTATACATGAGTATAGTTTTACTTACCCAAAAAGTCGAGATCCGGCTGTGAAATCTTCGCGACTTTGATTGACCAGGGCGGCACCCCCATCATTTCGGTTGGATCGATTCCAATTATATTTTCTATAACGAAAATCAGAATGAGTGACGGTAAACAAGATAAAACGTATATATTTTTCATGGTCAGTTATCTTACTTTTCTTTCAATTGATTTACTATCGGTTGAATGTTGACATTATTTGTATGAAGCTTATGTCAAATTTTAACCTATAGAAAAATTAACGGTTGGTAAGATATAAAGGACGGGCCATTAATCGTCGTCGGTTATGGCAACTGCAATAAAGCCGAATATTCATTGTTTTTGGTATTGGGCTACAAAACCGTAATAAGGCACTTCAAACGAATACCATCCTATAATTCTAAAACTACTTAAGTCATCTTAATTGAAACAATAATTTGAATCTAGTGAACAAAATATTGGAAGTGCTCAAACAAAATAATAGATACACACAATTACAAAAAACTCCATAATTAAGTACAAAATTGAATGTTGCGTACGACAAGCCGGCATTAAAGGCTTGATTTGATATAAAGGTTACGTTTATTAAGCTTTTTTACTGCACAAAATAGTTTATTATAAATTATTCAATTTATTGCCACCATCCACGCAGTTTGTATCAGACTATATACACTAATTAACTAACTTATAGAAAGTGAATAGTTGTTTGTTTGCAATCTATACTAATATTATAAAGAGAAAAGATTTGTAATTTTGTACGTTTGTATCGAATAACCTCAAAAACTGCTGGAGCGATTTTAAAAATTCTTTCACCTCGAATGGATACGTTATCCCTGATTAATATAGGGTATATAAAAATTAGGGATCCCTATTAAAACCTTAATAATTTAACCCAGCAATCTAAAAAAGATACTTGGCGCTGGAATCGAATTCTACGATGTTGATGAAATGTTATGTATGTTTAAGTGGGTCCCGCGGTGGTTTAGGTTCACAATTAGACCCGGTAGCTGGCGCTGAAATCGGGTTCTTGATTTTTAGTTTTTCAGGGTAGGACAAATTCTGCCGAGACCGCTACTCTTATATAAATGGATATACTAACAATCGCCCATTTTCCTAACATAGGGAGAGATATTTAGCCGCCCCATGTCGGGCGGTGAAGGACGTCGCTATGGGCTATGCTTCCCCCGGCAGGCAATGTAGTTCTAGGGCACTCCGCCTGTCAGGGCACGAGGAGTTGGTCGAGCTTCCACTTTCCCGTACCCCTGACATAAGGCGAAGGCAGGAACATCGAGAAGTTTTATTAGGTGTCCTGACTCGGGGTTCTTCGGGGGTACTAAAACCATTCCAAAAATGACCAATCCCACACGCTCCTGCCGCACATCCCCCGCAGCGGTTAGTCCTCAATTGGATTTCCCCCCGTTTCCAGATTCGTGTCACATCCACACTTGTGTCATTATTAGGTACTATTTGATAACTAAACTCTTAAAAATATTTGAATACAAAATACCCCTAACTTCAAAACTACTCAACGGAAATTATTCTAACTAACGTACTCTAAAAGAAATTTTAATTTCTACTACCTTGAGTTTTATTCAGAATTAGCGGCCTTGGCAGACGTTGCCCTGCGCTAAGAAAATTAAATTCTAGAAACCGCCAGGATTCCAGCACCACCTACTAGGTCTTATTGTGAATCTAAACCATTCTAGGATCTCACTGATTTCCAGTAATCAATCATCAATATTACAAATAAGCTATATGTGCTATGAGCGATATGAGCTGTCAATTGCGGAACAAGGCGAACTACCAAAACTAAGTTATAGAATATAGAAAATTTCGATATATACATAACTATTCTGCTATTTTGGGGGGACGCAAATCCAACAAATCCAAGATTTAATAATCGGTCCAGCCGTTCTTAATTGTGTAACAACCCTACTTTCTTTCATATAAACAGATTGTTTACTTCTTAGTTTAAAGGTTACAGGAACAAAGACAACAACACAATTTTCATATCTTTAGACACTACTACCCCGTCACCTATTGAATTAGTTAAATAAGAGTAAGTAAGGAAAATATTGTGGTTTTTTTTAAAGATTTATTTAACTTTACGTACAATAAAGAATTTCCTAACAAATTTTATCCATGTTCACCCAGTAGGTAATGTCTGTGACATACACAGGCGGGCGGAAAGACAGACAACCAAACTTAATAATTACCGAAGAGTTACTGTTCCGTATTTTCCAAAATGACTATGAAACCTTAAAATTAGGATTTCGTATTTCTACTCCGTATAAACTTTAACTATATTAAATCTCGCACTCCTCCGTGCATGGAAGACGCTTACAAAGGGCTCCGAAGGTTTCCTTTCGCATGTTAATATATGTGTGTATAGGATGACGAACAAAATGGAAATTTGATCACACCCCCAAGGGAAATGATCAATTCGCGGAAGATGATAATATAATAACAACCCTATGGGGTCATTTCCCTAAAGAAGTAAGTGATTTGATCAAATTCCTAAACCATTGTGAACCGACGAAATTGTTGTAGGTTTATGATAAACTATTGGTCGCCCATGGTCTTCATTCGAGCATAATAATTTGTTGTCAAAGACTATACTTCTATAACCACAGATTTCACGAAGGCAAGAATAATAAACAATAGAGTATATTTGCGTTAGTGTGTCAAATAAATGGTAGTGTAATGTTTTTTATTGATTTAATGTATTTTTATTATGCATAATTTAAAGAAATATAAGTATTCGTCGCTTCTTCTCGATATAAACTATAAGTGTGCAAAATTTCATACTTCGGCCGCGCAATTTTCGTCAAAAGGGGTACAAAGTTTTCGCTTCATGTATTAATCTCAATAATCTTATAAGCGCGACAGTTTGTAAGAATGTATGTATGGATGTAAATTTGTTCAACACACCTTTATTACGAAGCTCAAAATTATTTAATAAGGTTATATTATTCTTAGTAATTTTTAAAGTAAAAAGTAGTCTTTCGATTACGTACTGTGACACTGTAGAAGAATACTGAGTGCCACTAGAATTATATTGGTTTTTTTATTTACTAGTATGTATTATGTTCGGATAATGCCGAGCCACTTTAAACGGGTCCGGGAGTTCAACCGTACTTACTCTCCTTCACAAACTACATACATAGTTGAGAATTTCAGAAATGAGATAAGTTTTTGTATTTGCTATAGAACCGAATGGGAAGATACTGGAATCTTAGAGAGTACTTGAGTTTAAGAGTGGAACGAGTAGTCCGGATATTTCACGTTTCTCTGGCGTAATTATAATATGATTCATGTATATAGAATTTGGCTATTCTAGCAGAACAATATATATACCAACAAAACTGGCCCTTTACTGGTTTTGACTATTATTTACGCTCAGAAACGTTAGTTTTTTTAGGGTTCCATAGCTATAGTACAAAAACAAAATTGATAATTTTACATCACCTTTTTGTCGATAGGCTTAAGTTTCAGCCATTTTTCTTATATCGCGATGTTGTATTTTTTACGTGTAGTTTTTTTTTTATAAAAGAATATAATTAAATAAGGTAAAGTTACGTTATTAAGAATATACAATGTAAAAAATAAGCTGAAATCGCGCGTGATTTTAAGTTAAAAAGACCACAACAACTGTAACCCTGAATTAAATTGATAGCATAATTTCGTCGAACTAAATGGAAATATGTTATTAATTTCATTAAAAAAACTGAAGGTATTTTTTAGCCAATCTAAAAGTATGTCTGTGTAAAGTATATTTATGTAGTTTACTTCACTAAAACATCTGGTTGCTCAATTAATAATAAATAGATGTATGACTTACTTTTACGTTCATACATTGACCAAATTTTTGCTCGTAGAAACATAATTTACTATTCTCAAAATTACCTTTAGAATCTATAATATTTCTCATTATTTGCTTGCCAGTCAATTCAGGGAAAATATAAACCTAAAAATAACCATTCTCGGTACAAATCCGTAATGTCATCCAGAAGCGTGTGCCCTAATGAGTATAATATATTATATATTCCCGTGAAATGTTTATACACTAACAGAGCCTTCTGAACTTTATAAACATATTCTCATTCAAACAAACAATGGATGTATAAGTAAGTCGCACGAAACGTTCCAAACGTACCCGGAACGGAGTTTCCAGTGCATATTCATTCGACTTATCCAAACTGTCAATATGTTTGTATACGTAAGTTACCACCAACTCTGATGAACTTAGTATCTTAAAGTTAATAATAGATGTATTTTTTTATACGGGTATTATTTCTTATATTTTTAAGGTTAATCCACATCGCGAAAAACAAACAGTACGAGGAAAAACAACAGCCGAGTAAAGTAAATACGTGATTATGAAAAGCTTAAAAATCCCAAATTAGTAGATGACGCAAATGTTATTTTTTCTCTCTATTTAATTTGAATATTTACGTATTAAATATTTTTTATATATCAAAAACGGAGAGAAGTGTAGCCGGTGGCGCTATCTGGTGAAGTAAGAGCTTTTGCAGAGTGACAAAGCTTTTTTTAGAGATTCGTTTATAGAGAAGTCTATGCTCGAATTTGGATTTTATCTTTAAAAAAATCAAGAGTCATAGTTGCAGATTTATTTAATACTAGAATATGCCCGTGACTTCGTCCACGCTTGACTTGAAATTCCCGCGGGATTCCCGGAACACAAAGTACCGCAGAATTCGTTTTAGTTTTATTTACTTGCCACCTGTTTGGTGAACCATAGAGAAGTAAGAACCACCTGTTTGGGATTCATACATACATACATACATAACTTCACGACCTGGCGTGTGTACCCTTGCGGGGTAGGGATCCCTGTTTGGGATCCGATCATCAAAGTTATTAAGAACCAAACCCAGCAAAAACCAACTGCCAAACCTCAAGACACTGTGAGCTCTTTCTGCGTGCTACGGAGCACAAACCAACTTGACTGATAATTTCTTTTATTTTTCCTTCCACCCATTTTAATATTATATAAAATTTGTGTTAGGCATGTTTGTTGAAGAGTTTCTTTCGCCGCTCCTTCTCTTCAAGCCAGAACACGTTGCGAAGCGGTGGTATATTAGATTAGGGTCCCATAGAGTAAATAATAGCCATAAACAAAATAAATATTTAGCCAAAACAACTGAGTTTAGAACAATTATTATTACCTTTAAGTTGAAAGGTATAATATGTCACACTGTTAAACTGTCCAGTAAATAAACATAATACTTAAGTATATAAAAAAGTGCGTCTCGGGAAGCCTGACAGAAGTGATAACTCAAACTAATCAATGATGAACTATTTAATATTGAAACTGTTTAACTTGAGAAAAGCTTAGGTTATTACTTAAATTTTATGTATATTAATATGATAATGTAAGGAAAGGTTATTTATTAATAAAAGAGCCTGCCTGCCGCTGACTTATGCGTGAGAGAAAGGGAAGCCAGACAGACTGGCGCCGTAACGCGTTACGCAAGGAAGCGGTTTACCGTCCCATAAGAAGTTATCATTTCAAAAAAAGAATTTCAATATTTAGCATAAACCATATTTTGGTGTAAATAGATTTGAATAGTCTTAAAAACTTTTTGTTCCTTAATTATACGTAAACCCTAAGTAAAATAAATTTAAATTACATTTAAATATTTCGGCAAGAGTTAAAATAATGGTTCTCACGGTGTGGGAAGTAATCGCTAAGTTAATGTAAATTTTGGGGTGCGCATTTACGATCTTGAGCTTTGACATTAAGTTTGTTATTTCTGGTAGACTTGTATATAAATTATACAAATTCAAGAGAAACTGCCAATCATGATGTCGTTTAAGAATTAAAATATATTTATTTCAAGTTTCGTCTATTACTAAAATAATAAATACAAGGAAAATTTATGCTATATCTTATCGGTAGATGTTATAGCAATTTAATAACAGAAGAAAACATACTGTACAATACCTCTATTTAGTAAGAAAAAAATGTTCAATACATTATTTTTCAATCTCTACTAAGACTTCATTTGATTATATTGAAACCTCAGATATTGATATGAACATTTAAGACAAGACTTTAATATTAATTTCGTTGTCATTTCATATTTCTAAAAGTACAACGTGAGCTTATTTACGCACCAATTACGGCTTGATCCTTTCTATTCCTCAGGGGATGGTCAACATAATCCATTATGGTGTATATCGATCTTTAGGTTTAATTAATTACTTTTGTATACAGTTATTTTTAGAGTTCAAAAGACTACACAGTCGCCATGTCCGGCTTTGTTCGTCACAGTAATTTTTATCTGAGGCTACTTGTGTCTTTAAGCGTACATTTTATTAGAAATATGATCCCTATAATCCGCTATACTCGTACAATGGCGTAGTGAATCTGCGAAAAAATATAAATTGTGTTTGGCCTTCGTACATATTACTGTAGGATGATTTTTTTCAATATGTAGTCAGCCAAGACAGTCCTTTATCGACCTAGGAACAAATATCACTCGCAAATAGGATGACAAGGGCTACTTACTCTTGTACAATCTATGTGACAGTAACAAAAGATTCAAATATACGTATTTCAAATCCAAATCTCGGCCTTAGTAAAACTTCGATAACTATGAATTGTTGTCAAAACTAGTTAAAGCACATTGGCTGGTTATGATATTTCTTTATAAGTGAGACCAGTCACCCCAGACTTACGTGATTTTAGGAAAGATGAAATTTTCAGGATCGGTAATTTAACATAAACTTCGAAAGGAATGGATACTTGCTAAGCTGAAAGCGGGGCCGTTTTTCAGGTAGCAGGTATCAAAGGTGGAAAAAAACCATGCTAACTTACGTCAAAGTAGTAAGGCTAGTTTTTACATATGTCATATATGATATTGTTATAAACAAAGATATACAGTTGCCAGACACTTCCTGTGCCAGACGCTTCTGGATCTCCTCTTAAACTATGCTACACTCCTCCTTCACTGAAATGTCCATTAAACTTTTCACTAAATTCACCACTAAGCTCGTCATTGTCGTCTATTAATTTTCTCTTCCAACTCTTTCATATCGCACTTGTCGCTTCGCTATCTTGAACTAAACTACTCGGCAGGCGCGCCTTATGCTGCGTATATACCCGAAGAATCTTCTAGAACCCATAATTACGATCTTCTTTTCGTTATTCTATTATTTACTATCTATCCTTTTCTAGACGTCTATCTATCTCTGTCTTTTCCTTGCTGAACCTTCAGTCTATTCTAGAATTTTTGTTTATCGTCTATTCCTTTCTAAAATGTATTTATTCGTGTCTTTTTCTTCCAGAATCTTCTACATTTTTTTATAAGTTCTTAAACATCTAGATCGTTCCACCATCACTCGTCACAATATTTCTCATTTAATTAATCTTTCAGGGTTCCGCAGCCAATGTTGAAAATAAAGGTTTACCGTTCACCATCCCTATGAAATCGTTTATTTTACGTTAATTGACATCCTCTTGGTCCGTTTTGTTATATGTACGTACATACAGTTTTTTGTTGAGTCAAATTTAAAAATTCTGTTGTCTAGTAATAGGTATTTTATAATTTTTGTGAATTTGATTACGGCGCACGTATATTATAATTTGTATCTTAAGAGCCGAATAAGGAAACCTTCATTATAAAATCGTAGTAAGTCTCAAAGACTCCAAATCGATCTGTCTAAAACATATATTAGAGGTATAGATCAGATGGTGTACGTGGATTTTGTGGTGTGGATGGGTACGTGGGCATGCCAATTTTTTATTTTATTTTATTGCATGATTTCAGCAGACGGGTGGATAGCGCACCTGTTGGAATGCGTTTACCATTGCTTATGGACATTTATAACACTAAAGGTGCTACCAGTGTGCTGCCGCTCTCTATAGGGGGACCGGAGCCTCGCCATTAATGCTGGAATACAACTCAAGGTTGTTATGGCGGCATATTCTAGATGGGTAAATGGCACTTGACTGTGGGTTGTTTGGTCGCCACTTATGACAGGCCGGGCAGGAGAAGGAAATTGTATTCTTTCTCCGTTCCTGCACGGATAAAACAACAAATTAATCAAAAGAACATATCTAATGATAAAGCATTACATTTTATTTTTTCAATAATAATTGGAATAGTGTAAAAAATCCCACTCATAAAAAGCCGGAAGTTCATTAAATATATTTATTCATTGCATTAATTATATTAAAATCAAAGTATTGCTACAACTTAGCTCCCCGACAAAGACAAATTCGACAAAGCACATTTTATTATCTGTCGACATTTAAACTAATTGTATTTCTTTTATGATTGTTTTCTTTTGTTCACTTATTTATTGGCATACGTTTCTAAGTTATTGTGGAGAACAGCCCATTGTCCTATTGTACTCGCTCATTAGCATCATTAGCCAGATGTTACAAGCTTATTCTAGGAAACTGTGGCGACGTTGCCGGACGAACATACATTTGCATTTGCATTTGTGGAGCATAAAACGACGGCCTGATGGGGAGAGGAGGTCAGTCAAGCGACGACTACGATCAAGACGAGACGTGTGTTATAGTACATTCGGGAATCTAATAGTGACGGACTTTGCGCGTTTTTATTGAATGTCGACCTTCTGCATTACGCTTGGATTTATTTTGTTCGGTTCTATTTGTACCTGTGTTATAAGTGTTTGTATAGTTCTAATAAACTCTATAGTAATTCTAACGGCATTTTAATTCGAGTCCCGCTAAACTCGTAACAGTATTATAGTTGCCTAGTTGCAACGTTATTATAATACTGCAGGGTAAAATATTTATACGAGTAAGCTGACTAGCCTCTCATAAAACTAATCTGCATATTTCCAATATATTTAGAAGCTTAAAGTAATACCTAAACATACGTAAGTAATTTTTTCTGAGAAAGATCTCATAAAATAAACAAGCACAAGTGGGCTTGTACTTTACACTTATAAAATATGTTTTTACTAACATCAGACTCTTAACGATGCTCTGTCGTAGATCGAGCTTTCGGCACATAGCTAGTTTTGAACAATATTTAATACACAAACCGAAGCTCTAGAATACAGTGGTTAAGACCAGTAAAATTGAAATATCAGACGGTCTTGTGATGGTTCGTGCTATCGAAATTACTTTTAGGATTGTATAAGTAAATAATAACCACGACATTTCTTATTGTTTTTATATTTTATCAGCCTGTCTGTTGGGTTACAAGATATACCGGATACGATAAAATATAGAAAGATCTTTTATAATATCGAACCTGTACGTGACAAATATAAAACTTTACACCGAACTACTTTACAAATTGATTTTCGTACATTACTCATAGATCTCCGATTTGGTAGCTTTTCAATATTAATATCGGCTAACGCTATTTCGGATAATGTTAATGCTAATTTTTTCTATTATTATTCCGCCACGACGATATCGAGAAGATATTGTGGATTTAGTAGAATGCGAATTTTTGACACTAACAATGGAATCGTACTTTAAAAAAATTTGCATCGCCAAGATGTTTGAATAGCAGAATTGAGCCATGGGTCGTGTGCTCACTCGTGCCTTGTGTAGCTATATTTGGCCAGGAATATATCTTCATACTTTAAACAAATCAAGATGCTCCCACAATAATGATAGACGATGACATGTTAAATTTATTAAAATTAATTAAATTCCGTAATTTATGACAATTCTTTTTTGTATTACTGCTGATACACGGTTTGTATTGTTTGATGTTATTAAAGAAAACCCTCTTATTATGATCTTTCATTTTCAAAATACACATAAATTCCTAATACTTTCAACTCTGTCGTGTCTTTATTTTGTTATTGTACATGAATCACTTTACATATTTGCTGCGC
Organism: Dendrolimus pini; assembly: GCA_949752895.1. Classification (NCBI taxonomy): domain Eukaryota; kingdom Metazoa; phylum Arthropoda; class Insecta; order Lepidoptera; family Lasiocampidae; genus Dendrolimus; species Dendrolimus pini. The sequence goes on along the minus strand of OX457125.1, from coordinate 12,771,516 downwards.
AATTAATCTATGGTATGTGTTATGTTTTCCTATATTTACAATATACAAAAAAATCTCATGTCTCTTCCCTGTGCGTTCCTAACCATTAATCAGATAACCATTGATCAGATTGCGGTGAAACTTTGGTAGAACGTTTTGAGGATGCCAACGAGGGTTTCTGGCCCAAAAACAATGTATAAAACCAAACATTTTTTTATTTTACGTGGCATTGCAACAAATGTCGGGTGCGGCTAGTATATATTAAACCTTTTGGGCGTGTCGAGTTTGTATATACAATGAATTTAAAAATTAGAATAAAAGGGATTAATTTACACCAGCAGATTCCAAAAGCACAATTTTTTGAATATTTGTTTGTTTGTCTGTCTGTTAGAGGATTGCGTCAATCAGCTGAATGGATCCAAATGACACTTGACACAGTGCTGGCTTTAATCCCGAGTCAACATTCGGATAGAAAATTCATTCCTTTATGTGTTATATTCGCCTAATTCAAGAATTAGGCGAACATAGCAAAAAAGATGACATTGTTGGCGCGTATTTTTTGTGCCGCCGTTGCAGTAAACTAACAAACATGTCTTTATGGCGACACGAACGAATTTTCCCTGGCACTACTAGTAACATGTAAAAATAATTATTTTATATGCTGTGGTACCATTTTCTTTCAATACTGTGGGCTTTTCTCGAGGCTTACCCGATTTCTAATTTATTTATATGTACCTACTTATAGTATAGACTAAAAGTCTTATTCATATTGAGCTAGAGTAATTTTTAAGGCTTGTTTAAGAACCATAAAGAAGCCTTCCAACTGACTCTATCTCAATCTGAATAAAGCCGTATACGTATAAGTACGTTCGAGTTTTATAGCCGTCGCATCTGTTGTTAGGTAATAATGTGGTTGAAGATTGACCATTTTACCTAAAAGATAAGGTAAATAGTCCATTCATATCTGACGGGTGGAATTAGCTGTGTTTCCGTGGCCCACCTTCCTAAGTGCGTTTTACAGAAAATCGACATTATTAAACTCTGAACTTACGTTTTTATAGCTAGTATTTAGCGGAACCGAACCCAAGTTGAGAGCAGCACTCCATAAAATACCGTACTTTTGTTTGGTGAAGCACTTACGCTTGATAAGCAAATCTTGTGGTGTGAACATTGAGTTACAATAAGTATAGTATTGTGTTTGTTCAAGTGGATCCCGGGATTGTTTATATTGACGATTGGACCCGGTAGGTGACGCTAACCTCCTCCTAAGCAGCGGGATCGATTTAAATCAAAATTTATTTTTGTTCAAGTGGATTCGAGAAAAGTTTAGATTAAAATTTGGTCCTGGTAGATGGCGTTGCAATCGGTTTCTAGATTTTTATTTTTTAAAGCAGGACTACGTCTGCCGGGTACAGCTACTGTTCGACAGGTAGTTTTTATGTTAAAAAAAGTGTTGTTTTTACTATTGTCCATACAGTTTTTATTTTTGTTTTTTTTTATTAAAACTTTCCGTATGCCTTAAGGAAGTAAAAAAAAGCAGAATTGGCCCAGCCATTGTCGAGTTTTGCGCTTAGCATTATTCATTTTTATCTATATATATATATATATATAATATACAATATAGATAGATAACACTTTATTATACACCAATACAGAAATGAACTTAAAGACTAAAATTATATCTAGTTATGTATGTACAAAGGGCGGTCTTATCGCTAAACAGCGATCTCTTCCAGACAACCCCAGGAATGAATTGAGATGATAATGTTAATATATCCTTATTAATATTATAAATGCGAAAGTAACTCTGTCTGTCTATTCCGATTTCACGGAAAAACTGGACCTGACTGGACCGATTTAGCTGAAACTCAGTATATATATATTTTCGATGCCGAGAATGAACATAGGATACTTTTATCCCGAAAAATGGGATAGTTTCCGGGATAAAAATATATTTGTCTTTTTGTTTGTTATTCTTTTACGGAACAACTAATGGACCGATCTGGCTGAAATTCGGTATGTATGTAAATTGTATACCGAGGGTGGACACGGGATACTTTTCATCTCGGATAATGGGATAGATTTTGGGATAGATTTATGTAAAGGTTATCCCAGAAAATATGATAGGTTTTTTATTTGTGATTTGCCATCTTCGTCATTTTGTTTATTTTGGTCAATTTGGTACTTGTGGTAGTTTCAGTAGGTAGTTTTGATAATTTTGGTAGTTGTGGTAGTTTTGGTAATTACAAACTTAAATAACACTGTTGATTTCTTTTTTTAATTTTAACCAATTGCTTCTTTCATCTCGATGTTAGGCATCATATAAATTTCATTTTAATTTTTTCATGCCATTTGTTTATAAACAAATGGCTTAATTAAATATTTTTACAAAATTATTTTGTTCATTTAAAAATTAATAATTAATGAAATAAACAAATTTCTAAAATTTTCTCACGCAATCTTGTCGAGTAAGTTGATAAGAAGGGCTCCACGAGGGGAAACATTTATTGAAATTTTTTGTCAACTTTTATATTGCCTTTTATAACAACAGAGACCCACGAAAATATGGTTAATTAACAATTCAATAAATTTATAAATAATGATGATAAAACTTTTACTCTCACGGTATCATTTTCTTTGAAGTTTTAAGATAAAACCTGAATTTTTTCAAATTTTTAAATTAATACTATATGCAAATTTTTTTTTATTTAAAACTTGCGTTCCTTGAAGTAGTGGCGCGCGCATGTCGAAACTGCCGCGCGGAACCCGATTTTCAACGTTAGATAAAAATTATAAATATTGGTGCTACGATTTCGGGAGTCGAGAAAATTTCCTGCTCTTTCAGAAACTTTTATAATATTTTTGATATCTCTCATACTTTTTGAGATTTTCCCAAAAAGCTGAACGGCTATTTTTTTTCACTTTTTTGTTAATAACAATTATAATATTTATTGGGAGAAAAAATCCAAAAAACTACTTTTTCTAGATGCTATTCCGGATCTAATGAGCCATCAAACATATTTTTAAGAGACCGGTAACTATTATTCGCAGAAAATAAACTTCTCGACTAGACTATAGAGTTTGAAACTAAAGAAGGTAAACTCTAGTATACATATAAATACGTATTGTCGATCGTCTTTGTATTTGATTAAGAAATATATATTTTTATAAAATACTTGTCTATTTAATTGAATGTAAATAAATTTCAGAGTAAACATTACTATAATAAAACGAAAAAGTTGTTTGCCTTGTAAGTTAGCATGTAAGCTGAAAATATCATATTATTAAAATACTCCGTCAGTCTTATTTTCTTTGTCAATATACAAGCGCCCTTCCATCTGGCATACGGAGCACGTTTTTTGTTTCACACTTTTCCTCTAATGTAAATTATAGCCAAGGAAAAATAGTATTCTTCTTCAATGTTAAAGATGAATGCTTGGAATTCGACAATTATTATTATCTTTTATTGTCTAATATAGTAGTTTATTGGTACTTGCGCAGGTAGTATAATATTAATAAGTATGTTATGTGATTTAAAAAAAATATCAGATTACGTGGTCCCGGGCGAACATACCACGCCCGGGTACCAGACACATTTTGCACCTTCAGTTAAACACGTCCCTTTAAAGTACCTACACTTATCTTTTTGGCAGTCATTCAAATGATAATTTCTTATGAAGAATATTATATAATAATAAAGTGGAATAATAAATACTTACCAAGAAACTCGAGCCCGAAAAGCTTCCAGGTTCCCCTTTTGGTGACTATAATGACATGTGGGCACACGTTACGGTGAATTTGCCTCGACGTGTAATGTAGGTAGTGCAGGGCTTCAATGATCTGCATAAAATATTACTAAATTATTAAAATAAAAAAATTGGTTTCAAACAAATTTTAAAGATGGTTGTCTTTTGTTAGTTATAAATGCATACTTGTGTTTCCCAGTGTACAACAGCTGCTCTCAATGCTAAGGCAATGCAGGTTTACGTTATACGAGTACACTTATCGGTAAATGACGTCCAACTCCAAAGAACGATCAACCCGCCCATATGCAATGTACAACATTTAATTTCTTATATAAATTTAGTTATTAAGTCACTGGAAGCAACTAACACGTAAGGATACAGGCTTGGCCTAGTCTAGGTGTTAGTATACAGTCTTAATTTTAAGGCAAAATTTGTTATATTTTTGGTGACAATAAAAATTATTTTATTTTATTTTCTTTATATAATACTTTTATCCCTTGGCTTTTCTTTTTCTACAATCCCCGTTTAAGCAGTTGCTGTGTGTGTGTTTAACATTTAAAATACAGGTTTCAAAATACTAAACGGTGTAAGCCTGTTAAATTCGACTAAAGTAAGAACTTTATGTCATAAAAGCACTGCGAAGATTTTTTTCAACATTATTAACTAAATAACGTTAAATTATTTATTTTGTGTGACGTGACGTTCAAACGTAAAATTTAGTTAGCTTATACAGCGGGGTGGGTATCTGAATCAATATCATGTTCCATGTATCACAATATTTTTTAGTTTTCGAGTTACCACTTTTTAGTGGTTTTTGAGGCTTTAAATCTGTCTTCTATAAATAAAAATGAATCGTAGAAATACGCGCATAACTTGAGAACGACTTTACCGATGTTAATGACATTTTTGTATATGTTTAAGTAGGTCCTCGGATTATTTAGATTAACAATTGGAACCGGTAGGTGGCACCGGGATCGATGGCTAGATTTTAATTTTTTAGGGCAGGACGACTTCTCCCGGGACCTCTATCTATAGTATTTAATTTAAAAAAATTGGGTATGTATTTGAAAGTATATAAATATGTAATTAACTAAGTCATTATAACTTCTACTTTCACACATAAATAATAATCAACACCCTGAAATTAATTAATGTTACATAAAATATGCTTAAAAGTCAAAAATCGGGACAATTAGACTCAAAGTTTCAATCTTTAATTAAAATTTGAAAAGGGCATTATACTATACCTACTTGTACAATAGGTAGGTTACCTTACTAAATACTGTTATGTATGCGCGATGCGCTTGTCATTAGGCTAAGATTATTTTAAAAATAAACCAGTGCATTACAAGCTCGAGTTTGACTCACACGCGCCCGTTCCGTACTTAGCAGTGGCGACGAGTTACCCACATATTCGGCATTAAAAAAATAAAATGTTCGGACTTGCTTCAACTATTGGAGTTTTATCCAGTTTTGACCATCATGGACAAGACTGGAACACTTATAAAAGTCGGTTGGAGCAGTGGTTCATCGCGAACAACCTGAACGAAGAGTCGGACAAGGCAGGAGTCAAAAGGAAGGCGGTGTTACTCAGCGCACTCTCAGAGAGCACATACCAACTGGCCAGCAATTTAGTATTACCAGATGACCTGGTAACAAAAAAGTATAGCAGTATAGTGGGAAAATTAACGGAGCATTTCACGACCAGGCGATGCGGCTTTGCGGAAAGGCATAAGTTTTACGAAGCCATACAATTAAATGGTGAAACCCACTCCCAATGGGCTGCTAGACTGAGAGGACTGGCTGCTCACTGCGGTTTTAAAAACATTGAAGATGCCCTTCTAGACAAGTTTGTCATGGGAATGCTACCAGGTCCCGAGAAGGAGAAACTGTTTGTGCAGGAGATCGGCGAGCTGACCCTAGGGAAGGCTGTGAACCTGGCGGAAGAAGTTCGCTGTGCACGCACCGCTGCTGCGGCAGGGTCTTCGTCGACAGCCGACGGCGTGTATAAGATGGATCGCGGAAGTTCTGTTGGGGTTGGTAGGAACGTGCTACCAGTCGGTGAAAAGTGTTCAGTGTGCGGTTATAAAAATCATACGGCTAAAGAGTGCCGGTTTTCGAATTATAAATGTAAAAAGTGTAATCGTAAAGGTCATCTACGGAAAATGTGCCCCGGTAACCCACGAGTGAGGTACCTGGAGGAAGGTAACGGCGATGACGAAGGCGATGATGGTAAGTTTTTGCACAATATTAGTTGCCCCGACGGGGAGCCGTTAGTTGAGTCGGTGTGTCTAGGTGGTAGGAATTTAAAATGTGAAATTGATAGCGGTTCTCCGGTATCCGTAATATCTGAGAAAACCTATAAAAATAATTTCTCAAATGTTCCATTATCACCACCCTCAAAGCGGCTTTTTTCTTACGATGGCGCTAACATGTCCGTTTTGGGAACGATTACTGTAAAAGTTAAATACTTAAGTCGCACAGCCCCACTATGTATTTATGTAATAAAAGATGGGGGTCCCCCCTTATTGGGTCGAGATTTCATGCGAGTATTTAAGTTACAACTAATCTCAACGCTTGCTTATTGTAAGGACAATAAAGAAGTTTTGTCGGATTTAATAAAATTATATCCAAAATTATTTTCAAATCAATTAGGCTGTTTTAATAAATATGAAATAGATTTGCCGTTGAAGTCGGACGCCAAACCGGTTTTTATGAAGTCGCGACCCGTACCATACGCCTTAAAAGAAAAAATAAATGCCGAATTGCATCGATTGGAGTCGTTAGGCATCTTGGTACCGGTCAAACATTCCGATTACGCATCGCCGATAGTGCCCGTACTAAAAAGTGACGGTAGTGTTCGAATCTGTGCCGATTATTCTCAAACAATTAACAAACAACTTCTTGTAGAAAAATATCCCCTACCATCGGTTCAAGATTTATTTACTAAACTTCACCACGGAATCCAGTACAGTAAATTAGATTTATCGATGGCGTATAATCAATTTAAAATCAATGTCCCTTCACAGAAGTTAACATGTATTAATACGCCTCGCGGTCTATTTAATTATACACGGCTAGTATTTGGTTTGTCGAGCGCTCCGGCTATTTTTCAACGAGCGATCGAGTCTATAGTAGGGGATATGGACGGCGTGTTTTGTTTCTTGGACGATTTGATTTTAACAGACATTAGTAAAGACGGTCATGAGCAGAAACTTAACGAAGTCTTGCGTCGTCTCCAGGAGGCCGGCCTCACCTTACACAAGGATAAATGTGCGTTTTTTCAAGATCAAGTTACGTACTTGGGTTATGTTATCGACAAAAACGGTATCAGGAAAAATCCAGACAAAGTTTCAGCCATTTTAGAGGCCCCTATTCCAAAAAATGTACAAGAACTGCAATCCTTTTTAGGTCTTATCAACTATTATAGGAATTTTATTGCAAATGCATCCTCCATTTTAAGTCCCTTGCATTTTTTATTGCAAAAGGGAGTTAAATGGAACTGGAATTACGAGCAGGATAAAGCGTTCGAAACAATAAAAAATCAAATGGCTTCCGATCAGGTTTTGGCACATTTTAATAGCCAAGCAAAGGTAATTTTAACTGTGGACGCGTCTCCGGTCGGGTTAGGGGCCATTTTGTCACAAGTGGACAGCGACGGCGTCGAAAGGCCCGTGTCATACGCGTCGCGGTCGCTTACGCCGGCAGAGAGGAAGTATGCGCAAATACAAAAGGAGGCAACCGCTATTATATTTGGGGTCAGGAAGTTCCATCAATTTCTGTACGGCAGGTCAGATCCCTTCATATTAAGAACGGATCATAAACCGCTTACAGCGATTTTTAAGCCGGGCCGGGGCATACCAGAGGTTACTGCTAACAGGTTACAGCGTTATGCCATATTCTTGAGCGCCTATAATTACGTTATAGAATACGTAAATAGTGCAGCGAACACAGCTGATTTCTTATCACGAGCGATACCGGTTCATAAATCAGAAGGGGGGGGCGCGAGCGACCATGATGCAGCAGCGTACGTAAATTTCGTAGTCGAAGGATGCTTGCCTGTTACGCTGCGGGACGTACATTTGGAAACTGCTAGGGATCCGACACTGAAAAAAATTTCAGAGTTTGTTTTAAAAGGATGGCCGCGTAAAATATCAGATCCGACACTTAAACCGTTTCATCTTTGCAAAAATGAGATTGCATTAGAAAATGGAGTTCTGATGCGCGGTTACAAAGTTATAATCCCACATGCCTTACGGAAGAAGGTATTAGAAGAACTGCACAGTTCCCATTTCGGAGTTGTAAAAATGAAATCCGAAGCCCGATCTAGGTTTTGGTTTCCGGGCATCGATGCGGAATTGGAAAAGCTCGTAGGGGCGTGCGCTGTGTGCGTGCAGTTGAAGCCCGCGCCACCACGGACGCACCTTGCGCCGTGGCCGTACCCGCCATATGCATTCCATAGGATACATATCGACTTTTTTGGTCCAATTCATAATAAAACCTATTTAATAGTAGTCGATGCGTTTTCGAAATGGGTAGAATGCTATGACATGAAAGGCAATACAACTGCTAAAGCTGTTATTGCGAAGCTGTGCGACTTCATGTCACGTTACGGTATGCCGGAAATTATGGTGAGTGATAATGGAACTTCATTTGCATCAAAAGAGATGTCCGAATTTTGTAAATTAAATAATATAAAACAATTGTTTTCCCCGGTATACCATCCCGCGAGTAATGGTCAAGCTGAATCATTCGTAAAAATTATAAAAAAAGGAATCAAGTCGATTCTTTTATCAGAGTGCAAAGCAAACGATCTGCACATGCACTTATGTAAATTCCTTTTCGACTATCGGAACTCTAAAAATAGTACCACAGAGACATCACCGGCACAGTTAATTTTTGGTCGTAACTTACGTTCGCGATTGGACTTAATCGTCCCTCACAATTCACCATCGTCATCGGATTTATCTTCCCGGGTTAACCGTAAACAGTGTTTACAAGCGGAGTATTATGGAGGAGTGAATAATAAACATTTTTTGGTCGATGACTTGGTCTGGGTAAAAGAGTACGTAAACAAAAATAAGCATTCTTGGTCAAAGGGTAGAATAGTGCGAAGAACAGGGAAAGTAACTTACGAAGTTCAGCTCCTAAACCAAGATAAGGTGGTACAAAGACATAGAAACCAGTTATATATTTTCAAAGGGGAGAGGTCTCCACAGGAACTTCGTAGCCCTGTGGTAGAATGGGAAAAGGAGGCTTCGAAGGCAGCTGTCGTCGAAGCCGGCGATAAGACTTCAGTGGAAGAGGCAGAGGTGGAAGTGATTGAAAATGAATCCAGAGTTCCACAGAGTCCTGAGCGGCGTGGTTCCACTTTTAGCCCACGGAGCCCGGAACAAAGACCACCACGCGTAGACGAAGCAGCAGCCGAGCCGAGCAGTGCCCAGCCTACTACCCTTGATCTCAGACCAGTTGGATCCGGCATTTCAAGGGAACGTTCACGGAGAGATAGACCTCCAGTAGATTATAGGAAATACTTTTAGGGGAGGGGTGTTATGTATGCGCGATGCGCTTGTCATTAGGCTAAGATTATTTTAAAAATAAACCAGTGCATTACAAGCTCGAGTTTGACTCACACGCGCCCGTTCCGTACTTAGCAAATACCTTACTTAATACTTACCTCTGGAGCATCTTTAAAAACTGTGCGGTATTTTTTTTTCATTTAAACACCCGTAAGTAAAAAAATCATAAGAAGAAGCAAAGGTAAATAGTAGGAAAATAATATAATCGACACAATAGTCTATGCCGCCATATAATTGTACAAACAGTGAGTTTATAATGAATCTAGTGAGATTGTAAACTGTCCATAGGGATCTAGCATTCGCCAGCCATTGTCGCGGCACGGCTCGCATGCTTAGGCTTAAGCGAAATATACTACTTGGCGGGCCCCGCCTTACAATCCGTCTTTCACCTTGAAACCAACCAAGGGAAGGTTCATAATATTGCGGGCCATAACATTTTATTTGAGGAGCAGGCATCGCAATTTGCAAGCCAGTAATGTACACAAATGCATATCCACTTTATATAGTGCTTATAATCTGTAAACAATTTATCAACGAATTATAATTTGACTAGTTTAATTTTAAACTTTCAGTTGTTACAATATCCAGTGACATATATGATTAACTATTTTCACAAATTTCCGAAATATCAATTAAATTTTCAGTCAGTTCAGTCATTCAGTTCAATTTCGTATAACTAATTTCAGTTAAAATTGAAAAGCAAATTCAAATTGAAATGGTAACAATGCAACACAAGAAAACAGAATCGGACCGGTATAGCAGGAAACGGCAAATTAGTATAATTGACTGCCCAATTTGAGCGATTTCACCTTTAGCGTTCCCGATGGCGACCTATGGTCAACGTTTTGCCAAATATTGCACGTTGTTGTTTTTGTGTTCAGTAAATTATAAGCTGAAGGCAAATATGGCACAATAAAAAAACATTAAAATATAGTTTTGAAAGAAACGGAAAATCTAATCTATCAATAAAAATAAAATCTGCTTATATGACACCTAATCATAAATTAGTTTTTAGAATTTTGCCTCTCAGTCTGTCTAAATGTTCTTCGAACCGAATCAACGAGTTTCAATTAAAAAAATAGGAGTTATAACAATAACGTTTCAAAAATTTTCATCTATGAATCATTCCAATATCTTGCAGTATATCAATGATTTTTACCCTTAGTATTGAATATAATCTGAAGCTTGAAAATAATACACTTCTGTGAATTCTAATATATTGGAGATTCTACTGTGTATTTTAAGGTTCTGTAGTTAGTTTAGTGAAATCGGAACTTTTAAACCCATATGTTGTCACCGACATTTTTCTCAAAAACTAATGAGTACCTATACGTATATACGTTAATACAACTTTACAGGAAGACTTGTTCTATACTCTGATGAAATATTGTGTTGTAAAATACCAAAAAATATATAATCCGCCAATTAAACACCATGGACAGGATTGGTGGGTAAACTCTGGATTTAACTAAAATGACGAGGAGGATTACAGCGGTATGATTATGGGCTGATATTATTATACGAAACCAAAACGAAATTTACGCTGATCAATTAATATAGTAAATTTTAGTATAGTAAAAAAGCAATTAATAGTAATAAAGGTTTTTTATTACCAAACTTAATTAAGTAATTACAATCTCGAAGGATGAAGATTATGCTGAAAAAAGTATATAATTATATCCTCAACTATATGTAATAATATTACACATTTATCTTTATTTAAGAACTAAGATATGCCTGCGATTTCATCTACGCACGACTTGAAATTCCCGCGGGATACCGGGTTTACACAACGTACCACAGGATTTTAAAAAGAATATAAGCTATCGTGTTAGTGAAAACTGTCCGATGTTTTTAATCTTAATGCTTAGGAGCCAGTGATCGGCTACCTGTATGTATTTGACCAGACCTGAGGTTTTGTACATTGAAGCACCTATACCTACCATGCATGGTACGGGGACTCACTAAGCTCTAAGTGGTGGACGCGACGGCTTATTATTATCGGAAACTATAACTTCGTACTATTTGAAGACACATGTGTTGTCCTACTTCTTTATTATCTAGCTAATGAAGTTTAGTATATAGAATATAAAAAAGCATTAATATCTGTAAATACAGTGATAAAGTAAATCGCAAGTAAATTATATTGATGTAAAACAGGGAACGGAAAACATACATCTGACTGGGTAGTAGTGAGATTTTATTATTTATTAATGTGTCTACGCAAAGTAGACGTCTGCCGCGATCAATATAAGTTTTTAAGACTATAATAAACAAAATATATCAATGGCAGATCTGGTCAATTACTTTAATTTTTTTTAGGATATTCAAAATTGTATGCCATAAAGTGAAACTGCGCGATAATGGTCTGCCATTCTTATTTTCCGATAATAATAAGCTTATATTTTCAAATATCAAAACGGCAGCCCTGGTCAAATGGATTTAAAATTCGTCAAAAATCGATACTGTCTTACCTCAACGCTCGTCGCGTCCACCACTTTGAGCTTAGTGAGTCCCCGTACCATACATGGTAGGTATAGGGGCCTCAATGTACAAAACCTCAGGTCTGGTCAAATACATACAGGTAGCCGATCACTGGCTCTAAAACTATTTCCATTTTAAATCATTACCACAAAAAACCAGCGGAATTCCCAGGATAAAAAGTAGTACAGATTTTAAGACTAAAAATTTGCTGTCGATCAGGGAAAACCGTATCGAAATCGGAACAGTAGTTTTAACGTGAATCCCGAACAAACCTACAAACAGACAAGAAATCTAAAAAAAATGCATCGTGTTCTCCATCGTTTATATAGTCTGTCCCAATTGTTATTTTTTAAATAGCTTCAATGTATATATAGATGTTTAGAATTTTGTTATATTATACTAAATAGATTTTTAATATTTTTTTGCCACCATTGTAAGTATTGGGAGTTCTAATTTTGAAGCCGATCGTGTGGTTTATAATATAAATTACTTTAATCTTGAATTAAGTATAATTTCAGATAGGTTGAAACACTACAACAGTTAAAGTACCCTGCTGAACATAGAAATGTAGGAGGGCGTGCCACTGAGTCCATATATCACCACAATAACGTCATAACTATAATATAAATATAGTTCGTGACAATAGGTGGGCAAACTGTTATTTCGTCACGACTAGGAACAAGTTTATTACTGCTCGCCTTCAAAGTATGAATGTATTGCTTGAGTAGGTCTCACTTTATTTTTTTTGTGGTAAACAATACCAATTTCTACGAGTCTAACGTCTAGATATTCTTTTTCATGAGACTTTTCGACGTCGCATCTTAGGCGCAGTTCAAACTAACCTCGTCTGTTCTTTATTTCGAATAAAACTACGTTACACTAGTACCTACAAATTATATTCACAATAATAATATGAACTCATCCGTGAGACCTTGTACCCGACTCCGGGGGCCAAGGCAAGGCCCCCACCTCCGTACTTGCCTTGACCAGTCGGCAAGGAGTGGAGATCGCTAGAGCTAAGATTCAAGCTCCAGGGGTGGAAGTGATAAATGGCATCAAGTCAGAAGTAGCTTCGGTGAACCTGTAGCCCACCTCTCTACACCCCTTAGCCACTCATACCCATGTTGTCCCTGCCTTTTATGGCATTTTTGGGGCCCATGCAGGGAGTGGCGAGTCACCGTCTGCCCATTTTTCCCTGTTCCCCGAACATTGCGATGAGCAGACGCCATAGTCCCCAATTCCCAGACCCCTAGTACCACTAGCAGTTCACCCACATTTCCCGGTACTTTTTGTTCTATTTCCCACAATAGTCCTACACTGGCCGGGTGCATATATATAGTGTAGACAGGGATAATCGCCGGTCAGTGTTACGCCACATTTAGATTAAATTTGTCAAGTCAAGGGGCCTCCCCATGGCCCCACGCAAGCCCTCCAAAAGTCCGGGCCATTTTTATTGCCCGTGGTCTTGAAAGACATACAATAATAATATGAGCTCATAAATTTTCACGAGCTGAACGCGGTCTCTTCAGTGTAAGATGAACAGACGACACTCATACTGCGCTCGTCCAAGGCGTATAAGCGGCTTGTACACATTATTAATCGCGATTGCGGGCTTTCATGCGATTTTTTAAAATTACGCCAAGATGTATAAAAGATTTGAAAAACTGTCTAAGCTGGTTAATACTCGGACCTATATTATATCGGCTTCCTATTCATTTTCGCCGGAATACTCACATTCTCACTCTCCTGTATAATATATTATTTACTCCTAATAGTCCCCAGTACCTTACGGAACGTTTTAAATTCCTTCGCCTATCCACTGCCCACAATTTGCGCTCTGATACGTATCGAAAACTTATGACACCTGTACACACTTCATCCTATTATGATAATTCTTTTACAGTGCAGGCTGTCAAACTTTGGAATATGCTGCCTCTTACTGTCAGAGAGGCCAAGTCCTTACCAACATTTAGAAATTTACTCAGAATACACTATTCGTCCAAAAAAAATATAGCCATGTCTGATTAACACAATATAATCATGCTAATACATTTATTATAATAACATATGTATTTTGTAATATATTATTTTATACGTATATTATTGTATATTATATTATATATTATATTTATGACTATGTATATATGTGTGTATTTGTATATTTATTTGTTAAATTAGTTTGAGTATTTATGGCCTTTTTCCTGCACTACCTACAACGCCTGATTCAAATTTGTTTTTGATTTAGGTTGTCTGGAAAAGATCGCTTTGATCGATAAGGCCGCCTATTGTATCGCCTAGAAAATATTGTAAATATGGTCTGTTTTTGTAATTGTATGTTTTGGTGTGCAATAAAGAGTTATCTCTCTCTCTCTCTATATATCGGTAACCACTAAAATGCCGCGATAATATCATACCTTTTTATTGTGGCTAATTCTAAACTATTACTAACAGTTTCAGTGTTATTTCATTTCATAATATTTCACAAACTACCTACGTAATGTGTTGAAATTGCTGCAACATGAATAATATTATTACTAGGGTAATTAAAATGATGTTAATATGTCCACAGGCGAGGCATAACTACGTGTGCCAGTAATCAGTAACAAAGCATATGAAATAATATTGTTAGAGAATAGTTTCTACAAATTACTGGTGTAGCGGCGGCATAGTCTCCATATAACTACATTTTCATCGGCTTCTCTTATATAAAATATAACTACGCCAACTTAGAAAACTCTGTAGTTGGGTAGTAATAGATTTTTATTATGATGTTCCGGCGCATGAATACTAATTTCATACATGATTACAAATAATACGTAATACATATTTTTATTGTTTGTATTTATTTTTATATGCTAGTGAAAATATTTCAGAATAATAATTATACATTAAAGTAAGTGGATATGTTGGGCTCGCGCCTACAAGGTGCTTCTATAAATATTTATTTAAAACAACAATTTTTTTTTAAATATTTTATTAAGCAAAAAGCTAAAGGAAAGCATTAGGTACGTTCTAAAACGGAAACGGAGTAATTCTTTATTTATTTCAATAAAGAGTTATTCCGGTTCACATGCTTTCTTGATAACGATATCGAGTATTAATCTGTACGATTGTAGGCAAAATGAATGATTTAGCATAAATTGAAAAAAAAACTGGGTTGCGACCAATGTTTCGCCTACCACAGGTGAGTTTATTTCAACCGTTTACGTAAGTCAATAATAAGCCCAGGAAAATACCAAATTTACGTTAAAGAGTTAGATTTACGTCATATTTCTCATTAAGTTTCAATCTGGCCGGGTAAAGTACAGCCAGAATGACGACATCTGAAATACATTTCAATTGTAAGCCGAGTGGGTTCATTTTATTTACGTGGATAAATATAGATTTAATAAAAAATTGTTGGTTACACGTTGAAGACATACGATGCATTTGATCTTTACTTCTGTATACATTATATTTGGTCCTATTTATGTACGGGGTACGAGGAAAACTTCATTAATTAAAACGAGGTTTTCCTTATTAATTAATCTAAAAAATATTTGTAAATAATGTATTCCATGTTTTGAAGTATTGCATAAAGAATTCAAATTATTGCGGTAGATTAACGAAAATTACTTGAAACAAGTGGTAATCGAAAACGAAAATGATTGCATTTATTATATTTCATAAAGATCTTACAGATTACTTATTAAAAAGTCTTTTTTTATTGCAGTAGTTCAGCAGACAGGCAGACTTGATGGAAAGCAGTTACCATCGCCTATGGACATTTGCAACACCAAAGGTGCTACAAATGCGCTGCTGCTCTCTTAAGGGAGACTGAAACCTGGTCACTAATGCCGGAACACAGCTCAAGGTTGTTATAGCCACATACTTTAGACCAGGGGTGGTAGCCATCCAGTCAGGCAAATGCCCTACCACCTGGCTGTGGGTGGTTTTGTCGTCTCTTACGACCGGCCGCCCGGCCGCAGAAAATGGAATTCTTTCTCCGTTCCTGCACGGATAGACGGATATGTCGAACATCACATCCAAAGTAATTTTAGTTACTGGTAAAGGAGAAGACGCAGCGTGACAAATTCCCTAGCAAAATAATCTATAAATTTGTAATAAAACTACGTTTTATATTTGATAATAATACGTAATTTATTTGATTTTTATTATTTCGATGTTTTGGCCACTTTTCAGTAGCCGTGATCACGGAAGACAAACTGTAAAAGTGGCCTAAACGTCGGCATAATAAAAATCAAATAAATTGCGAAACTTAAGAAAATACTAGAATTAGTATAAATAATAATTACTGAAAGAACTTGGTAACAATTGCATTATTCCCATTCGGTGCGGTCGGGTAGAAAATCTTTCGTCATACTCGTATAAGAGGCCTTCTCGAACAAACGCTGCTTGACTAATTTTTTAAACTTGTTAATTGTTTAACTCTTATACATTTTCTGAAATTTCTTTGAATAACATTGCTAAATTACTTTGTCCCACGAAAGTATTGTAAACATTATTCTGAGTTGTTTTTGAAAAGGATATTTGCGGTTACGCACATTTTAGGGTTGGGTGTCTAAACGAAAAAAAATAGAACTAGTTCGTCCTCAACGCAGTGTTCCATAGAAGTAACATATCTCCCCATGTTTTCGTTATTTGGCTACGGAACCACAAATAGAATTTAACCAATGATACCCCATATCTCAAGAACAACTCAAAGATTTTTGTGCATTGTATTTTTTAAATTCAGCTACCTCGTTTTTTTCAGAATTTTTCACTTCATCGTTTAAAAGTTAGAGGGAAGCGTACACAATTGTCACGGAATTAATATTTGACCACCTATGACTTCATCAAAAAGCCATTATTATTATTATTTTGGATTTTCACGATCTGAGTAACAACACCGCCGGCTATGTAGTACACTGATATTTTTTTACCCGTAGATACAGCCAGTGCTTAAAATACCGGTAAAATGAGGTATTGTTATTTATGCCAATGTCCCATAACGGTACAAAATAAATATCGTTATAAAACTTACCGTTATTTCTAGCTATTTTACCGGCAAAAAATATAACGTTAACACTATTTTTATCGATAATTTTACCGTTATAACTATTTCTTGTTACCATCGTCGCTCTCTTTCACTCGCAAAGAGTTGTATTTGTCAATTGTTTCGGTAAAATGTAGTCGTAATAAAGCAAATTCTAAAAAATTACAACGACGCTTGAAATAACGTATAAATTACCGATACGTGTAACGTTATACATACGATCTTTAACGTTATATTATAACGTTAAAATCATAAATGTTACCAGGTAAAAAGATTATACCAGTATGGAAGTATCTTTTTCGAAAATACCGGTAATTACCTATGTTTTTAAAGATAATTGCAACTTTTTTCAAACCCTGGTTACAGCTACATGTCTGGCGGTATCATCGGCCAACTCTAGCCTTTACTTCTTTCAGTATACAGCTTTTTAGCGCTAAATAGACAAGATCTTTCAGTCAAATTTCATGCCCATAGGTTCAGTAGTTTCGGAGACAAATGAATGTGACATAACATGACAGACAGACGGACAGCCTGTCTGTCCGCGTTCACGGAATCCAAAACAATTGTAAGCGTTTGTTGTCATAAAGAAATCCTTCACTGTGAGTGGACCGACTAGCACTTGCCTCGCCTTTATTTGTCGGCGGACGTGTATATGAGTCACGTACATGTCCGGATTTGCCATTGTTAGCATTTCTACTTTTATTTAAAATAGTTTTACTGTAAAGTTCATGACGTTGGTGCACTTTTGGTAAAATTTTACTATCTTTTATTTGAATATAGAATATTTCAAGACAAGGAACATAAAATGAATATCTTATATATCATATAAAATTAACTTCATATTAAACCGTAAGGACTATCACGAGATAATTCTAACGTTGCCTAATTCGGGAAGGGTCTGGAGATACGTCCGCCGAACATTGGATCGATCGATTTTAATAAATTTACCTCGGGATCGTATTATATTCTTACTCGACATTGTTTATTAAAAATACAACGGTATGGACAAATTTTTATAAAGTCTATCTGTATGCGGTAGACCTTTTTGTTTCGAGAGACTTGATCAAAAGTCACTTGGGATACGAAAAAATGATCGACAAGAGAGTAGGTACTTAGATATATTATCCTTAGGCGTAGTTATTAAAGTAGTGTAATTTCTGAATTCTTTTCAGTGTGATTTACAATAGTCGTACTACAACAGTTATAAACTCGACTTGGCTCGCGTAAACATCTGTATCACACAGACACTATGTCGGGGTAAAAGTATCATAAGATCCTAGTTATTGAAAATATAACTAGTTTTATGACAATCCTAAAGACCACGAATAAGGAAAAAAGACATTAAATAATAAAGTAATATTGACTTTTAGTTTTATGACAATCCTAAAGACCACGAATAAGGAAAAAAGACATTAAATAATAAAGTAATATTGACTTTGATCATAAAAATATAAATATGATGAAAAATATTGATATCCGCCGAAAGGTCCTACTGGATTGTTGGAATACAATACGGATGGTATACTCGCCATACAGAGGACTGGCGGAATACCCACTTCGGTAATAGTTAAGTATCTAAAACTATATCCGAACCTACATTTTAAGAAATAAAAGCGGGTGGGTGCATTTGACTCCATGCCAAACTGGTACCACTTTATTTACTTATTTAAAAATAACATAATACAATTTATCACAATTTTCATGCAATTAAAAAAACCCGAAATGGTATGGTGGTAAGAACAGTCCACGCTTAACGCTTTTCAAACTCATTCATAAATCTTCCAATTCGTTGAATTATCAAGATTCTTGAGACGGTAAATAAGAACATTTGTCGCACACAAATAATCTTATACAAATCTCAAAACGCTTTCTCCTTGTCTACTGGAAAACCATGGCTTTTGATTATACACCAGATAATGCTTTATTTACTCTGTAAATAATTCTTTAGATATGATCATTGTATATAACTTTAGTAATGTAATGAAATATATTTTTTAATATTTTTTTTATTGCAGGAGTTTAGCAGACAGGCTTGATGACTTGATGGAAAGCGGTTACTATCGCCTATGGACATTTGCAACACTAAAAATGCTACAAATGCGCTGCTGCACTCTTAAGGGAGACTGGAACCTGGTCACTTATGCCGGAACACAACTCAAGGTTGTTATGGCGATATACTTTATACCAGGGGTGGTGGCCATCCAGTCGGGCAAATGCCCTACCACCTGGCTGTAGGTTGTTTTGTCGCCTCTTACGACAGGCCGCCCGGCCGCAGGAAATTGTATTCTTTCTCCGTTCCTGCACGGATAATTTAATAATAATGTATGTATGTACATAATGTTTTATGCGTAATAAGAATAACTAATGAGCGTTAGCTTTAATCATCATAATTACAAACGAATTTTTAATTACTATAATAATTTAAATCTCTCAGAAAAAGTAGTATCTATATATCCACAATAATTAAATTATTAATGTAAAAAATATTACGGCCCTTCCTAAGGATTCGCTGTTTAACTATGTTTATCCTCAGTTCATCAATCAACATTAAGAACTCCGGCGGTATACTAGAGTGTTACAACATGTAGTTCTTCAAAAACAACATACACAGATATTTTACGTCTCAACGAAGACGGCAAGGCATCGGCTCCCTTAGTGTTGCAGATGTCTATGGGCAATGGTAATAATTCACCAACAGATGGACCGTTTACCACTTTGCTTACAAGCGAATAATAATTAAAAAAATTCATAAAACTCGTTTAACTTATAAGACGGTGAGAGTAAAAATAAAATATGGGCATGTGCCTTATATTATAAGGATTCCATATATGTAACGTATGTCCACTGTTTTCATTATTTGACTAGGGACCCATAAAAAATAATTTAATTGAAAATATCCCATGTTTCAGAAATTACTTATTGGATATTATCCAAAACTCTTTACGCTTTTACAAACTTGTGTCTTTTAAAACATTACGGGACACAATTTTCACGACATCGGGATATCATAATATTTTGCGACTTATTGACATAATTAAAAAGTTATTTTAAAACATTGCTATGTTTTTTTTCTAATTCTTACTAACGACACGCTACAGGACTTTACACTGAAAAAGAATTTCAAACCTCAATCCATATAGACCAAGTAGTTTCAGAGAAAAAAATACTGATATAGACAGATGGGCATGAAGAAAACATACGGGTTTGTTTTACCCAAAATGGCCATTGAATTCTAACAAAAAACACCCTTTAATATTTATTATTATGCATATTATAGTGGCCAAGGCGATAAATTGAAAATAGAAACTTATTATACTTAAAATAAAAATATTAAATAATTTACCTGCAGTAATCCGTAGCGTAGTTCAATGTCTAGGAAGAAGTATTCTCTAGCAAATGGTGGTCGCTGGGGGGGCTGACTAGGCTGCTGCTGAAGATAGCTGGGGGGACCCAGTGTGATCGGGTGGGGGTTAACCGGGGGCTGAGCGCCCGGAAGTACCACAGACGATTCCTGTACACAACCCAAAATGAGTTAATATTTTATTTTATACTAGAGTTTTACATGAGTAGCTCTTTTTTACTTATACATTAAAACAACAATTAAGTTTTTACATATCGCCACGAAGCCGCGGTCAAAAGCTACATATAAACCTTTCTTGAAAATGTATCTAATCGATGGTATATGATTATAGTATAATATGATGGTATAATATGATTCCGTGGTTTATGAGGAATTACCGGATATATAGACAGACAGACGCAGAAAGCAAATTTGTTTTATATTATGTAAAGATTATTTTCGCAATATTATGTGTATTTTTAAATGTATTATTTTTATGATATGTTGTTTTTAAACACGTTATGGTTTTATCATTATTTAACTGCATTGTACATTATGTATTATTATGTGTGTTGGATTGTCCTTCGTGACTTCACTTGCTGGTCCCAAGCGAAAGTACAGCGCTGGTGTTAATTGGTCAGCACATGCTGAGACTGGGTCCAATATTAGGGCTTATTCTGTTTCTGTTTTACTGTTTGATAATACTCTGTATTTTTTTGTCCTTAATAAAAAAAAAATTCTTTCAACTAAATTGAATATTTATTTGTAAAGCGATTCTTTCGTATTTTTATTCATGGCATAGAAGCGATGTAATTCGTTTTCTTTCACGGATGCTGACGGGAGTAGTTGTTGTTATTCCTTGACGCTTTCAACACTTATAATAAAAATGCGGATGAAAATCTTTACTTTTTACCTTTTTATGTCTAAACTTAATCACTTAAAGTAATGATATTTAGTAAAAGTATTTTTACAGTCTGGACTGGAACATTAGCTGTTATCCGGGACTTCGTCCGCATTTATCTTTTAGGCGCTGGTCTGTCTAAGCAGTCATACGCGCTAAAATAACCTAATGATGCTTGGATACGTTTTCCTTTATACACTACGCGAATTATTGTGGTGCTGTTACACCAGCTATTAATGTTAAAGATTGAGGTTGTGACTGAACACGTCTTAAAGCATTGAAAATAAAACCGTTAACGAATATCTTTATTTTTTCAACATTCCTGGCCATTTTCTTTTACTGTATCAATTGACATCGATGAAATAAAATTGATCAACATATGAACTGTTTTAGTGACAATCCACTTTATAAATATATCATATGTCTTCATATTTTTATCTAATTACAGTTACTGCAGACTGTACCATACAAGCTTTAGTATTTTGTATCATCAACTTGTATTATAAAGTTGGAGAATTAAAAAAAAACATCCAATTGCTGTTCCCATCTAAGACCGTTTACTTGTTCCATTAGCTTTAGTATGAAGTTACCTAACTCTAAGTTAGTGTAAAATTTATTACTTATAACAGGCCAACCTCATGCCAATACTTGAATGAGAAGATCATAAGTAAACTTCTCATTTGAGTAAGACCGCAGGGAAATATGTATCCCATACGATTCTTTGTCATTATTAGGTATTTAATTTGTTATATTCCAATAATGTTTATTATTGCACAGAATTATAGTTACCTAATAATTAAAAACATGTGAAAAAATAGAGTAATTATATTTTCAGACCACACTATAAATTGAATAAATTCAGCGAGTAGCCTGCGAAAGTTTTTACATTCTCGCCAATTGATTTGATAGTTTCTCTTTCTTTCTAAATGTTTCTCTATATGTAATTACGATCAGCATGTGTTCTATTTCGATATTTTAGTTTAAAAGTATAAATACATGAGGAATTAAATACGATAATTATTAATTTTGAAACGGGGAAAATGTTTCCCCTGGTCGTGAAAGGGTTAAGGCACCTGTTACCGCATAAGGTCGAAAATGGGGTGCAAACGAAACAACTATTCGTTAGTACTTACCGATCAATAATTTACCGAAAACAAATCACAAATCTTCGCGATATGGAAAGTAAAAATCACCACATCACCTCCAAATTATTGACATGAAACCATTTTGCTCTTTCAATTTTTATCAAAACAGGATAAAAAAAATAGCTACATTTTTATAAAAGAGATAGAAATAATTTGGTTTGTTTTATTATTATTATTATTTTATCTTATTTACAATAAAATAATAAGGCATCTGAAAAACGACCGCGTCTATGCAATCTGTGTTAGGTGTCTCAGACCAAAAAGAGCTATATTTTAGGCAATATAAAATTAGCGTTAACATCCAACCAGGCA
Source organism: Dendrolimus pini (assembly GCA_949752895.1). NCBI lineage: Eukaryota > Metazoa > Arthropoda > Insecta > Lepidoptera > Lasiocampidae > Dendrolimus > Dendrolimus pini. Next base: position 12,748,995 of record OX457125.1, on the reverse strand, counting down.
ACCTGGCCAGCTGTTTGGGAACGATCTCTCGTAACAACAGTTTAGATATAACTTTCCTATTTTAATATGAATTTTATTAGCAAAAATATACAGTTAACATTTTTAGGATTTACTTATTTTTTGCTTATAAAATAATAAATAAAATTTTAAATTTCATTTCCGTGTAGTACATAAAATAGTCTGTTTTTTCATACAAATTAAGACTTCATCCTTTTATGATAACTCTTTTACAGTGCAGGCTCTCAAACTCTGGAATGCGTTGCCTCTTACTGTCAGAGAGGCGAAAACATTCCCTACATTTCGAAACTACCTTAGAAAATACTATCTGTCTTTAAATAAATATGTCTAATATATTAAACATTTACTTATTATCTATTGTAATATATGTTAATATAAAATGCTAGTCATATATAATGTTAATAAATATATTAATTTAGATTAGTATATACGTATGTATTGGTATACTATAAATGTGTCTGTATATTTAAACTGTACAGTCCTATCTCTTGCCTGCTCCATCTAACACATCGTCAGATTAGTTAAGAATTTCTTTTAAGTTAGGTTGCCTGAAAGATGTCGCTTTTAGCGATAAAGCCGCCTGTTGTTTTGCCAAGGAGTATTGTATTTTGGTGTGCAATAAAGTATTATCTATCTATCTATCTATCTATTAAGAGGATTAAAGATTGCTTTCTTAATGAAGGCCTTATTATTTTTGACTTATTTATATATATACATATACGTAAAAATAGTGGCTTTTACCAAACAGGTAGGTTTATAAATGGACGTGTGTTTTGATTTTGTAAATCCTGAATTAAAGAATTTTATTTAAATATTAAAAAGCTGTTGTACATGAAACAATCTAGTGCTACCCCTGTATTAGGTACTGTGTTGCAGTTGCTAGCGCCCACTTCCGCAACACGGTTATTTTATTTAAGCAGCATCTCAGCATCAAGCAGCTACAAAATATAGCGGAAACTGCTATAAAATATAGCATAGAAAATGTATTGTAAATATACAGAGAGTCTATGAAATTTCTGCGAGTTAACTCAATCTTAGTCAATTTTGAAGCCCACCGATAAAGTGAGCATTAAGTAGACATTCTTAAATTAGATACCGCAAACGAATATCCTCAGCGCCCGGAGAAGATATTGCAGTGGCGTAGAAATGAAATTTTTGATTTGATTCCGTTGTGCAAAACTAATTTGGATCCATGAAAATATTTTTATTTTAAATTGAAGAGCCTGGGTTGATATCTTTATCGAGCACAGTTATAAGGTATCGTTTTAGTTCATTTTAGTGCAACTATTCCTAAAGATAGCTGAGAGTTATGATTTTTTTATAGGCAAATAGCAAAAAACCACAGTAAAAAAAGGTTTTTGTGTATAAATGTTACTATTGGTGAAGTTTTATCATTAAAGAAAAACTAAAAAATCTGCCAAGTACATCCCGAATCATGCACAGTGTAGTGTTCCATAGAAGTAATTAACACTAACTGTGTTTTCGCCATTGGAACTCTAAAAATATTTTACAGAAAATAACCCGTGTCTCAAAAATTACTAAACAGATCTCATCTAGACCAATTTTTGTGAAAATATTTTGAAGTTGAATCCCCTTTTATTTTTGCGACTTTTACACTCAAACTTCTTTTCAAAAGTTATCAGGAGGGCGCCACACCTTGTAATCACGGTTTCCGAATAATCTTGATTACTGCGAAGAATAGAGACGTAACGCCACTCTAACCGCCACACTTCTATGTGCACTGAAAGAACTCTTAGGTTATATAAATAGTTACCGCTTAATAAGTTTTTTTTTAATTTTCATTACACCTGTATGTAGCGGCATATAGTATACTATACTGCGATACAACCCGCCACCACCAATTTTTTAATTTACCAAATTTGATCCATAGTGTTCCACAAGTTTGAAGAAAATGTATGTAATAGGTATAGAGATAGTAAGAAAATTATATAAATTTTATGAGGGCTTTATTTTTTGATAAAACAGTTATAAAACCCCAAAATCACTTTCATTTCAGACTGCTCATTTCAGTGCCTGCGACACTGTTCCCGCGTTCCCTATGCTCTATATTTATATCATGAAACCTGCAAGACATATATAGAAAAACATACATGAACAAGTTTTAATGCATACAATTTTCAGTGAAATCCATCGTTTTAGAGCCTATTCAAAACAAACTTTCAGACACTGAGAGTCAATAATTTTAAAGATGGTTATTTATGACTAGGCAAATACGAAAAGCAGTTTTCATAAATATTTTGGTACCTAGTTTTTTGATATCGCAGACGACTTGGATTAGTTAAAAGGTATCCGCAGATTATTGTGTCTGTATATTTGTAGATTTTGCTTTTAGCGTTCAAGTATTTAATTTTAAGCTTTATGATTTTTTTAAAGAGAATGACTTAGTTTATTGTATGTGCCGCGATAAATTTACATGAAAACCTACCATACGTAGTGTAAGAATGATCAGAACGCAGAGAAGTCTGCACCGTGAACATGCACGGTCTCAAGGGTTGGGAGCAACAACATAATTACATCTGTTTACTAATATTCGCCCACGACTTCGTCCATGTTAGATAGGTTCTTATTTATCATACATCATCCTCACATCATCATTTATACGGGTATGGCACAATAGGCCGCAAAACTACATATTGCCCACTTCGATGCCATACGAGTAAATAATCGCATTGTGAAATTTACAGTTGTGTTAAAATGATGATTATAAATGACATTTATAATACAATATACAAATACTAATTTAAAAATAAAATTGAGGCAAAAGCAATCGATGTCATTATTTTACTTATTTTGTAGGCATATTAAGGGCCGCTTGCATAAGGTTGCTTAAATTTATTTAACAAACACAATACGTATTTAACATCCGTTAATACAAAATTAGCGTCTTGCACAACTCAAAATTTGCCGCTATATATGTTTAAAGAAGTGTCAGTACGTTTTGTGTAAAACGTATTTAGGTAATTTAATATGATATACTAATTTTATTTAAAGGCGATCTTTATGCAAGTGGCCCTAAAAGAGGTAAACCGACAATTACACTTGTCCAATAAAAAAATCTAACGCTAACAACACTGAACTGCATGGCGACAGAGATATATCTAACTATCCTCTTTTATTTCGAAAAAATACGAAATTTTTAGCACAAATCAGTAAAAATCGCGGGGTTAGTTTATTTTCAATTTCATTAAAGAAAATTAAATATTAGAACTAAATGAGCTTGCACAGATCAAATGCCTCCTCTTCACAATCGGCGATCACAGACGATTACACGTGAGTACGATCGTGTAGATTCTCTCTCGTCTGTACTCGCCCATCCTTGTCCTTAATCGCCATCGTGATTGCGGCGATCGGTGACTTGTCGGTTTTTCGGGCACGCTGCACGCATCAAAGACAATTCGCGTGTAGTTGCGTGCACGTGCCCACACGGATAATCGTGATGATTACCTTGCCGATGACAGACAATCAACGAGTAACGATCATGGCCGATTGTGAAGAGGAGGCATTACATGTTTGTAACGTTTTTCTTGAATTTGTAAGTTTCAGGAGAAAATGAACGCAATTCGATTCCAGTTCAAAGAAGTTATAATTTTACATGACATGACATAACGTTTGACAGATATCGTTTCATTCGCAAACTTTGGTATAACGTAATAACATTACGTAGCGTCCGTGGAACTTTATTTAGTTCTACTACGCTGTACACACATAGGAACGTTATGTTACGTGAATCGATACCAGTGACACCTGGCAATAACAGTGGAACTAACCAGGAAGGCATCACATTTAAGTACTAGGATTGTTATTCTTTTCTACTTATATAATACAATAAAATGAAAGTATTCTTTTTTCTCAACTATGGAAATTATAATTTATTAAAATGAACGTGACGATCAGAGGAGGTGGATGGCATGACATTTTTTTTATTGCTGAGTATAGTAGCTAGGCTAAGGACCTGCTTACCATCGTCTATGGATATATGCAAAATCATAAATAGAAGAAAGGGGGGGGGGGGCAACGTGATACCGGCCTAGAAGATAATGAATGATACCTTAAAAAAAAACCATATTGTAGTACTACTAGAAAAACCTATGCTACGAGCTCAGTACACGCTCATTTATTTCAAGGAAGTGGGGACGAAAGCGCGGCCGATCGCAACGGCAAGAAATGCGGTGGGTGAAAAAACAAATGAATCATTCTAAACAGTTCCTTGCACGACCCTTTTCAATTTATTATATTTACAACTTGTCTCACCGTTCCCTGAATATAGTATACTAATTTTATAATGAACATCATGATTTGTCCGCTTTTAATATGGTTATAAATAATTAATTAAAATATGCATTTATCCTTACTAGTGGTCGCCCGTGGTCGAACTTCGACCATAATAATTAATTTAAATTATAAGTTTGAACATTATTAAGGTTCTGTTGTAAAACACTATACTTTTATAATCACAGATTTCGCCAAGGCTACACTGTTAATTTGACTTAAACAATAAACAAAAGAGTATATATACCTATGCGTATGTGTGTGAAATACATGGTAGTGTGTGTAATGTTTTTTTTAATGATTATAGTATTATTTATGCATAATTTTTTTTAAATATTAGCATTCTGCACTCCTTCTCTATGTGAACTATAAGTTTGCGAAATTTGCTACCCCTCAACCCGCGCAATTTTCCTAAAAAGGGGTACAAAGTTTTTGCTGTGTTTTTACTTCACGTATTAATATATAGATATGGTTTCATTCAATCATTTAAATCTTAGTCTCTTGAAACCGTTGTGGTATTTTGCGAAATAAGTGGTTGCTACCGCTATTTAACTGAAACTAATTCATCGGACTAACAAGTAAGATTAGTTTTTTATAAACTTACAAAAGTACTTTGTGATTTTGAATAATTCCCAAATAATATTCATAAAATAATTTTGAACATTTCAAAGTACAAAAATTAGATGCATTAATAATAATATTCCCGAACATTGTGACGGGCAGACGCCATAGCCCCATATTCCCAGACCGTACCACTAGCAGTTCAACCCAATACCCCGGTACTTTTTCTTCTCATTTCCCACAATAGTTCTACACTGGCCGGGACTTGTCCTTGGGTGCATTATTATATGGTGTAGATAGGGATAATCGGCGGTCAGTGTCACGCCACATTTACATTAAATTTGTCAAGGGGCCTCCACATGTCGGCCTTCCTATGGCCCCACGCAACCCCTCCAAAAGTCCGGGCCATTTTTATGGCCCGTGGTCTCTAGAGACTTAAAATAATGGACTGTTGTGGAAATATAAAAATAACTTTTTGCTATCTAAAATAATTATACGGTATTATATATAATATTTCAATAAAATTTACAATCTTAAGACAAGTGGGTAAGTAGGTGATTTTAAAATTAAAAAATACAAATTATTCACATATAATTTATGATTTATCCATTGCTTTTACACTATACAAATGTAAAAGTGAGTTATATGAGTTGCATTTTTTTTCTACTAACGCCATGTTTACGATTCTGGTAAAATGTAGAAAATTTTAGTCTCGACAAGCATACATCATATTTACAATTTTCATGAATTGCAGAATCCGTAAGTTCACGCGAGCGAAGCTGTCAGAAAAGTTAGGTATATACGTAGTATTATCAATAATTACACTACATTCACTAAATAAGAAGAAATTTAAAATACCGGAATGTTGTAGGTATTTCATTCCAACCCGCAGATACCAAAGGCGTGACAATAAATATTGTAATACTACACCGTATTATTCCAGCAGTATCAATAAATTATTAGTATAAGGTGCGTACTCTAGAAATATTGTAAGAAAATTGACTTACATGCCAAGCCAAGATGTTGTGCAAACTGGCAAGTACCGGTTCTGTTGCAAAAGCTATCGTGTTGTGACCTTCTTCTAGAGAATGAATAATTTGCAACATTTTCGGGTGTCTCAGCTTCTCAAGATGGGATATACATCCTCTCATACGGTCAAGCATGCTTTCTTTGCGTTTTGTTTTGTAAAGCTTGTCAGCAATCCGCTTATCGAATACGAACACGGAACATTCCTGTAAAGAAGAGATATTATTAATATGTAAACTTTTATCTGCGACATCATCTATATGTATTTTTTATAAACACAATATGACTTATAGTGTCGGCTTTCTATTTGTCGTTATATTATGTATTATGGCCAAGTTAAACAATAACTTTAAAGATTGAAGCGTGACGCTACATTACTAGTCTCGTTAAAGTCCATTCAATACTTATTGCAAAAAATGTCAATAAACAAACATCCATCCATCTTCACAAAATTTCGCGTCGATAATATCAGTCAAAAGATGTATTTGGTGAACAATTTTTTTTCTACCAAATATGCATCGGATTTTTATTGCAGGAGCTCAGTTGCCAGGCTGACGGCCCACTTGAAGGAAAGCGGTTACCATCGCCTATGGAAATTTGCAACACCAAAGATTACAAGTGCGCTGCTGCTCTCTGGAACTGGACTGGAACCTGGGCACTAATGGCGAAACACAACCCAAGGTTGTTATGACTACATAATTTAGACCAGGGGTGGTAGCCATCTAGTCGAGCAGGCAAATGCCCTACCATCTGGCTGGGGGCTGTTTTTTCGCCTCTTACGTCAGGCCGCTTGGCCGCAGGAAATTGTATTCTTTCTTCGTTCCTGCAAGGATAAAAGGGATTCCAGGGAACTCCCTACTTAGTAATGTATGAAGCACTGATACAAATAGCAGCATTGGTGCGTATGTGCTACAACTTTATGGGATACGAGAAAACAACACGCCCTTTTCTAGGTAGATGGGTATGTAGTTGGAATATATTTAAAAAGTTATCGACTAGTGTTCTCTGTGTTTATTACTAGAGTGTGCCAGCGAAATTACGTTCGGATTTCCATGATGACGACGTAGGTATTTGTTAGATGCAGCTTCTTTTTTTCGTTATATTCGTCTATTCCACGGAAACGACTTCATTTGTTGGGATAAAAATTATCACAAGACCAAGACATAGATACGGTAACTCTGTGTCGAGTGTTATTTGAATCTGTTCAATAGTTTAAACGTGATGCTCGAACCAAACAACAAGAACGAAAATCAAAACACACAACACAAACACTTCAATTAATCATAAATCCCTTGTTGGCAGGCCATAGGATGGAGCACTGATGACCAGTCAGACATATTTTTTTAAATAGAATTCAGGCACCTGTCTAAGACATCAGATTTCTTTGTAAATTTGTTATGATGAAAAAAAATATATAAAATGTTCATTTAGTATTATATTGTTTTGTATGTATTACATACGTGGGACACTTAAATTTTTTTGCAAAAAAAATGTTCTAGAGGTAAATATTTTTTTATTAAATCTTTTCAAACTCCTCTCCACCAGCCTGCATACAAAGTTTCATGCGTCTGAACCAGTTTTCAAAACAATTTTTCCAGTCCGCCGCAGACACCTCATTTCCAGCTTGCTCCAACGCTGACAGCGCATCTTCCGGCGACGAAAATTGTATCCCCTTGAGGTAATTTTTTATTTACGTAACTCGTGTGTAGGATAAAATTTTTCGCTGCTAGCACATTTTCTTCCGTAACAGCCGTCAAAGGGGGATCATTTCTTTCTTCTTCCCCCAAAGTTAGTCGAGAGCGTTTGAATTCGTTGTACCAACGATACACGGTTGCCTTAGTTGTTAGTTAGTTAACTCATAGTTGTTATGACGGCATACTCTAGACTCTAGAGCAAGGGTGGTAGCCATCCATACTTGCAAATGTCGTACCACCTGGCTGTGGGCCACAGGAAATTGTAATCTTTCTCCGTTCCTGCACGGATAATAACATGGAAGAGGAATACTGTTTATTAGCAGAGTAACAAATCGTAACCTTACATCATCGACCTCGGTTTTATTATTCAAAAGTGAATAAATAAATAAATAAAATATCTCACAAATCCAAATATCATCAACCCGGTTATTATGCATGGCAGTGGAGCGTGGTTTGTACTTAACAGATACGAACAAAAGCTATGTGTCACGTGGATGTATTTACTGCGCTGAATTAGTGAAGTCACGCAGAAGGACCGAGTCGGGTACTCCCGCATACACAGTATATTTTTTGTATGACATAACAAACTACAAGAGTGTCGCCTACGCGAGTATGGAAACTGATAAGTTATGTTGGGATCTAATGTCTATCTATGGCAACCTCGCCAGGTTTTGGTATAAGGGATAAGGCTAAAAAAGGTAGACTTGACGTCGTGAGGGATCAATTATTGATACTGGAGACTGAATTTATGGAGACTGGGAAAAGAAAAAGTAGGAAACCCAGGATCCACGGGTTTCCAACGCAACCAGGATTTAACGCTAAGATAACTGTGAAGATCCAGACAAAGTCACTTTCACTTTTATTTAATTTTATAACTTTATTTTTTATATTAGAAGTAGGCCTATTGTACAAAAATATTGCTACTGTACAGTTTGAAAAAAGTAGGTATATTGATAAAGATAATGAAATGATCTGCAAAATAATCATACATTTTCAACTTACAAAGGGAAACACGCTTACGCTTACGAATATGGTATTAAATTAAAGTTGCTGAATAAAATATAAAAATGTAAAATTTTACTTCGTTTAAAAAAGTTGCTTTGCTACAAAGGAATACGAAGTAAATAATCATATTTGAATATCTTTATCTGCTGTAATGAACTCTCTTCTTTTTAACCTTGTTTCAAACATAGATAAAAATGCCGCCGTAACACTCTAAGTGGTTTACTTTAATTGTATAAATTTATAGTCTCTTTTTGTATTATGTTAGCTTTGGAACAGTAGCGTTATAGCTTGGCTTAGACGGGCCCTGTACCAAAATGTATTGGGGAGGCGCCCAAGGGAAGGGTAAAGTTTATTATAAAAGAAATAAAAAATGCTTGATTTGAATTAAAATAATTATATATTTATTATAAGTTATTACTTGTACTTAATGCTCCTCGGAGCTAAGTCAGACAAACAATTCAAATCAAACATACGCTTTGGTCACCTTTTCTTCGGCAAACTTTATCAATTCATCCATAGCCGAAAACGATTTCGGTTTTTCCAGATTTTCTGCCCTTATAGACAATAATAATAAGTCTGATACCCGTATCTGTCGGCTCTGCAGTTATTCTCAAAAATATTATTAATCGATGTTGTGGATAACATTTTAGGAAATTTTCTTACACACTTTCGTGGCCCCTGTATCCTGGGGCCCCAGTATCATTAATACGGCTGATACGGCAGTAGCTACACCCCGGGCTTTAAACAAAGGTATTTAGTAGTTAGGTGCCTAAGGTTTTAATTAAAGAAGTCAATTGCGTGACCTGCAATAGATCTGAACTTTTATGCTGCAGCGACACTAGCATATCGATAGAGACAACAAATCTTGTGGGTTTATTTAGGCTTTGATACTTAGAGAAGTACAGGGGTCTTTATAGTTTTACTCAGGTGTTCATCGCCATGTCATCTGTCAAAATTACTGTCCTGTTTGTATCTTTTTCTATACTAATATTAATACATTTATATTTTGATACGGTTTTAATATTTAATGACTACATTTATGAAAATCCAACAAATTTTATAAAAAAATATGTCAAAGTAAGTGAAATACCGCCACGTCCCTTAAGTAATAACGGCTAGCGAAGATCGGAGCTCTCTCTATATTTACATAAATATGTATACATACGTAAATAAATATCAAAAATCCATAATTTACGTTTGATGTTGGATTGAACAACAATTGGTGCTATTTTAAACAGGGAAAGGGCATCAATTGATATATTTATGTATTTCCCTGTTTTTCTGCAAGTTTAACTAAATTTCAGGTAAATTGTCTTTCAAGACAGTAAATCGGAATTGGCTTTAGTGTAGTAGCGTTACTCGCTTCGCCGCACACGTCGATTTGTCTTACACCACGACACGGCCTTAGAGTAACTGTGTATTCTTAGACCAAAGCATAATACCTCTTAGAGGTCTAATAATGGTTTGAGCAATAAATAGAAAAAGTTTGAATTGAAATTCTACAATGAAAAACGTGTTTAAATAAAAAACAAAAGCAGTTTAATGCAATTTTCACTCGCGACGACAAGTTCATGAAACACTAACCACAACAGATTCGAGCATAATTGTTGACCTTATCGCTAAATACGATTTATTCCGGACAAATTTTGATTCAAAAACAAGGACGAGAATTTAATGTGAAATGAAAAGTCGTTTGTTTTTGAATTATATTCTAGAGTTGCTTTTATACGATATACCTATAACATACGTTTTTAATACGAATATGAAATTGGTTTTTAGAAAGTTTCCTCGAAGACAATAAATTATTTTTCTTTAGAAGATAATTTCTATAATCAATTACATATTCATGGCCGGTTCCTATATCTTACTATTCATTTACTTGCCTTGATTACTATCCATGCATTTTGACATTACTTGTATATGGCTTATGTCAAATTTTAACTGATAAGAGTAAGAAAGAAAGAAGAGTAAATTAACGGTTGACACGATATAGTCACCGGCTATTAATAACAATTACTCAACATAAGGCACGTTTAACGTTAAACCGAAATTAGACGTATTCATTTCTGTCTTTCAGTTTGTATAGATATAAGACAAAAAACCAATAAAAAAGTAAAAGTAAAATCCATATTTAGATTTCCTGTAAATATAGTAATACTACTACAAACGTAATATCATCTAGAAGATAGATAGATAGATAACACTTTATTGTACACTCTATTCTAATTGTGTACAAAGGGCGGTGTTATCGCTAAAAACCGATCCCTTCCAGACAACCCGTGGCGAGTACTGCTGATTAGGACTGGCGATGATGGTATACATAATTATTGTACAATTACTTATATTATCCTGTATTTATACACAACAATATTTTATACTTTAAACACAAATGGGTCCTTAAAAAAACTTCGTAATCAAAGGAACATCATCATTAAATAATAAGTAGTTAAAAAGTCACGTACAAAACGTTTTTCTTCAATTACACACAAGTTCGCTGCTGCTCTCTTAAGGGAGACTGGAACCTGGTCACTAATGTCGGAACACAACTCAAGGTTGTTATGGCGACATACCTTAGACCAGGGGTGGTAGCCAGCCAGTCGGGCAAATGCCCTACCACTTGGCTGTGGGTTGTTTTGTCGCCTCTTACGACAGGCCGCCCGGCGGCATGAAATTGTATTCTTTTTCCGTTCCTGCACGGTTAGAAATTATATATTATTCATGGCTATTTTTATGCATCATACTAATTTTGCAGAAATTTACTACGATATTGTTAATTTTGGCTATATTCAACTAATGCAAGGAAACGACATACTTTATTGGGATAAAAAGTATCCTAAGTTTTGACCCAAAATATAAGGTGGCTCTGTGTAGTTTCATTGAAATTCCATCAGTAGTTATCGCGTACCTAATACTCTAACAAATTCTAAAAAACTCAAAAAAATCTAAATGTTGTATTTTCGAAATATGCTGATCCAAATTGGTCCTCCTTTTTCTTACCTTTTTAACTTCAGTGTAAAAACTCGATAGCCCCCTATCTATAGATTTCACTTACAATATCGTGAATCTTGACGTTTGTTTAATTATCCGATATAAAAAGTGTCCTACGCGCATTCTTGTAACCGAAATTACGTTATACACAATTTACACCATAGGGGATTTCATAAACATAAAACATTTAAATATCTTGCGATCACGTTTATGAGTTAGTATGGATTAATTCAACATCACGTCTAGTATCATATAATAATTTTCAATGTACCCGTAATTATTCAACTTGAAATGCTAATATCACTTGTTCTAAAGAGTTATTGTATGCAAGGATTACAGGGCAATTACAAGGTAATTGTTACTTTTCCAATGTTTCTAATAATCTTTGTCACAGAGAACTGTCTTGGCGGCCTCATTTAACTGAACTCAGTAGGAAACTTTTCGCGTCATCCGCTTCGCTTACTAGATTGAAGAATTTCCTACCGTCTGCTACTAAGGTTATGCTTGCACAATCCTTGCTTCTCCCTTTAGTTGATTATGCAGATGCCTGCTATCTAGACATAGCCCAGGAACAACTAGATAAGCTAGAACGCCTTCAAAATGTTTGTATCCGGTTCATATTTGGTTTGCGTAAATATGACCATATCTCCGAATTACGTGATGAGCTTAAATGGTTACTTATTCGCTTTCGCCGGAATGTTCACTTACTCTCAATTTTGCACAATATCCTTTACAATCCCAGTACTCCCCCATATTTAAAAGAACTTTTTAGTTCTTTATATCAATCTCATTCCTGTAATTTGCGCTCAAATTAAAATCTTTTGTTAACAATACCTGCACACACTTCTTCCTTCGTAGGAAATTCTTTTACTATACAGGCTGTTCGACTATGGAACGCCCTCCCCTTACCAATTAGACAAGCTAAACCAATGACTACATTCAAACGTATGGTCACTGACCATTATTGGTCTATTAAATAAAATTATTGCATTACATGAATATGTATTGTTTGAATGTATATTATATACGAGTATATATCTAATTTATAATATCACCGTATATATAATTATATATGAATAAATAAGAGTTTATTTATATTTTATTTTAGTTTCATATGTATGTAGTTTCTATGTTTGCTTTTTTAAATTGTAATTTAATAAACGAAAATGAAATAAAAATTATCAAAAGTTCATGTATCTACTACCGCATTAATTTTTACCAAATGTTCTACTTCAGACTTTAAAAGGTAGAGTGGAAAGCGAACACAATTTTCACGAACCTGATGATTTAATGAAAAAAGTAATTAATGAACATCGTTATATTTTATCAGGATCCGACAAACGATATCCCATACGACGATGTACACACTGAAAAAGTATTTCGAAAAAAAAATGACTTTCTGATAGATAAACGGCTATGGCGACTAGATAAAGATTCCGTTTTCACCAAAATGCCTACGGAACCCTAAAAACGTTTAAAATAATATCAAAACAATAAAAAAGGCCACCAACGAACAACCTCTTCGTGAACAGTATACAAATTGAAGTAATAAAAGCAAAACGTGTTGAATAATTAAAAGGGACTCGGATAAATCGAAAAACACAAAATACAAAAACATAAAACACGTCTCTCTCAATTAACATCACTTTTTCACTTCGATGTATTCAAATTACAGACATGTGGCATACATGAAAATAGAAGAATATTAAAGTGGTTAACAATATTCAATTATTTGCATTCATGACGCGAGCGGCGTTCAGTGGCGTCTAAAATTGCATTGTGTCACCGACAGATGCCACATTCGATGCAGTCTATTGTCTACTATTGGTTGAATAATAAATCCGAGTATAATGACGGTTTAAACTAGGGATTTGCTAACATGCACAGCCTCTAATATCCGACATGAATTTCATTATTACGTTGTAATAGAGCACGTGATTTTCTCAGAAATTGCAATTAGCGCGATATAAACTCAATTTCGAGAATACATGTTTGACATGCCAGCCGCTTTTCATACTCTGAAAATATTCACTGTAAAGTTACTAAATGACATTGTCATGTCAAAATTTAAAATTTATTCGCCCTGTCTGGATGGCTGATTGGCCAAGTTCCAGTTCGCACTTGGAGGCCGGCAGCACGTTGGTAGTACTTTTGGTGTTGCAATTATCCATAGGCGACTGTAACCACTTTCTATCAGGTGGACCATCTGCCTACTTTCTGTACTCTAATGATAAAAAATGAGCTAATACATAAGTATAATAAATAATTATTGCTAGCCATGGAACAAAACACTAAAACTAACAATCGCTCAGTAACAAAGGTAAGAAGTGAAGAATGACCTGTTGCGCCAGCTTTATACGGTCTTATATATATTGAGTGAGAGTAAGTTTGAAGGCTTCTTTATAGTTCTTAAAGAAGCCTTCAAACTTAGTCCAACTCAATATGACTAGGACCATTAGTCTTTAGGTGTTTTTCAGAGTTACGTTTTTTTGGACGGTTGTCATTCCTCATGTTTTACTTTCGTAGTGCAACTATGGTAATCGTACTAGTTAACTGACTTTAAAAAAGAAGGAGGTACTCAATTCATCATGTAACCATTTCATTTATGTATATTCAGTTATAACTTTTTTGTTTGTGAACTGATTTTGATGATTTTCTTGCGTTGGATTCAACGAAACTTCGAAATGAGTCCATATAAATTTTATTGTTATAGTAATTTAAGTTCCGATGATATAGCAGAAAATTCCTTAAAATCAAGTAGAAAACATATTGAAATATTGTAAGGTTTATGAAATCCTAAAAGAGTAGGTACTTAATTAAGACCAACAACGTGCTAGACTCGACTATGATTAGGAAGGCGTACAATGGAAATATATAACGATAAACAGCACGACCGCGTATATTGAGATTTAGATCCGACGTATTTAGAAAACTTGGAAGTTCGGAGTTGAAATTCAAAGGACAATGCTGCCTGATGAGACCAGACGACGGGTGTAAACATTTTTTTAAACCATTTTCATCAAGCACTTACACCAATCGGTCTTTTAACACAATGGGAAGAATGTGTTGTGAAACGCGGCCAAAAACTATGATAACGAGCTGTTTGTAAGTGAAATTTGACGGTTCATAAGAACACAGAAATCACGAATATTATCTACATATAAATGTGAAAGTAACTCTGTCTGCCTATTACGCTTTCATGGAAGAAATACGAAACCCTTTTTACCTACATTAAGAATACACGAGATGCTTGTATCCCGGAAAATAGAATAGTTTATTTATTGGGATAGTCAGAATTATTTATTAATTTGAATGCAATGTAACTTGCATCCATTATATGATGATATGATATTCACGAGGCGTAACACGTGGCAAGGTCGGATGCAAGTACACCCTATTTAATATTTTTCAAACGTTACTCTCGATTGCCTCTTATTTCTGAAATTTAGTATTATTTCTGAAATCGATGTCAAAGCAGATTGTTTTCGTGTTTTTCAATGTTATTTTAATTTTTCTAAATAATTGTTTGTATGATCGTAAATCTGAGGAATAAGCCATTTTATCACCACGACTTATTTGGAATAGTTAAGTTTATTTTGAGTTGAAATTCTTACAATGTAGGTGCCACCTTTGTGTGATTTGACAAATATACCTATCAAAATAAAACTAATGAACATAACGACATTGAAAACAGAGCGTCCGTTAGTTCAGCATCTATAGACAGACACAAAAACTGCAAGAGATACTTCCACATTATAACGACTTCGTTTTACGTCAACCTAAACTTTAGGTTTATGTAAAACATATCCTTTAGGTCCTAAAGGATACCAAAGATCGAGTAAAGTGGAAAAGAAAATCTAGGAGAGTGGACACTGGGCTCTGAATGAGACGCAATCAGAATTTAGTGCTACAGATTATGTTCACGACTGATGAAATATCGATGAATTCTACCCCACACAGGCAAATGAGTGCTTGTTTTACCTCCGATTGCGTAATCGAACTTAACCAGCACTGGTGTTCCTTTTCGTCACTGGCTGAATGTGCAAGTTGTAAAACATCGGCCTGACTTATCTAGATTATAGAGTATATGAACGTACATATGTATATAACATTCGTCATTTTAATAAAAAGAAGAGTATTAAGTGCATGCATCTTCATTCATCTTGTCTAGACGAAACGTTTTATTTTGCAAGTCATTTTTGGTAAAACTTTAACTTTGTATAAAAAATTGCCAGAAAGGAAGGGTAGTTCTCTAACTTTTTAACTAAGATGTTAAATATACTGAACAAAATAACAAAGCTACCTCAGCTTGTAAAACTTCTTTAATGTAAAACTCGTTTAAATATATGACATTATATTTTTTGACATATAGGTTATTTTCACTGTGCTTATTACACCTACATTGTCATTACATTATTTAAAAATTCAATCATCAGGTTTTTTTAATTAGTAGGTATTCTTAAACCTTGCCAACCCGAAACTGTCCGTCCGTCCGTCCGTCCATCATCCGTCCACACTAAAAATAATTTTCAAATGCAACGTTTTTTATAGCCACACGTCATTTGCATTTTAACGACTATAATTTTAAGCTTCAATTTGTTTGTGCCTATCTTTCTAGGCTAAATAAATTAATGATTATAAAATATTGCACTTTCAAGAGATGCACAGAGTACCCAAACCTGTTATTTTAAACATCAACATAGGAGTAGAATAGAATAGTATTATATTCCCATTGCATCAGTTAAATTTTGACATTGCATCAGTTTAATTTCATATTGATATTAAGAGCATTTTAAATAGTCTACAAATAGTATAAATGTTTATTAAACCTGCAAGTCTAGAACGGAAAATGGCAACCATGAGAGGGCCAAATTACTTTACAAACGCAACAAACCTATATAAATCAATATAAGAGGTTTAATACTAACGGATAATATGTCAGAGCGTAGTATAAAAGCCGACCCCTACATTTTGGGAAAGGTCGGTGGTGTGAGTGTAGTTACGGGGTGGGCCCCACGCAGCGGTGCCGGGCCGCTTTAGGGACCTCCACTCTTACTACTACGGAATCTAAACTCACATAAATTGTATTTGTTAAAACTACCACTAGATCCCAAGAGATTCTGTAGTTTAACTTTAAATTAATGTACACTAAATAAGAAGTATGGATATTAATTAACAATATGTTTTTATTACTGAATAATATATAGGTATTTACATATATAGGTAGTGTTTATTTTTCATTACAGACGCAAATTAATCAAAATACAGAAAGAAACAGTTTCGAACTAAAATAATTTTCAATATTTGATACTATTTGAAGAGTGGAGGTTCAAAAAACAATATCTTAATTCAATCCCATTGTTAGAATGACTCACTATTACAATGAAGTATCTAATAAAAGTAGGTAACAAGAAAAATCTTTATATATTTCAACCTAAGTATAAAAAATATTAAGAAATATCTTGAATAGAATTACATATATAAATCATACTAGGTTTTTTTATTATTCAGCTTGTCCTCCGTTATGGGCCAAAACGGAGATCTTATTTTCTTTTATTTATTCATTGTATTTTAATTTTATGTTATTGGGATAAATAAGGGGGGAGATATCTTTATTTTTGTTAAAAACTGTTTCCTTACATCTCGTATTGCTTGCTCTACAGTCTACATGCTTATTCTTACATTCTATTTTGCCAATATACAATTTTGAAATATTACTATTCGCGATCATACTAGGTTAAATCAATAACAATATTTAAAATTAATATAAACGACTTATTCAGTTTCGAAGAAGAAACTACATATAGTAGTTTAGGTAGATTTATGATAATTATAATTTGTTTTGCGTATCAATAAAAAAAACGAAGTAGACGAGAAATGTTTGACAAAATAATTAAAGCATCCGAAACGAATTTATTAAAGAAAATATATTCGAGCTGAGATGAGCTTCGAATATGATGTATTTGAGACTAAGGAGGCCGCGCTAGTTGACCCGGCCTCGCCTAAACACTTATAGCTCTTGATTGATATGAGCCGTATGATAGCCACCCGTCCAACATTATCCTCAATAGACCACGTGCACGGGTTGAGTAACACCGTTACGACGCCGTTTCAGGAACTTACTGCCGCACAACCCCTGAATAACGATACCACTAAAAGCAATGATAGCCCGTAAAATTCGTGAGTTTAACAATACAGCTGTCACAAAAAGCATTTATTACCTACTACTCTTTTATTTACTCAGTAACTCGAATAAAACCCGTTTATTAAGTGGGTAATTTTTATCTGTTTATTTCGATTTTGTTGCTCCATTTGCGTGTTTACTGTTTTATATCACTTTAGATTTATTGTCTAATTTAGATGCAGAATAGAACTTTGAGTGAAAATAGAACTTCTGGTCGTTATCTAGCCTAAACAATATTAGTTTTCAGGATATAACGTACGAGCATATATAGTACGAGTTGAAATTTTCCGAATCTGAGATATATACTACTCGTATACTACTATGCCAAAAAAGTGCCGAGAAAAGATGAATAATACACAAAATTTGTTATAAATTCAAATTTATTTTATGACCTTCATATACTCCTACTATTCGTATACTCCTTCAGAAACGACAACACTTACTCTACGAATAATCCAAGCATCAAAAAAAATTTATACGCTTTTTCCGGAATTGAGTTTAGTTTTCGTCGCGAATTCTCCTTTATGTCTTCTATCTAATGAAAAGGGGGGCCACGAAGTGGTAATTTGAGTTTAAGAAAAAAGAAGAAGTCGGCTCGTACCATATCTGGTGAATAAGGTGGTTGCTCGATGGAATTTCTTGAGTTTTTGGTCAAAGATTCGTTCACAGTGATGGCCTTGTGTGAAGGCGCTTTATCGTGGTGCTAAATCCAAGAAATTCCTTTCCACAAATCTGGCCTTTTTCGTCGAATTTGCTTTTTTTATTGCAGGAGGTCAGCAGACAGGCAGACGGCCCACTTGATGGAAAGCGGTTACCATCGCCTATGGACATTTGCAACACCAAAGGTGCTACAAATGCACTACTGCTCTCTTAAGGAATACTGGAACCTGGTCACTAATGCCGTAACACAAATCAAGGTTGTTATGGCGACATACTTTAGACCAGGGGTGGTAGCCATCCAGTCGGGCAAATGCCCTACCACCTGGCTGTGGGTTGTGTTATCGCCTCTTACGACAGGCCGCCCGGCCGCAGGAAATTGTATTCTTTCTCCGTTCCTGCACTTGCTCTCTTAAACGTCGCATAACTCCTTAAATAATATACTTTATTTAACGTTTGACCATCTGGTAAGAATTCCGAGTGCATAACACCGCGATAGTAAAAGAAAACAATTAACAGGACTTTAGACTATTAATTGACTTTGGCGTGGTATGTTCGGTTTCGGTTCAGTTAGAAGGCGCCACTCCGAAGTTTGTTGACTAGTTTCCATGTCAAACTCGTAAAGCCACGTTTCTTTACCAGTAACAATGTGTTTTATGAATATTGGGTCGGAATTGAGTATTTGGAGAAAATTCAGGTCTTTTGGGACTAGCCTAGCGGCAACATGTTTCGTCACTAGTGATTATTTATAAAAAATAAAAACTTCTTGCTTAGTAATTTGCAAAATATAGTAATTTTTATTATGTTTTACTTTGCACCGACTTCAAGATGTTTTAGATAATATATATTAATAATAATAGCTTTAGAAATAAGTTATTTTATACATTTTAGTTTTTTAGTTTTTTAAGTCGGTTTTTTTAAACGAAGTTTTTATTTTTTATTTGTTACTTTTTAGTGTCTAGCTATGTATGGGTGGACTTACGAATGATGCCGCGCTTCTTAAAAAATATAGGTCCCAAGAAACAAGAACAAAAAAATGTTCGTAAAATGAAAACTACTGGGCCAAACTGTGTCAAATTTTTAGGGGACCAATTGGAAGCTATTCCGCGTCGAACAAAAAAAGAATCACGTAAATCGGATCATAAATCACGGAGTAATCGGCGAACATACATAAAAAAAGCAACAAAAAAAAAAGATCCCGGCGAATTGAGAACCTCCTCCTTTTTTCGAAGTCGGTTAAAAATGATAAAGTCGACTCATGAGACACAGAAAGTTTAGCGGCTATTTGTCTCAAACTTGAATGAGAATTTTCAGTCACTATTTCTTTCACTTTTGCGATGTTAACTTCAGTTGAAGACGTTGATGGCCTGCCAGGGCGAGACAAATCTTCCAGTATATCTCGACCGCTTTTGAACGCTTTGTACCACTCGTAAGCAAGTGTTCTTGATAAAGTCCATTCGCTGTAAGCCTTCTGTAACATTTTCAGTGTCTCCGAACACGAAATTCCATTGGCGATGCAAAATTTAAGAACAACTATTTGTTTGATGTTTTTGTCCATTATGATATTTGCAATACACACTTGATATGATCTAACTAATAAAGCACTGTATTTAACCTAAATGACCGATGCAACTGCGCTCCAAAATGAAAAGCAGTTGTGCCAATATAACAAAAAAAAAATTAATTAAAAACATAAACAAATCATCCATCCATTTCCGATAAAAAAAATTATATATACATGTAAAATTATAAATATTTGTGCCGAAGTCTAAAGTTATACTCAGGATACTAAAACTAGGTCGTAGTGTGAGCGACAGTCAGTGGTATTGACCCTAAAGAAAAGTAAAAGGAAGGTTAGGTATTATTATCTTTCACTGACTTTCCGCCTACAGTTTCCCTCGTACCCTGCAATATTTGTATGATTTCTTTAAATTAAAGAGCTGCGCGGTCTTCCACCGTTCGCTTTTTCATGCCGCAAAAGCTACAATGGGTTAGTTGTCTTTTTGCAGATTAGTTCGGTTTGGTTTTACGGCAAACTTTTGAAATTATGCGCATCACGTTTAGAGATTCGATTTATACGTAGTACTTATGAAAAACAAATTACTAGTGAATCGCTCTGGCTAAATAATTCTTCATTTATGTAGCTTCGAATTTTATCAAAGAGCGTCCAATCCAATGCGTAGTTCGTTTTTAGAGTCATATGTATATTGTTGGGATTATCACGACCTAAGAAGAAAGCAAAATACACATACACGAACACACACATGCGCGCGCACTCACACATTTATGTTGGGACTGGTTGCAATATGAAAGAAAAAAATTATTTCAGTTCCTTTCGTATATAATCAATGACCGTAATAAATAACAATATATCCAAAGAATAAATAATAAACATCTTTATTAGGTATAAATAATTTTATCGTACAATAAGCAATTTTAATGTACGAGTATTATAGTGTAGTCAAATTTTACTGTATATTTTATAGCAGCCGATTATTTTCTCAAAATATAATACTACTGAAAGTACAATTAATGTAGGATATTTAAATTACAGTTCTAGAGAACGCAATTATTTTAAGGGTCTTTAATAACTAATAATTAGTTTGGCTGAATTCACCAATTTAATTTCTCGACCTTGCTTATAGTGTTACATTTGCGTGGGTTGATATTCAAGAATAGTATAGTTTAAATTGCGGTCACTCCTAGAAAAGTTCATAGATTATATACGGGCCGGTCATTTTCAAAATTTACCCACTCAATAATCGAAAGCTAGAATGTTACAGTTTACAGTTTTTACTTTAATACAAGAAATGTTAAGTATAGAGTATACCCATGATTCGTTCATCAAACGCTTTTAAACCGTGAGAGAGCATAAAAACTGTTCGAATATTGAATAAAGGTGCTGCGAGTAATATCGAATGTAAATAACTGGATGTGAAATCATCGACACGTGGTACTTAAAATGCATGAAATGCGCACATATCTACCAAATCCAATCATTGAATATTTATCACTTAAATGGTACTAGATTTTTAGTAAACAACTGAATTTCTCTGACTGAACTAAGTATTTTAGAAGATCTATAGAAATTGGAATAGTTTGTAAATTATAAAATGAATAAATTTCAAATCGATCTGTGATTATTAAGTAATTGCCAACGTTTAAGTTAAAACTTATTTATAGGCTACCTAATCATAAAATAACTTTTGTTTGAGTTTTTATTTATCAATCTGCCTGAAAGTTTGTTTAGAATTAGATTCGAAACATTTCAACTGAATTCCATAAAAGTTATAGGGATTAATCAATAGGAATTTAATTTTAACTTTTTGTGTATTTTTATTTCGATGTTTTGCACCGAGTAGAAGATATTATCTGTCGCGCATATTATCTGTCGGGTACAGCCGATAGTAGTAAATGACTTATGAATAATGGTAGGAGAAAAAAATGATGATAATCCAATACACAATAAATAAAACAATTTAGGACATCTCTTTAAAGGTAATAAAAATAATGTAAGAATATTTGCTGAGCGTAGTTGAAAAAGTTCGAAAGAATGAACTATAAAATAACAAAGGTGCACTCGTCTCCAAGTGACAAAATTTCAATCACGGCAGTGGGGGGACGCTTAACTTTTTATGTTCCATCGCGAAAGTAAAATAAAACCATTTTACGTCTCTACCTTAAACGCTGTCGCCATTAAAAAAACGTTGAAAGCTTGTTACTGAACTTATATAATCTAAACTAGTCCATTGAAGATACCTTGAAAACTGTATTGAGACCTAACTAAGTTTCATAAGCTATTCGCGCCAATAATGATGTATACCTTATATACATTGGGCCTTACTTATAATCGTTTGTTAAATTTAAAGAAACTGCTCAGCAGCTGATTAGTGAAAATCTTACCATAAAGTCGTCTTTAGCCGAATATTTTGGGTATAACCTACGTTAATCATTCAAATTTCGTTTGTCTGTGCTCCTCTTAGGTAAACAATAGGTAACACACGTTTATAAGTGAAAAAAAAAGATATTAATGGATTAGGGTCTGAATCTGATTCTCTTACTTTCGAGATGCCTAATCGTTTCTTAAGGAGATTATTATATATTAAGTAAGGCCGAGTATGTGTATGTGTACTTAATCTTATCAGTAATTTATTATTACTAAGTAAAGAAAATATTATTTTTTTGCTTTTTAGGTATTCTTCAAGTTGATTTCATTTTTGCTAGAAAATTGTTAATTTATACGTTTAAGCTACGTATATTTTACCCAGTAATAATGAAATGTATTGTTGCGGACAGAGAGCACCCCCCTGACCCGCCCGCCGGAGCACACCTACTCTCCGCGCCCCGCATACCGCCGGCGCCCTCAGAGGGCACGATTAGCACATAGGCGTCGGGCGGGATGCGGGACTTAAGGAGCGACCCTGGCAGGCGAAATTCTCTCTGCTACTCTACACTTCACCTCTCAGCATCGCTCTAATGTATCTTGTAAATAATTACGCTCTGTACTTATTTGATGTATTCTTTTAACAATAATTATACAGTCCAATAAAATCGAGTTTGATTTCCAAAATAAAGAAGCAACTACCACCAATAGTTTTTTGGTACTTCGCCGCCGGATAGAAGAATCGCAAAGAAGAAACGAGCAGTGTCTTTTGCTCCATCGAAACCTCAAGAAAGAAGAAAGACCAACTCTATACGGTCTCGTAGCGGTACCCTAAAGAAGAAAGAAGATCATTATAGAAGATCATCGTGGGCAGCCCGGACTACGTACCAGGAGACCAAGAGTTCCTGCCGGACTACGTACCAGGAGACCAAGAGTTCCTGCCGGACTACGTACCAGGAGACCAAGAGTTCCTGCCGGACCACGTGCCAGGAGACCAAGAGTTCCTGCCCCGGACGCCGAGGCTACGCGTCTGCAGGATCAAGACCGGAAGAAAGAATAACGTTACTTCGTACCGTGACCAAGTGACTGTCCACCTAACGGTGCCAAATGGTCAGTTCACAAGGTCGTAGACGGTGCGCTGTTTCCAGTTAGGTCGGTCTAAGGTCTCAGTGTTTAGTGTAGTGAATTAGGATCGGTTATACACACACATATACACACACAGGTCAGGGTAATCGGTCATACGTGTTAGGCTAAGGCAAGGACCGAAGATGCCGAATACTAGGAGCAAGACCGCCGAAGATAGAATGCAGAGAGCGTATCAAGAGACCCCCGCGTCGCCGTCCGTGCATATATCCGCGTCCGCGTCCGCGCCGAACGTATCGCGACCCGCGTCGCCCGGAGTGCAACAGACTACGACCGCGCAAATACACGCCGCGACTCGTACAGGACGCCGATCGCGATCGCCGTCCGTCCGATCACACCGCTCGCAGCTAAGCGCCGCCACTTTGGTGAGGCAAGTGGAACTGGAAGCAGAAGAACAAATCGCCGCTATCCGACGAGAAGAGCTCCAGTTACAAGTGGCACTGATCAAGAAGAGGGTCGCTGCGAATATAGCCGCCCTCAAGGAGCAGACAGAGGGAAACAGCGTGTGCGAAGACGATGGGGTGGAAACAGATAGAAATATCACAGAGTGGTTGAAGAACACCCGCATACGGGGGGAGTCGCCGAGCGCAGGTGACGGGGCCGAGCTTG
Organism: Dendrolimus pini; assembly: GCA_949752895.1. NCBI lineage: Eukaryota > Metazoa > Arthropoda > Insecta > Lepidoptera > Lasiocampidae > Dendrolimus > Dendrolimus pini. Next base: position 12,724,937 of record OX457125.1, on the reverse strand, counting down.
GAACGAGAGAAGCCGGACCGCGACCACCGTTAAACGTTGCGGGAAGAGCGAGGGAAGTGTATCCAATGGGGCGCGACCGGTCTGCGGAAACGAACGACCAGACCGCTCGCGTGACGTTCAGAACGCCGCGCAACGCAAGATCACCGACGCCGACCAGATCCAGGGATCGTGGAATCGACCGCCTAGCCGACGTGTTGGAACGCATGACTCGCAACAGGCCGACACCGCGACAGTGCCAGGAGCTGCCTACCTTTAGCGGGGCCCCGGGAGAGTGGCTGCCGTTTAAAGCTGCCATGCGGGAGTCGACGAGCGTACACGGATTCTCACCTGCGGAGAACTTAGGCCGCCTACGCACTTGCCTTAAAGGCGAAGCAAGAGAGTGCGTGACAGCCCTGCTGTATACCGCCGTGGATCCTGCGATCATCATGAAGACACTGGAGCGCTGCTACGGACGTCCAGAGATCATAATCAGTCGTGCATTGGAAGATATCAAGAAGTTGCCACGATCGGGTTCGTCTGCCAGCGAACTCAACAGCCTAGCCACCAAGTTGCAGAATATAGTGACGGTTATCTCGTGCGTCGACAACAAGGGGTATCTACTTAACCCTATGTTGACACGACAGGTCGTCGAGAAGCTCAGCCCGCATCTACGAACGAAATGGTGCGACTTTGCAGATGAATTCTCGAGCCGAGACGAGCCGGAGATTATGACACTATCGAAGTTTCTAACGGGCGAAGCAGACAGAGCAATGAAGTATTCTTTCATGACGTCATCACTGCCCACGACGAGTGTAAACGTCACGAAAGAAAATAAAGTGAAGCCGCCGCGGATGAACGAGCGTCGTCGCGTGTACACTACAACGGAAGTCAAGATCGTGTGCTACTGTTGTGGAGCTGACCACCAGACAACGCAGTGCGGCAAGCTGGCTTCGATGTCGTTGCCAGCCAGATGGGAGTGGGCCAAGGAAACGAGAATATGTTTTTTGTGCCTACTAAGTAAACACAGACGGTTCCGTTGCAAGGCGAGAAAGTGCGGTGTGAACGAATGCCGCGAGCCGCATCACGCACTTCTACACCAGCGGAGGGAAACCGAAGCCGTCAGTGGACCGATCGACCGAGTGGAGTCGGTAAATCAACCGGCCGACAGAGAGGAGTCGGTCATGACGGCGTCGGCGCACAATTCTAACACCGAGAGCAGAGTGTTATTGAAAGTGTATCCGATTACCGTCAAGGGGCTTAACGGAGAGGAAGTGAGTACATACGCGCTGCTGGATGAGGGGTCCACGATCACGCTCATCGACGAGGAGATAGCCGGGATGCTGGGGGCAGATGGCCCGAGGCGGCCACTGAACATCCACGGTATCACGTCGAGCCAGCGGGAAGCAGAGAGTAGGGTGGTGAGCGTCGCGGTGCGCGGAAGAGCGCAACCGCACTACCATCCTATCAAGGCGCGCACTGTGAAGAAACTCGCACTGGGAACTCACTCCGTTAAGTCTGAAGTCGTACGACAGTTACGTCATTTGAAGACGCTCCATGTAGACGACGTGTGTTTTACGAACGCCAAGCCACGCGTACTAATTGGAGCTGACAACTCCAGATCGTCACTAGAAAACTGTTGGCAGGAAAGAAGAGCCAACCAGCCGCTTCCCTGACCCTCTTGGGGTGGACCATACACGGGAGCGCACCCCGAGGCCTAGTAACGCAGGGGAACGACACCGTATTACACGTTCGAACGTGGCAAGATAAAGAGCCGCGGGAAAAGGACGAATTGTTCGAAATAGTGAAGTCTCATTTCGATATCGACGCACTCGGCATATCAAACAGAGTGAAACCTGTAGCTGAAGAACAACGGGCGCTGAAGATATTTTCAGAAACCGTTAAGAAAATCAACGGCCGTTTCGAAGTCGGACTGCCCTGGCGAAACGATGACGTCACCATGCCACCGAGCTATGACATGGCGGTGCGTCGCCTGCGCGGGATCGAGCGCAAAATGGACAAATCGCCGCAGTTTAAACAAGCTTACACAGCCCAGGTCGACAGGCTATTAGCAAAAGGATACGCCGAGCCTTGCGAACGAAGCCACGAAGGAAACCAACGCATGTGGTACATGCCTCACTTCGCCGTTACGAACCCGAATAAGCCTGACAAAGTGAGACTGGTATTCGACGCCGCCGCCCGTTCAAACGGGGTGTGCATGAACGATGCGTTACTGGATGGGCCAGACTTGCTACGGGCCTTATACGGAATCCTGTTCAGATTCCGAGAGGGGAAGATCGCCGTGACAGCTGACATATGTGACATGTTTCTACAAGTGAAGATAAGGAAAGAAGACAGAACGGCGCAGCACTTTTTATGGCGCGGTGACGACCGCCATAACCCGCCTCGGCGCTACGTTATGACGTCTATGATATTCGGAGCACGAAGCTCGCCATTCCTCGCACATAGCGTAAGAGACAGGAATGCGAGTGATCATAAGGAAACCCACCCACGGGCGTATCACTCGATCACGGAAAACCACTACATGGACGACTGGGTACAAAGCTTCGAAACGGAAACGGAAGCGGCCGAGGCGATAGCGGAAGTGCGAGAAGTGCACAGGAAGGCCGGCTTCGAGCTCGCGGGATGGGATACGAATCGCGAGCGCCTTATGGAAGACATCCCGGATGAAGAGAGAGCCAGACAGCCCAAAGAGCTGGGTGCTAGCGCGCATCCCTACGGGAAGACATTGGGTGTGTTATGGATGCCGGAAGCGGATGAACTCGCGTTTAACACCGCCATGCCAAGAGTTCCAGAAAGCATAAAACAAGGCACGCAAACACCCACGAAAAGGGAGGCCCTGGGCATGGTCATGTCACTTTTCGACCCACTCGGCCTGCTCAGTCCGTACACTATAAGGGCGAAAATCGTACTACAAAAGCTCTGGAGGCTCAAGCTGGGCTGGGATGACCCCTTGCCAACGGAAGAGGCAAGGGAATTTGAAGAATGGATCCGTGACTTGAACTCTATAAAAGAGTTAAGATTACCACGGTGCTATGGATGGGATAAAGACGTCGTAAACATACAATTACACGTCTTCACGGACGCCAGCGAGCAGGCCTACGCAGCAGCGGCTTACTGGCGCTTTGAGTGGCGTAACGGGAGCGTCGGCGTCATTTTAATCGCAGGAAAAGCGAAAGTGGCCCCGATGAAGGCGCAGAGCATCCCACGAATGGAGCTACAGGCCGCGCTAATAGGAGCCAGGTTAGCGGCGGAAATAAAAAAGGAACATAGTTTCAAGCCGTATGACGTCATCTTTTGGAGCGACTCGAAGACCGTTCTCCACTGGATAAGAAACGACTCGGCGCGATATACCCCATACGTTGCGCACAGACTGAGCGAAATCGGCGAAATAACCGAGTCTGAGCAATGGCGATGGGTGCCGACAAGTTACAACGTCGCCGACGACGCAACCAGGATTAACGTCTCGAGTATGACAACGGACGACCGCTGGTTTAAAGGCCCGGAATTTCTTCGTGGGCCCCCCGACGAAATGGCCGAAGGAAGAGCCGACGGAAACCGAAGATGACGAAGTCGTGGTGAATTACACGACAAATGAAAAGCCACTTGTTGACGTCACAAGATTTTCGTCATACGGAAAATTATTACGAGCGACCGCCTACGCACTCGCCTTTATCGACAAGTGCCGACAGAGGACTCGCACTATGGAAACGCGACACATAGAGCAAGCTGAACGTTTACTCATTCGTCAAGCGCAACAGGAAAGCTTCCCGAAGGATTACGAGCGCTTGAAGAAAGGAGAACGCGTGTCACGTGACAGCCGGCTTTATAAGCTCGACCCCGAATACGGGGGGGACGGGGTAATAAGGTTAAACGGCAGGATCAATGCGGCCACCCTGCGCGAGCTTACTGGAAACCCACCGATCTTAGACGGGTCGCATCACCTCACCCGGCTGATCATCAGGGGCGAACATGAACAGCATCATCATATAGGAAGAGAACACGTCGTAAACAACGTGCGGCAAAAGTATTGGGTGTTACGAGTGCGGCCTACTGTGCGAAACATCTTGCGGCAGTGTACAATCTGTCGGTTGAAGAAAACCGCGCCGACCGTACCGGTGAAAGGAAACCTGCCAAAGGATCGCCTAGCTGCCTACGCACGGCCCTTTACAAATTGCGGAATCGACTGTTTTGGCCCGATGTGGGTGACCATTGGACGCCGGAGAGAAAAACGATGGGGAATGCTGTTTACATGTATGGTGACTCGTGCCATCCATATGGAACTTATAGCGAGCCTTAGCACAGACTCGGCTATCATGGCCCTAAGAAGGATGGGAGCACGACGCGGCTGGCCACAAGTGATATGGTCTGATAATGCAACGAATTTCCATGGAGCGGATGCAGAATTACTAACGGCGTACGCAAAGTGGAGGAAAGAGATGCCAGATCACGTGAGAGGGAGACAACTAGCGTGGCGTTTCATCGATCCCGGCGCACCAAACCAGGGGGGAGCTTGGGAGCGGTTAATTCGGTCGGTGAAGACGGCACTCCACGCAACGTTGGCGGAACAAGCTCCCCGGGAAGAAACACTTACGACTGTCATCACGGAGATAGAACACACAGTAAACTCGCGCCCGCTGACTCACGTGTCGGTGAGCCCTGAAGACGACGACGCGCTTACCCCGAACCACTTCCTAATCGGGTCAGCGGTAGGCTTGCCAATCACGGGAACGAACGAGCTAGCAAACAAGAAGACATGGATCGCAACCCAAGCTTTAGCGGACATGTTCTGGACTCGTTGGCTACGCGAGTAATTACCGACATTGACACCGAGGGACGACGTACGACGATGTGATGAAGAAAACATACGCGTTGGAGACGTCGTTATCATCGCGGACGGTCTGTTGCCACGTAACGTATGGCCCCGGGGTCAAATCGAGCGCACTTATCGCGGACAGGACAACGTAATACGGAGCGCGGACGTGCGAACGCGGGGAGGCATCTTCAGGAGACCAGTAAGGAGGCTCATCGTCCTGACGAGAAGAGATGGCTCCGAGGATCTGCGCCGGGGGGAGGATGTTGCGGACAGAGAGCACCCCCCTGACCCGCCCGCCGGAGCACACCTACTCTCCGCGCCCCGCATACCGCCGGCGCCCTCAGAGGGCACGATTAGCACATAGGCGTCGGGCGGGATGCGGGACTTAAGGAGCGACCCTGGCAGGCGAAATTCTCTCTGCTACTCTACACTTCACCTCTCAGCATCGCTCTAATGTATCTTGTAAATAATTACGCTCTGTACTTATTTGATGTATTCTTTTAACAATAATTATACAGTCCAATAAAATCGAGTTTGATTTCCAAAATAAAGAAGCAACTACCACCAATATGTATATTATCCTCAAGCTGTACTGAATACGCAAAAAGATTGTCAAAGTTCAGTTCAGAAAAAAAATGTCTGAAAAACCTATATATTTTCTATCTGATTGGAATGAATTATCTGCATCTTTGGAGCCCAAATTTCAATAGCGACAAATTTTTTATGGAATTATTTTGAAGTTCGGAATCCAATGCAAAAATAATCATTAAAATCGATTCAGAAACAAAAAAGTTATGGCTGAACATACATTTATAATATTGACTCGACGTATTGAGAACCTTCTTCTTTTCTTAAATTGGTTAAAAAACTATTTATAAATATTTTTTTTGAAATCAAGAAAGTGTTATCTATCTATCATTCATCGACGTTGCCATGAGACTCAAATTTGAGAAATACGAAGTAAGGACGAGAAAAGCTTTACGAACTGCCCAATGCTATTGATATTCATCGGAGCGAATCGCGATTCGATTTGAATTGTATTGGTATAAATATTTTGTTCATTTTATCAATTTCAGACGTGTTGAGATTATCATACAAAGGCCGACTCCCTATTTGAATCGAATAACGCTCAGACTAGAGTATATTATAAAATGTTCATTTGTAAAAATATCTTACTAGCAATTGGGAATCTAAAAACCCTTCAGAGTCATATTAGCCAAACAACGTACGCTCGGACTTTTATACCTTAAATGCCAGAGCTTCGCAACGTTATCGCGGCGCTTTGTCTTCGCAGCGATATAGCGCAAATCCCTTGTAGTTATGAAAAATATGATGGAAGTTTAAAAAAACATTTATTTTTATATTTAAACTGGCTATACCTTCAGACGTTGTCTTGCACTTAAAATATAAAAATCTAGAAACCGATTGCAGCGCCATTAACTAAGACCAATTGTTAATCTAAACCATTCTTGAATCTACTTGAAAAACACAAAAATATTCATCAAAATCGGCCCCAACGTTAAGGTGTTCAGCAGCGGCACCTACCGCCACTCGAACGTACACAAAAATAATTTACCTAAATCAGACAAATGAAAATGAGTTTAAATGCAACTATTGCCAAAATTGGCCGGGAAAGAACAAATGAATGGCTAGACTGACGTTTTTTTAATTATATTTTTTATTGATGAATCATATTTTAATACTTATTGTCCTATACCGGACGAAGACAATTCCAAAAACACAAAATTCATAAACTTTGGTCCAACCGTTCTCGAGTTATAAATGGTGTAACTAACACGACTTTGTTTTATATAGATACTAGCTGACCCGGCGAACTTCGTACCGCCATATTTTCTGAATTCAAGACTTTGTTTCATGACACAAAAACAAAATCACCATAATCGGTCCAGGTGATTAGGAGGATTCAAGAACCCGATCTCAGCGCCACCTACCGGTTCTAATTGCGAATCTAAATCATCCGGGAACCCACTCAAACACACAAAAACAAAATCACCAAAATCGCTCCCAGTGATTAGGAGGATTCTAGAATCCGATCTCAGCGCCATCTACCGGTTCCAATTGTGGATTTGAACCATCCAGGGTCAAATCCCACTCAAATACACACACAATATTTCATCAAAATCGGTAAAGTCGTTCTCAAGTTATGCGCTTACCAACACATTTTGCGATTCGTTTTTATATATAAGATTAGCTTCTGTCCGTGACTTCGTACGCGTGGAAAGGAAGTTAAAAAACACCCGCGATTTTGAAACATTCTTCATTGGTGCTCCGCTCCTATTGTTCTTGGCGTGATGGTTTATAGCCTGTAACCTTCATCAATAAATGGGCTATCTAACACTGAATTTTTTTTTTCAAATCAGACCAGTAGTTCCCGGGATTAGCGCGTTCAAGCAAACAAACAAAGAAACAAACTTATCTGCTTTATATATTATATATATAAGTCTCAATGACACCACACCCTGTCAAATTATCCGCTTCTATTATGTTACGTAGCAGAGAAATTATTTTTTGTTTGTTATAAGTTGTTTAAGTAATTAAAGCTTTTTAGCTATCCCACGGGAACTATTTAATTTTTCGGGATCAAAAGTATCCTATATGTTGACCAGGGATATAAGCTATCACCATACAAAATTTCATGTAAATCGGTCCAGTCGTTTCTGAGATTATCCGGTACAAACAGACAGACAAACAGACAAACAGAGAAACAAAAATTCAAAAAAAAACTAAATTAGTTCTATTTCACTTCTTACATCCCCCTGACACGGTTTTTAGCATTTTTTTTTTATTTGTACAGAAATTCGACCTCTACAATTTTATTATAAGTATAGATATAGATTAACTTTAGACGAAGTTCAAAAGAGTTGAATTAAAGATCTTGACTAACTTGTAAAACAAAAACAAAAAATGTTTTTCACTTGCTATTATATATATCAAAATGTTTTGTTTCTAATGTAAATATACACGTAACAGAATGTAAATGTTACACGCTGAAATTTATTTAAAACTAAATGCTGGATTGTGGTTGTGCTGGATTATACTTGCATGGTAATGGTCTCAAGGTATGGGATGTTGAAGAACATCTAAAATAAAGAAGAAAAGTAGGAGAATGAATCTTAATTTGACCGTCTGAACGTAACCAGGATTTAACATGATGATACATAATTTGTTTAATGCAATAAGACCCTACGTGGTAGTGTCATGTTCGCTTTAAACTCACATTTCACGGACTAAAGTGATCAATCACTTATTATCAAATATACATATTCATATTCAATAAAATCCGCATTTTAATTTACTGAAATTACAAAACCAATTCTCTTGCAGAAACTATCTCATTTAAAGTGACAAAAAGAATTCAAAGGATCGAAAGAACGATAAATAATGCCATGTTTCTAGATAACCGATTCATTTTACAGGGCATGAAATAGTCGTAGTAATCAATGATCTTTGATAGTAATCAACAAGAATTAAAGGTTCATCGCCTGTGGCAAAAAGATCGGTCATGTACATTCATTCTTTCATTTATTCAAATAAAGCTAATTTATATTCGTACATTTTTATTTGAATGAGTTCGGCATGAAAGCGGCTCCCGTCGCCTATGGACATTTGTAATAACAAAGGTCCTGCCGCTCTCCAAAGCAACACTGGAACCTGGCCACCAATGCCAGAACACAATTACTCAAAACCAGGGGTGGTAGCCATCCAGGCGGGAAAACACTACCGCGTGCCAGTTTTATCGCCTCTTACGACATGCCGCCGGGCCGCAGGAAATTGTATTCTTTCTCCGTTCCTGCACGGATATAAATTACATTTATTTATTTTAATTACATTAGATGTTATTATAAAATTTTATAATTAATTAATATTCTATATACTAATTTAATTACCTAATAAGTGCCTACGTGCCGTACCTATAACTTTCATTACATGAGATACTATACATAAACCTACATTTAAATTTATAAAATCCATTGTATTAATGGAGTTTTAGGTCGATAGTAAAAATTCTCTAACAAGAAAATATAATGGCCTCTGGTTGTAGTCCTTTCAATTAAAATATTCCTTTTGATGTTTTGTTAAAAAATATTACTATTTACCAAGTCATATTGGGTCATACAAAATGAAATATTTAGGTATGTAATAAAATAAATAATGTGTAGTAAAGTACACACATAGTGTCACAAACAAACGTTTGATTTAAACCGTGGGCATCGTCCCGTAACGCTTGTGTTTGCCTACTCTGCATTCGTAAAGAGCAACGCTTCAAGGCACCCTCCACAATTGACATTTGTAAAGGCTTGTTACTCGTACATATAGCAAACATACGTTATAGAAATAACATTATATAGTCTCGCATACAACCGTTGGTGTTATGAGTAGGTGTGTCAACTTCGGTTAAAGGTTAGAGCGGAGTTTAATGAAAACATTCATGTACAACTGGGATTTCCAAAGTGGTCGAGTTTGACCCCCTGGGATCGAAATCGGTTTCCCAGGGGTCAGCATAAACCAAAACTGATTTTGGGGGTCGACGAGGTCTACAAATCGACCCCTATTAATTAATACAAGTTCTTATTCGAAAATTTCAAGATACTGTATAAGTTGTGTTACGTGTGCTAACTTTTTAAAAGAATGAACTAATATTTTACTAGAAATAATCACTATTGTACTTTTAAAAAACTCAAATAGTCGATAAGCGTGCACAAGTTCGTGCAAGATAATTAGTCCAAGCGTACTAATTACTTAATTTAGATTTACTACGTTTAATTTACGATTTAATTTTGAGGCGAAAATGTTGTCAAATTAACTCACTTAACCAACCGCAAAGCTTTTAAATTGGTATTTTGTATCAATACGACAAAAAGAGACGGGATTTTTAAAGTAATTACGCTTTGGGGGTCTGAGGTATCAGTTAAGTTAACTATTTTGGCAAAGGGGTCTCTTGCCAAAATAGTTTGGGAATCCCTGTTGTACACCAAACATAAGGCCCAAGTCGGACAGAAGCGACGTAAGATGTATTAAATGTGTTTTAATATATTTTTGAGGTTTTATGGACTGGTAATAAATACTTTTATTAAGTCAACTCTCATTTTGTATTATTGTTGGATACATTCATCACTTCACTTGATCAAATTCAGCCTCAGCCATTTCCAGATATTTGACAAGTTTTTTGGTCAACTCAAAAATTCACATAAAACTATACATTGGGATTTTCTACATATATGTACATACAATATAATTCTTGCTGAAAAGCAATCATTATCCTACCACGTTGTTCAACTACAACCTGTTTTATCATTTTTTTCTTAATAGAACTGCTGAAAAATTATTATCCTCTGAATTATCACCCAGTACTCTCCACTGAAATTATGAAACACGGAGTACATATGATTCGTAAAGATAATAGAGCAGAGAATAAGGGAGGCAGTTGCGATTTTTCATATCTTGACATGTAAAATGTCTTTGCAATTTCACTCTAAATATCTAAATACATATGTTTAGAATGAAATTCCAAAGAAAGAGAAATACGTCTTCATTCCGTTCTCACTTTGTCTTATAAGTGTGGTGTACGCCTAGCAGACCGGCGGTGACGCTTTAAGCCGGCGCTTACACATTTTGTGATCAACCCTAATTAAGCTAATAGCAATAACCTGCGCTACGAGTTCTTCTACCCGCAATAATGTTCTTTACTTAGGACGCTGTTAGCTGTGATATAATATACAATCTAACCGGTCTGGCCATAAATACTTACTGTTACCTAATAACCTTATTTCAGTCTTTAATTATTTTGAATTTGGAACGTGTTTATTTGAAAAACTTCTTTCGATTTCCTGGCACTACCGTTCATCATAATTGTCGCGTTAATTTTAAACTAACGTTTTCGCGTAGCCGCGGGCTACGCGTGAAAAGCTATGCGTCCTAGTTCTATGTTACTTACTTTAATGTAATTATGTTTTTTAATTTTTTTATTGCAGGAGTTCAGCAGACAGGCAGACGGCCCACTTGATGGAAAGCGGTTACCATCGCCTATGGACATTTGCAACACCAAAGGTGCTACAAGTGCACTGCTGCCCTCTTAAGGGAGACTGGAGCCTGGTCACTAATGCCGGAATACAACTCAAGGTTGTTTTGGCGACATACTTTAGACCAGGGGTGGTAGCCATCCAGGCGGGAAAATGCCCTACCAGCTGGCTATGGGTTGTTTTGTCGCCTCTTACGACAGGCCGCCCGGCCGCAGGAAATTGTATTCTTTCTCCGTTCCTGCACGGATAAAAATGATAATGATAAAATATGTTTTTTATATATGATACTTTTGTAGCTGCGAGAGGTAGAGGTTAAATAATACTTAAGATGACAGAGAGTAGTATTCACTGTCGAGTACTGATGTGAACTCATTTATTTTGGAAACCGTAACCTTAAGTACAAATATTAACAAGTCGTGCTGCTAGTACAATAAATAGAACAGTGTGTAAGTGGGACGGAATATGTGCGAGCGAAATAAAGCAACTATTAATATGTGTGCACCCGTGCTGCGCTAGTCAGAAGTTCGTTGTCCGCTGCGATGACTAGACGTATGCAACTCCCATACTTTCTTTATTGATGGTGAAAATCGCTTAAAAATTACAGCTACACTATTGTGTACACATACGTTATTTGTTATTATTTAATCACTAACAATTAATAACAATATCATATCACAAATAACTCATTAAACTCACCGCTACATCTGTGTGAAACGGTCAATAACTACAACATTATCCCAGATGAAAAGTGATATAAGCTAAAAGCCAATGAACTAAATTGTCATTTTTATGTTTTAAAGAATGTATGATAACAGGCAAAGAAACTAAACCTATGGATGGAACCTATTGATAGTAAACTAAAAAGAACTTATGAAAGGAAGATTTCTAATGAGATTTTATTACTATAAATATTTGGTTTAAGGAGGAGGTTATATTCTGTAATTTTTTAGATCTAAAACTTTACTGTTCTTTGTTAAATTCACTACAATAACAAAGAAACTCAGTCCATATAGTATACATAACGGCTGATTTTATTATAGAAGTAATTGTTTGTTTAAGTAATCAGTTTTGATTTACTTTCCTTCATATTCGAAATGAAAAACAGAGCGCTAACCTCGGCTAATAATTCGAGTCACTTTCACCTCTCGTGTAACAATCTTCTATATTTTATTATTATATTTATTTGTACATTATTTTTTGTCACTGATAATAGTAAATACTTAGCTCACATGTATGTAAATTAAATAATAATTTAGTGAAAAGTAATTTATAAGTATGATGTAACAAAATTGTTGATATTTTATGCCACGTGTTAACAGTGACTGTAAAAAAACTATACAGGGACATGAGTCCATGTATCTATAGTTCGCACAGTTTTTAATTTTCTTGACAGTAGGGAAGAGGAAGACAGAAGAAGACTTGTATTAAATAAATGACTTATGATATATTAAGAGATCCTCTTGGATCATGTTGTGAACCGCAAAGTAATACACTTTAAAAAAATGTACTGATGTACGTGGACTTTTCATCAGGACTCTACATTTGATCATAAAGCGCGAACTATCCAAGCCTGGCTCGAAATAAACCTTCAGGACTTTATAGGAGCTGATGACTGGCCCTCGTCAAGCTTAGATCTGAACGCCTTAAATTATGGTCACTTTTAGAGGTTTTAGCAAAACTAAATCAAACAACACGCTGATATTTTTTTTTTTAATCTCGTCCGCCAGACCAACAAGATTTGTCCGGCCTTTTTTATCTTTATTTATCTTTTATGTGTATGAATAAATGTTTCTTTATCTTTTTTATGCATTTTGTTTTTGTTTTTTTGTTTTATTACTTTATTTCCAATAATTTTACATAAAGGTCCTTAATATTATTACAGTTTGTTTTACTAGTATTATTACAATTTTGCCTTTTCTATACTTTTTTGTTTATTACTACGGTTTATTTTTATTGTTTTTTTTTATCTTTTTTTTTCTTACATTATTTTATATGTACAAAACGCTGATATTGAGTCGCTTAAGAAATGTCGGGTAAGCAGTGCCTAAATTTTCCATGGAAACAGTGCGTAAATCCATATATTCGTGGTCAGACAGATAATGCCCTGTATAAGGCCAAATGTGGAAATTTCAAATATATTTTTTTTTTAATTCATTATAAATAACACTGCACAAGCTGATATATGTATCATAAGGATGCACTAGTGTAATTTAATGAAAGCCTTGGCATAACTACTTGCTAATATTGTTGTTGTGCATGAATAATGGAACAAATTATCAAAGTCTCCATTATAAAGTTTGTAAATGATTTCTGATATTTGGAACCACGTTAAACATTCGTAGAATATTCCTTTGATGTCAACGGAATATTGTATGAATACCGAGTTCTTATTGATTAGATACACAATGTTGATAAATAATGAACAGATCATAATGTACACATATATATATCTATAAAGTATTTACGTTACTTATATGTAATTTACGATGTCTATTTGTCAAATTATATGTTATTGCTCGTAAAACAGAACAGGCTTAGAAGCACAAAAGAAGGTTGTGTCAAAGAGTAGTAGATTTGGCTTAAAACAAAGAGCCGTGACGCAGTAGCGGTTGGCAAGTGCCAGAATTATTTATTCACTGATTACAAGTATTTTTATGCTATTCATAATATATTGCCAGTCTACAATCTCACTATATTATAAAGTAACTACTAATTTTTACAATTATACGATAACATATTTATATTTATACGCAAACGATTCCATTCAACAGAAAAAACTACATTTTGAAATCTATATAAGAACTGACAAGTAACGTCTAAACTCTTATGAAAATTTAATTACACAACTACATTAACAAAAGATATACAAACGTTTCCATGATAAGAAATATGGATATTTAATACCCATGATTTCTGCCGATGTAAAACTCGTTGAAGATTATCGGCTTAGCGTTAATTACATAGAAGCGAACTAAGAGAATGGTTGAAAGAACTTTGTGTATAGAACGGTATTAGTGTTCCGCTTCGACTCGCGCTAATTGAAGTCGTTGCAGACGGAGGCATTCCTTCCGGTCGGAATTCAATGTACTTTCTTTTCTGGCTCCAACTAGCGAGTAGTAGGTACAAAGACCCAGCCGAGCAATAGCAGATTTTTCAGTGGTTAAGAATTCTCTTTCTAGCGATGCTGTTTAAACATTTTAAAGCATGATTTCCTTTTCAATATTTTATAACTTAAAATACTTCGAAAGGAAAATGCAAAAGGAACTCATGCATAAAATACTTATTCCTACATTAATTTTGAAGAGAATGTTATAATATAAAAATATTTAAAAATTAGTGAAAATCGTTAGAAAAAAGCGTAATTTTTATGTCTGTCAGTTTTTACATATCTTATTTGACTTTAAATTTACATTTTATACTAGAAATGACCGCAATTTCATCCACGCTTGACTTGAAATTCCCGAGGGTTTCCCGGGATGCAAAGTATCAGAGCATTTTAAATAGATTATAAGCTATTGTTTTAGTGAAAACTATGTCAGACTGAGCTAATATTCATACACTCGGATATCTACAAACCACTCACGGGAAAATTCGCACAGGATTTGCGGGATGAAAATTACCCCACTTTTTATTTTTATTTTAAATATGCTAGCGATCAGTAAAAAAAAATACTTTGGAATTACATTTTTCTAATATGTAATTTTAAACCATTTCTAGAAAAATTCCCGCAGGATTACCAGGATAAAAAGTAACGCAGATTTTAAGTCTAAGAATTTACTTACTTTCGATCAGCAAAAAGCGTATCGAAATCGGCCCAGTAGTTTTTACGCCAATCCCGAACAAACAGACAAGAAGTCTAAAAGAAATTGCATCCTGTTCTCCATCGTTTATATAGTCTATTCCAGTTGTTCGATGTACAGAGACGGCATGTTTAGAATTTTATAACATTATAAATAAAGAGCAAGCATTAATACAGGTTACGTTGTATGAAATTTTTTGTAGACGCTTTTCGCCCCCGGGAAATTTACTTAAGTTTATATCGCAAACTATCTCATGTCTTCGGATAAAAAGCATTTTATTTCCATTTTTGCTATTAAATTACATAAATCTTATTAAAAACAGAATAACAGTTTTCCGTTGTTAAGCTTTTGCTTAACAGATAAAATTACTATCGCATTTTTTTATAGATGAGGAATTTCTATATATTTATTCTCCCATATAAACTTTGATACCCTATTTCATATCCTTCTAGTTTTATTTTTGCGATAAAAAGTAGTTCCTGTGTCTTTTTTCAACTCCGAGCTATCATCTGTATACTATCTATTAATACGTTATATCCGTGCAAAAACGGAGAAAGAATACAATTGCGTGCCGGGGGTGGCCTGTCGTAAGAGACGACAAAACAACCTATGCCAGGTGGTAGGGTATTTGCTTATCTGGATGTCTACCACCCGTGGTCTAGAATATGCCTCCATAACAACCTTGAGTTATAGTTTCTCTGAAGGGAGCAGCAGCGCCTTTGTAACGCCTTTGGTGTTGCAAATGTCCATAGGTAATGGTAACTGCTTTCCATCAGGTGGGCCATCTGCCTGTCTCCTGAACTCATGCAATTAAAAAACCTTTAACACAGGTTACATAAAATTGAATTTGTATCTAGGCCTTACTCCTCGGAAATTTAATTTATACTGAAAACTATCCCATTTTCCGGGATGAAAAGTATCCATTATTCATTGTCGGTATTAAAACTACATATATGCCACAGCACTAATTGTCCACCCGTTTTTCCGTGAAAGCGTAACAGACAGAGTTTAATTACAGTATAATGCCGTATATTATGCGTAATAGTAATTGGGAAAATCTTGAAAAAAACACCACAAGCCTCATTCATAAAAGGATGAAAAGGGTAAAAACACAACAACAAAAATGACAAAAATTACAGAAATTAACGAAAAATATAAAAATGGCCAAAAGTCGTAAAAGTCCAAAAGGTCTAAAAGGACCAAAAAGTTTAAAGTCCATAGTCACTAATAAGTTGTTAAGTAGTAGGCGCTATCCGGAAACTACCTTATTTTACAGGATAACCATTACATAATTCAAAATTTAAAAATTTATTCTTCATATTCAAAATTTATTCCATTATCCGGGATAAAAAGTATCCCTTTTCGACTCTCGGTATTAAAATTACGTATATACCAAATTTGATTCAAATAAGTCCAATAGATTATACATTGAAAAAATTCAAACGCAATTTTTATTTTTCCACGATTTGACTAAAATATTATGTAGCGCCATATAGAAAACATCTAATTATCAGTTTCATGTACATGCAACGAAAATAGTATCACTAATTAATAGTTATAAACATACTTGTTTAAAACTGTTTAAATTATTTATGTACTTACCTAAAATATTAATGTGATGCAAAGCAATTTCAATACAAATCGTTCGAGGTTAAATACGGTATAACATACACACCACAAATAGTCTACCCTACATCGAGAAAATTCAATATGCAACGTTTTTGTCATCAAAGTCGATTTATATTACTATGGTTTTATATACACACACAAAATGCCTAGGGATTAAGTCTGGTGTGCAACGAGATTTAACCAATGGTTAAAATGAAATAATTGCTAAAAATATATGGCTAAACATTGATTATATATTCTATTCTAACCACCGGTTAAATGTCGGTGCACACCAGCCTAAGTACGTTTTAGGGAATCGCCGCAATTGAAGATTATTATTTTAACTTTATTAGAACGTTATTGATTCTTTTTAGTGAATTTCACTATTTGAATAAAGAATTTTCTTTAAATTTTGTTTTAGATAGAAAATCAACTGTTAATCAGGATTCATTTTTGCATTGAAACTCAAACAAATTGTATAGATATGAGGCGACGACATCATTTCACACGAGAAGAGGTATTGAGAGTGTTCAGAATGGTGCAAATTGGTGCCAGGCAACCGTACTGTGGCTATTACTCTTGACACTACATAGAGCATCATAAGCCGCCTCTGGTTCGATCTCGCATCACCACTCGTAGACAGGACCAGTACATCCAAAATACTGCTCAACAGGATCGTAAAATGAACGCTACGAGGCTCCACAGCTCTACAAGCTTGCTGATAAGCATCCCAACCATTCAAAATCGTTTACGTGAAGTGGATCTGCGTTCCTGAAGGCCGCTGAGAGTTCCACCTATAGCAACCCGCAATTATAAAGCCTGTTTACAATAGGCTCGCAAGCACAGGAATTGGGAGAAAGAAGACTGGCATTGTGTTTGCTTTCCCGATGAATCTCGTTTCGGTATGAGGCTGGATAAAAGACATACTCGCGGTTAGAGGAGCTCCAGACAACAAGAACGTTTGAAATGTTGTCAGGAAGTTCATTCTTAAATATAGGAATTAAAGTAAGAAGCCAGTCTGGAAGACTAGGTAATATTAATAAGATAATTTTTTATAGTCAAAAATACTTGATCCGTAGATACTTTTGATATATTAATATATTTTAAAACAAGTAAACATATAAATTCAAATAAATAATTCCTTTTAATTTAATTTCAGTGAACGAAGCAAAACAAATGTTATGACTTCTAAACAGTTTCAAATTACATACTTCTTCTATACATATAATAAAATTGTAGACGTCAAATTTCTGTACAATGAAAAAAAATTGCTAAAAACCGAGTCAGGGGGATGTAAGAAGTGAAATAGAACTAATTTAGTTTTTTTTTTAATTTTTTGTTTCTCTGTTTGTCTGTCTGTTTGTACCGGCTAATCTCCGAAACGACTGGACCGATTTATATGAAATTTTGTATGGTGATAGCTAATATTCCTGGTCAACATATAAGATACTTTTGATCCCGAAAAATTAAAGAGTTCCCGTGGGATAGTTAAAAACCTTTAATTACTTAAACAGCTTATAACAGACTGAATGTAATTTCTCTGCAACGTAACATAATAGAAGCGGAGATTTTGACAGGGTGTGGTGTTGGTGAGAGAGTTTTATCTTATATATATATAATATATAAAGCTGATATGTTTGTTTCTTTGTTTTTTTGCTTGAACGCGCTAATCTCAGGAACTACTGGTCTGATTTGTTTTTTTTTTTCAGTATTAGATAGCCCATTTATCGAGGAAGGTTATAAGGTTATAAATCATCACGCTAAGAGCAATAGGAGCGGAGCACCAATGAAAAATGTTTCAAAATCTCGGGATATTTTTAACTTACCTTTTTTTAAAAATACATACAACCTTAATTTTTCAACCCTCTACGATCAACCCCTATTTTTTAATAGCGATATTAGTATTTTTATAATTTTCTACTGGGATGATTTAGATTTTAATTTAAACGATTCTCATGAAATTTTGTGTGGATATTGGGTAAGTCTGAGAATCGGACAACATCTATTTTTCATCCCCCTAAATGTTAAGGGTAGTCCACCCCTAAATATTTTTTTAGTTTTTAGGTATTTTTTTAATTTTTTTTATGATACGGTATTAAAAAATAGATACAACCTTAAATTTTCAACCCTCTACGGTCAACCCCTATTTTTTAATAGCGATATTAGTATTTTTTATAATTTTGTACTGGGATGATTTAGATTTTAATTTGAACCAGGTAGATGGCGCTGCAATCGGGTACCAGAATTTAGGTGTTCTTTTTGTTGTTGTATGTGTTGAAGTTTGTCCCGGAATGGTTTAAATAAACGATTGGACCTGATTTTGATGAAATTTTTTGTTGGTCAAGTGGATTTGAGAATAATTTAGATTAACATTTGGTCCCGGTAGATGACGCTGGAATCGGGATCTAGATTTTTATCTTTTAAAGGCAGGACAACGTCTGCTGGGTACAGCTAGTCTAACATAAGTAGGCACAAGGTTTCTTTACTGGTCTGCACTATACTGGGTCACTAGTCAAATATTTGTAAAACTAAATACATTTATTTTTAAATAATTTGTATGAGGTATTTTTGGTTAATTTTGCACGTCAACCATTGACACTATTACAAGATTCGTCGCCTCCCGCTTTTTTTAAATAATTTCGTCCTTTTTGAATTCCTAAATGTACTAAAAAAACTAACTTAAGTATGTCACTTTAGCAACGCCGATGGCCGCAGAAAGCAAATTATGCGACGCCAAATACGCAAGTAACTAGAAAGAAGCTGCTGCTCCGAAGTAAATAACATAAGCGCCATTTAAAAAACTCGTGATTACGTCTAAATAAAACCCCAATCGTAAAAATCTGCTGGGCCAAGTCTTTTTTATCATTTGAGTAATATGTATGCGAAACATCGTATTGAAATACATTGTCATGTAGGATATCCATGTAAATTTCGAAATTCTCAGAGGCGAGTTCGGAATTTATTCTACAGAGGCTTTTGTATCCAATCGCGTTTCCCCTTCAGCTAATTTGATACTTATATCCTCAGGTATCATACATACATTTTCATTTCAGTACCGTCCTGCTAGTATCTACGTTACCGGAATTGAAGTATTTGGTATTCTGGGATGTTTATTAATGAATAATCCTGTATGTTTTGGTTTTTCAATCTTGTTTTCATTGTAAGTGTACTACTTCCCGAAATTTTTCTTAAAGAATAATGCGCTGAAATACAATGATCCGATCCGACAGAGTGGGCGTTAATTGCCGAAACGAGTCTTAGCGAGAGATTCCTTGAAATTTCTGCAATGTCACGAACATGTTAGTCACCACAGATTAGGGATCTAATATATTCATAACAAGACTTCCATTAGTTAAAGTAAACGTTATTCAAAAATCTTCTAAAACTAATAGCGCTCTATCCTGTATACAAGGTTGCCACTTCTTAGAAAACTCATTTACTTAACCAGTGATTAGTTTCTGGAACCATACAAATTAAAAAAATCTTTTCAACATCAACGCGGTTGTAAATCGGTACTATAGTGAAATCATTTTCATCTTCCAAAGACAATGAATCTTGAAGGCTTAAATAATAAATACTTTTATATACCTACGATGCTATGCTATTGACAGGCTTCAATAATTGTACCAATTAAGTCAAAACATTTCTTAGTACAAAATTATTAATGCGCTACGTCACTTATTGTGATATATGGAAAATCAATATAATAAAGCCCTGAAACGTCAAATAATATACAACTGGCGGAAATTTCAAATTGGTTACATTTCTTTGGTATCGAAGGTTTATAATAGAAGTTATTTTAACTTATTTATTGTACTATAGCCATATATACTTACGGTCTTATTCGTATTAAGACAGAGTAGGTTCGACGGCTTTTTTAAGAACCCTAAAGAATCCTTCAAACCTACTCTAACACAATATGAATAAGAATGTTACAGTACAGAGGGTTTTAACCTTAACGTACAATAATTACGAATAACAGTTTTGACAACTTCTAACAAGCTTAAATCTCATATAACTTCATAAAAATGTTTATGAATAGTTATTTCGGTAGCGTGCTTCGGATAGTTACCGAAATAACTGTTCTTTAAAGCATAATTTGATATTTTCAGTCAATAGAATGTCTGTGCAGGAACGGAGAAATAATACAATTTCCTGCGGCCCCGTAGTCTGTAGTAAGAGGCGACAAAACAACCTACAGCAAGATGGTAGGGCATTTGCCCGTCTGGAAGGTTACCACCCTTGGTCTAGAAACTCTAGAATAAGCCGCCGTAACACCTCTGAATTGTGTTCCGGCCAGTGGCCAGAATCCAGTTTGCCCTTCGATGCCGACAGCACTTCTGTAGTTGCTAATGTCCATAGGCAACGGTAACCACTTGCCATCGCAGTTGGGTCGTCAGCGTGTCTGCTGTGCTTCATCAATTAAAAAAATCTAACGCAATGTATCTTTAATATATTTGCGATGTGTAAGTCTTTCCAACATATTTACTTACGTAGAGTTTCGTAAACTTACAAAAGCTTAAGTCTTGTGCTGAGTTATGACAGCCAAGCACCTTAGGTAATAAATTTACACATTTCTGTAATATATACATACATACATAAAATATGATCATACATATTATCATGCCTGTTTCCCATGGGGATAGGCAGAGACTATAGATCTTCACTTGCGACGATTCAGACAAATAACTTTCGCTTCATCTATTTTCATTAACCTATTCATACATGCACGTTTATTTGATATGCTTTTTACCTGACTTCGTTTTAACACCTCTGTTATTTCTGTAATACTCGTCAAAGACCGGCCCATCTTTGGTTGCTTATTCACCTTTTTGCCCCAAACAGGCTATATAAACCACAAGCGGATAGAACATCAACGCCTCGATAAGCAGAGTTCTAATGTCAACAATCCTAGTCAGTAGATATAAACCAAATCGGTTTAGAGAGTAAATAATAAGCTTTTTTAAAAAGGTTAAATACAAGCTTTTAAGATCCTGGATATCATGTGCTAACCAAGACAAGCTAAACGAGCACAAACACGACGGGTCTATCTCTTTTAGTACAGGAGTTCCTAGGGCCAGCTTTCGACTCCATCATCAGATCATATTATTGCATTGTCACGCGATATACATATGCGTGAAAAATTTCAGGTCAATCGGAAACCGGGAAGTTGGTCAAATTTAACTTGCAAAATTCCACTCGAAATGACTTACATACATACATCCATTAAGCAAGTTAAATAAAAGCTTGTAAAATAAAACAAAATATTCGTCAATATAAGACATTTTCATTCATTCGCATAATTAAGTCGATGACTCCAACTGCTAAGTTAAAATACTGTTGAAATTGAACAATTATAAACTAGTATAGTATATTTTGTTCTCATTTAAACTGTTTGAAATTGAAAGGGTTCAAATATCATTCAAGTTTACGTAAACATTATAAAAAGAGTTTATTACAAGTTCTTCGTACGTTGGAACATTGTTTTTGGAAATAATGTTCCTTTATGTTATTAACTTGACATCCACTTTGCGGTAAACATAATTTTACCATAATATTTTTAAGATATTTTGTATACCTAGTACAAAAACGATATAAAGCGAGTTACTAGAATTTGCTAGTACTACTACTCCGTGTGGTGGTAAATTAAACGTTTTATGTTATTTAGTAATAGCTTATCAGCACTAGTAAGCAGTCATAATAATTTTATATCAGACCACAGGCTCTATATTTTTTGTTAGTTATTAGCATGACAACAGGTAATTCCGAAACTGCATTAGCGCCGTTTGTCTTCGCTTTGTTAGTGGTACAATTTATTATCGAAAAGTAGGTCGGAAGGAGGAAATTAGTAAGATATAGTTCTATTCTCAAAAATACATTCGTACTAAACTTGCATTTTCCAATGAAAATGATCGTATAATTTAATGACAAAATAGTAAGTAAGAAAACTTTAAGACAATAATCAATATATTTTCAATTGTTATCTGATAAATATAAACCAGATAACAATTGACTTAGAGAAACTTTAATTAATTTTGCTGAAAAATGTATATCAAAAATTTACGGAATTTTGGATCAAATATGCTACAATAATAAATATCTGATAATCGCGTAGCATTGGTCTTTTTTTCAAGGGGAAATCCGTTTGCAGACACCCTGCCGCACGGAGACTACGGCGGGGGTGTGGGATTCGCCGGCCAAATGGGCTGCCGGAATACCTGCAAAAACCCCTTGGTGTCCTTCTGTCGTCATATGTCAGGGTCACGGGACGCGTGCAAACTTTTCACCGCGACCCCCAACTTACGTGGGCCCGCCCTTACGGGCTGGCCTCTTCTGCTTCAATTCGTGACTGAGAGAGGCGCCGGCTTATCACTGACGCGCCCTCTACTCAGCGGCTTGACTGCAGGTGACGGCCTAGTCCCTCTGCGGGTCGTCATCCGCTGCCGTACTTTTACGGCGGTGGAAGGTCATGAGTCGTCCGGCGCCGAGTCCTATTGGTGCTGCGAGAGATGAGCGCGGCTGCTTGCTTCCCTCTCCCGATCCCCCGCCTCCTTGGCCTCGTAGATGGAGACAACGGCGTCCCAGCCAGGTTGGCTATTGTTTGAACTACGCCCAGGAACGACAAATCTAATCCAATGGATGCTACGAGGGCACGGCGTTCCTCGCCCCAAGCTAAGCTCACTTAGAGAGTGTGTTTGGATCTATCACTGCAGTGGTGGCAGATAACCTGACGATGGCTTACGCCCTATGTGACACAGGTACCTCCTGAAGCAGCCGTATCCGGTGAGGACCTGTATCAGGCGGAACGTCAGGATGCCGTGTTTTCAGTTGATCCATGATCGTCGCAAATGTAATGATAGAGACAATATCATAAAATCTTATTTAAAAATAGATGGACAGATCAGGCACTTTATTGGTCACTAAAATGAATATTATTTACATAGACACATATATTATATACTTCTTGAAAAAATAATAACGCGTCCTTATCGCTTACAGCGATCTTTGCCAAACACTCTGACTTAAAGGATGTTCTAGTTAATCCGGCGATGTAGGTAGTAGGCTCACAATAAGATAGGAATAAAATATTTTGAATGTAAATGATTAAGGGCCGCTTGCATGACGTTCCATAAATTTATTTAAGAAACACAAAACGCAATTAAAATCCTTAAATACGATTAACGTCTTGCACAACGCAAAATTTACCGGTAAATATGTTTAAAGCACTGTCAAAGTTAATCACCCAAAAATGGGTATTTAACTGCCTTAAACGCATTTAAGGACAGAAAAATGAAATTGTTACTTATTAAAAAGTCAATTACAGATTGTCACTCGTATATTATTTGCTTTAATTGTTTATCTCAATGCTAAATACCCATAAAATCTAAAATAAAACAGCACAGCAAAAGATCATTCTTCAGGTTGCCGCCAAAAATTCCGAAGTAAACTTAACCAAACGAAAGAAATTTCAAATGTCAATTTGACATTGGCATTTGAAATTCGGAACTTTAGGTAGGTATAATAATGTATACTTTTAGTAACATTACTTACCCCGGGATTTTACGGGAATGTTCGGAACTCATTATTCATTTATATAGTCATACAAAAAAATCCGTTGCCCTGCTGAAAATATCCTTTGAATTTAAATACTGGCAAAATTATTGTAACGATGGATGAATTCGCGGGCATATGCTAGTAGACTATATGTATTGAAACTTATTGTAGAATTGAATAATAATATTTTTAACATGCGTATTTCATAGAGAAACTATTCTGTATATATTCCAATACACGGTTATTTTCTTTCTTAATACTTATTGAAATGCTTATTATATGCATAATAAGCATTTCAATACTCCACCATTCGAAGACAACAGTTTTGCGATTACTCATAGAGACAAATTTCTATACCTTTTCTTTGTGTTTACATAACATTTTAACTATAAGTATTCTTAGTCGCCAAGGTGTAACTACTAGCCTCGCCGTACGCGAGCGACGTGCGAGCGCTACAAAATGACACTATAAAAGCTGGAAGCGATTATTTAGTAGCGGAAATACGCGACAATCACTTGTCGTTGATGACAAACATTGGAACGAAGTTCCTTATTGCGCGGTGCGAATGGCGAAAGGGGGCTAGACGTAAAATTTTAAGACCAAAAAAGTTGTAACGACACACCAAATGTTGTAACGACACTTTTTTGTGATTTGCCATATTTGTCATTTTAGTGCATTTGGTCGGTGTGGTCGGTGTAGTCGGTGTAGATGGTGGTGATGTGGTCGGTGTGGTCGGTGTGGTCGATGTGGTCGGTGTGGTAAACATATGTATATATGTATATACATGTGTATATATGTATATAAATATATATATATATGTATATATACATATGTGTGTATATATATATATATATATATCTTAATATATATAAATCTCCTGTCACGATGTTTGTCCGCGATGGACTCCTAAACTACTCAACCGATTTTAATCAAATTTGCACACCGTGTGCAGTTTGATCCAACTTGAAAGATAGGATAGTTTTTATACCGTTGGAACCGGTAGGTGGCGCTGAGATCGGGTTCTAGAATCCTCTTAACAACGGGGAGCGATTTTGTTTTTGTGTGTTTGAGTGGGTCCCCGGATGGTTTAAATCCACAATTGGAACCGGTAGGTGGCGCTGGGATCGGGTTCTAGAATCCTCCTAATCACCGGGAGCGATTTTGGTGATTTTGTTTTTGTGTATTTGAGTGGGTGTCCCCGGATGGTTTAAATCCGCAATTGGAACCGGTAGGTGGCGCTGAGATCGGGTTCTAGAATCCTCCTAATCACCGGGAGCGATTTTGGTGATTTTGTTTTGTGTATTTGAGTGGGCCCCGGATGGTTTAAATCCGCAATTGGAACCGGTAGGTGGCGCTGAGATCGGGTTCTAGAATCCTCCTAATCACCGGGAGCGATTTTGGTGATTTTGTTTTGTGTATTTGAGTGGGTCCCCGGATGGTTTAAATCCACAATTGGAACCGGTAGGTGGCGCTGGGATCGGGTTCTGGATTTTTATTTTTTCACAGCAGGACAACGTCTACTGGGGCCGCTAGTTCTTATATATATATTATATATATATAAAATTCTCGTGTCACAGTGTTAGTTACCATACTCCTCCGAAACGGCTTGACCGATTCTAATGAAATTTTGTGTGCATATTGGGTAGGTCTGAGAATCGGATAACATCTATTTTTCATCCCCCTAAATTTTAAGGGTAGTCCACTCCAAATTTTTTTTTTTCATTTTTTGTTATTTTTTTTTTTTTATGATACAGCATTAAAAAATACATACAACCCTAAATTTTCAACCCTCTAAGATCAACCCCTATTTCTTAATAACGATATTAGTATTTTTATAATTTTCTACTAGGATGATTTAGATTTTAATTTGAACGATTCTCATGAAATTTTGTGTGCATATTGGGTAGGTCTGAGAATCGGACATCTATTTTTCATCCCCCTAAATGTTAAGGGTAGTCCACCCCTAAATATTTTTTTTAATTTTTAGATTTTTTTTTATGATACAGCATTAAAAAATACATACAACCCTAAATTTTCAACCCTCTACGATCAACCCTTATTTTTTAATACCGATATTAGTATTTTTATAATTTTCTACTGGGATGATTTAGATTTTAATTTGAACCAGGTAGATGGCGCTGCAATCGGGTACCAGAATTTAGGTGTTCTTTTTGTTGTTGTATGTGTTGTTGTTGTTGTGTGGTGTTGTTTTTGTTGTTGTAAGTTTGTCCCGGAATGGTTTAAACAAACGATTGGACCCAGTAGGTGGCGCCGCGATTCTCCTCCTAAACGCTGAGCCTGATTTTGATGAAATTTTTTGTTTGTTCAAGTGGATTTGAGAATAGTTTAGATTAACATTTGGTCCCGGTAAATGACGCTGGAATCGGGATCTAGATTTTTATCTTTCAAAGGGAGGACAACGTCTGCCGGGTACAGCTAGTATATATATATATATATATATATATATATATATATATATATATATATATATATATATATAATCCACCAGAATCAACAACAAAATATAATAAAGACATTTAAATAAAATAGAATCCCAAACATATGTTTCCTACTTCAGTTACCACAAGCCAATTATTACTAAAATTGAGCCTATTGATTAAGTATATATTACATTATATTTTTATAACTTAAAAAAAAATTTTTTTTATTAGAATTCCTTCACTAATTAACCGATAGGAACTTCGTTCCATCCGGGTATCCCTTGACACCTCTCCAGTTTTTTTTTATCAGCCTATTGCTTACAGTACCTGAATGGAGTCAAATAAAGTTTGAGTAAGTAAGTAAGTAAACTGATATACAGAAGTCATATAAAATAAAACATTCGACGCTTAAAGAATATAACCCAACTTTAACAAACACATAAAAACAAGGTAGAGTGGTATCATGCGAGTGGCGACTTTGAATTTGTAGTATGTTTTTCCGCTTAGTGACGGCCACGCAAAGAGAGAACTAGCAAAGCAGCTTCTGGTCTGTGCGAGGAGCTCATTTAAAATGGAGGAAAAATGCACTTCACAGCTCGTTGCCAACGCGTCATCCGCAATTTGTAAAAGCGCGTGCCCTGTGTGTGTCGAGCCTTAACACTGTTTACGAAGATGATAATGAGTTTGCACAAGTCGAGTGGATCTGCTAAGTACGCTCATTTCTCTCTATATTAATAAAATAATCTGTAGAAGGGTAGAATTAGCACGTTGAATTAAAACAGAAAAAATGAAATACGGAGATTTTAATTCCAAATCAGCTTATAACAAAAATATTACAACATTCAGTTATTTATCTGCCTTATTATATCCGCACATCAATTTATAAGAACTGAAAGTTAATACAAACCTTAGGGTTTGTATTAAATTTCAACCTTTCAGCATGAGCTTTTGCCAGGTAAATAAATGTATAAATATAGTAAGAGAACACGGGCTACTTTTAAACTAGAAATTCACGTCTATGCTCTGATTTTTAATACCCTGGACCAAAATAACAGCTGCGATAGACCTTTCTTTGATTCATAAGTGAGTTGTGTGAGTTGAATCAACAACTCGCGCAGTGGTGACTTGCTCTAAGCTTGCAGAATGAAAAAGGTTGATCACAGCTGTTATTTTAGTCCAGGTAGTTAAAAACCAGGGTATATAATATATTGGTATAAATGAATACAATTGTAAATATATTCACAGTGATTATAAATTGTAATTATAATTTAAAAAAAAAAACGGAATCTAAAGTATTTTATTATATTGGGAAATCATACTTTACAGGTGGGCAACCTACGCAATGTGCTTTGAATCGGAATTTAACATTTCACTGAATTTTCTTTTTATGTGAGTAAATATATTCGTTTCGGATAATTTACCTAATAAGGACAAGATATTTTTTATTATTCCGAGTAGATCGTCTTGAAGTGCCCTTGCTCACCATTTCAATAAGAACCTCCTACGATGAGGGCGAACTGTTA
The DNA here is from genome assembly GCA_949752895.1 of Dendrolimus pini. Lineage (NCBI taxonomy): Eukaryota > Metazoa > Arthropoda > Insecta > Lepidoptera > Lasiocampidae > Dendrolimus > Dendrolimus pini. The sequence goes on along the minus strand of OX457125.1, from coordinate 12,697,157 downwards.
TACTTTTAAATTAGTCAGTTAGTTATAACCAATATCGTGACGATGCCTTTGTAAGCATTTTGCCGTAAATAGCATCCATATAAAATCGTTAAGTCGGTATTTTTTTATATATCTCTATTCTGGTATTCGCCCTCTGTCACACCATAACCCGCCCACTCTTTTTTGGTCTACCTCTACAATTGTACCCATTCTTCTTTCAGTTTAACATTTTTCTGCAAAAAGCATCAGTCAGTGCATCGATGACCAGTGAGAATAGGCCCTTAGCTAAGGACTTAAGGCGGATCCTTGGTATTAACCTACCTTTACAGAGAAGACATACCTCAATTGCGTCTATATGAATGAAAGTTAAAAAGAATACGTTTTCTATATCTAGCTAAACGTAGTGATGTAGTGAATCGTGGAAAAGCATCGCTAGCCGGCTGTAGTAAATAAGGTGTGAAAGTTATGGTAAATCATGCGTCTGTAATTCAAGTAATTTTATGTCTGTAGTTAAAAAAATGCAGACGATTCAATTGAGAGTAAGTGATTACCGCCAGCCATATAGGTCCTTCGACCATCCTAGAAGGCAGATGCATATTTCATTTTTTTTAGCGATTACTCTTATTGACCTCTCCTATTCATTCTTATAGGAGTAACCAAGCACAATTATTTTGTAAAACAGGCGCGAGGTAAGATTTCTTTATGCTTCTTCATTATTAAATATAACTTTTTTATATTACCAGGATGAGAATAAAATAAATAACTCTCAAAAATTAAATAATATCACGTGATTCATATCTAAAGTTCATATGAGCAAAGTCGCGTGAAAAGATCCAGTGTAGAATATAGAAGATTGTATAAAAGTCACATTTTATAACATGTTTATTCATAATTGGGGTTCATTTAAACATCGTTTGATAAGCTCAATAATGATCAACTTCAACAAGCGGTCTTTGTTTACAAATAAGGACTGTTGGATCAAAGCATTACATTCCACCTCTTCAAAGTCCAATTAAGACGAGTGACGGGTTTCTCGTGACTCTATACCTATATAAATCGAGATCTATCAAGATGTTGTAGGATTTTAGTTTACAGTGTTTTCTTTAGTTTTCGCGACTACTACTTACACAATGAAAACTACTTTTTAATGGTTTTAAGCGCAGCATTTTATTTATTTCAGCGTTGCGGTCTCTCTTCTGTAGCGGGGATCACAGGAGACAAAGATGTCAAGTTTTTAGTTGTGGCTGGTTTTTTATTGTATCATTTATCTTTAAGTAATAAAAACAATTATATGCATACTTTTGGATGCGTTTTGTTATAGCTTTGTTTTGTTACCAGTATTAATTTTCTCAGCTATCTCATCCACACACTTGGCAGATAAATTTTGTGATTTGCTTTACAAACAATACACATATTTATTGTAGTATATTTTTATATATATATTTTATATACATTATATTTTATTGAACATATACATATATAAACTATTTTATGGATCATTATGATAGTGCTAGCGACTCCAGTACAGATTTTCAATCTTGTCAGTCTTTGTCTAGCAGTACATGCGACAGTTTTTCCAGTATACTCCCGCTTCAAGATGTTATTGAAAGTCATTTTTCAAATTTTTCTAGTAATTTCAATGTAGTACACATAACTGCTCAGAGTATTCCAGCTCACTTCCCAGATATGTTGGCGTCATTTAATCAAAATTCCTTGCACGCTATATTAATTTCAGAAACTTGGTTGAAGCCTTGTCTGTCCTCTACTTCATAAGCTATATGACCTATATATATATATATATATATAGCTAGATGACCACCAGGTTTTCATCTTATACGTAATGACCGTATTGGCAGTGGTGGTGGAGGTGTTGCCATCTACCTTCGCTCCCACTTGGCTTACAAAATCTTATGCGCATCTTCACAGCCACCGCCACAAGATAATGGTGAGCACCTGTTTCTTGAAGTGGAGCTAGCGCACACCAAAATTTTACTTGGAGTTTTTTACGCCTCTTCCCTTCGTGTTAATTACTTCACTTCTTTCGAAACTATTTTAGAAAAACTCTCTCCTTTATACACACATACTATTATCATGGGTGATTTTAACACCTGCCTCTTGAAACATGACCAACGTTCTTCTTCTTTAGAAACATTAATACGATCTCTTAACTTACATATTCTTCCCCTGAGTGCAAATCATCACTTTCCTAACTCAACACCTTCTCTTCTTGATCTAATATTGATTTCGTCGCATTCTCACATTTACAATCATGGCCAGTGCTCGGCGGATGCATTTTCATATCACGATTTGATTTTCCTTTCTTATAATCTGCATCCGCCGAAATCCAAGCCCAAAATCATATTTCAGCGCAACTTTGGTGGTATGGACCTGGACGCCCTTCTTAAGGACGCCCAGGAAGTCGACTGGTCAGGGGTCCTCAATGCATCAACTATTGACGAGAAGGTGCACGCGTTTCATGCAGCTCTGATAAAGCTGTACGATACTCATGCACCTCTACGCCGTATTAAGGTCAAGCATCTGCCAGCACCGTGGCTCATAGCTGATATTAGATTACTAATGCATAAGAAGTCTAAGGCTAAAACTAGGTATAAAATGAAACCAACAGAGGAAAACAAAACGGCTTTTGTCAAGATTCGTAATCGCTGCAATAGGATGTGTAGGAACGCTCAACGCCGTTACATTCATAAATCAGTTGAAAACGATAATCCAGCCAAAGTTTGGAAATTTCTTCGTACTCTAGGAGTTGGCAAACAAGCAGATTGTCCAATTTCTAAAATATTCAACATTGATGATTTAAATCGACATTTCACAACCACTTCTGACTTTGACATAGTAACTAAGTCTGACACTTTAAACAAAATCACTTCTATGCCAACACCCAAACATTCTCCTTTTCTTCTTAGTCAATTCACTGATAGTGATGTTAAAAAAGCAGCAAAATCTATTACATCTAATGCTGTCGGCAGCGATGGCATCAGTCGCAATATGGTCTTACCCATACTGGATGTCATTAATCCTATCCTTACTCATATCCTTAATGCTTCTATTACCTCTGGTGTTTTTCCTACTGCCTGGAAGGAGGCCCAGGTCATTCCTCTTCCAAAAAAACCAAATCCTACCTTAATTTCTCTTTTGCGTCCTATTTCTATACTCCCGTTCCTTTCTAAAGTCCTTGAACGTCTAGTGCATCAACAGTTAAGTTTCTTTCATAACCGTAATTCCCTTTTAAATCCGGTTTCCATCCTGGCCATAGTACAACCACAGCTCTCGTCCAAATCACTGATAACATCCGGCATGGCATGGATAACGGTCTGCTGACTGTTTTATCGCTGCTTGATTTCAGCAGTGCCTTCAAGAATGTAAATTTTGAATTGTTGCTTGGGGTTCTAAGCTCTATTAACATATCTCCTACAGTAATCGATTGTCATAGTTACCTGTATGGTCGCCGGCAGCGGATTCGAGTCGATGATGACTATTCGTCATGGCGTGATCTCTATGCTGGCGTTCCTCAGGGCGGCGTTTTATCTCCCTTACTAATCATTATTTTTATAAATTCCATCTCCAATAAACTTACTTCTTCCTATAATCTCTATGCAGATGATTTACAAATCTATACACAATCACCTGTTGCGAAATTACAAGATGACTCTGACTTCGATCACATAGCACAATGGAGTAAATCATATGGACTACAAGTAAATCCCGAGCAACACAACTAATTATCATAGGTAGTTCACGGATGCAGTGTAGAATTGACTGGACCTGCTTACCAAATTTCGTATTTAATGGTACATATATCCCGTTCAGTGAAAGAGTAAAAAATCTAGGAGTCATATTTGATAGGGAGCTATCTTGGCTACCCCACATAACCGAATTGAGTCGACGTCTCTTCCTCTCTTTGAAATCCCTTGGGAGGTTGAAAAACTTCCTGCCCATAGCCACCAAAGTTAAGCTTGCAGAGTCTTTACTACTCCCCATTTTTGATTATGATGACGCCAGCTATATTGATTTGACTCAAGAGCAACTTGATAAGCTTGAGCGCCTCCAAAATTTTTGTATAAGGTTCATGTTTGGGTTACGCAAATATGAGCACGTTTCTGAATTTCGTAAAAAACTCAAGTGGTTGCCAATTCGCTTTCGCCGGAATACTCATATTCTTTCACTCCTGTACAGTGTATTGTTTATCCTCACAACCCCGTATTATCTCAAAAACGCTTTGAATTCATCTCTTCCTCTCAAAATTTACGACCTTCTACGAATCTTAGACTTAATACTCCCAAACATTATTCATCTTTTTTCAACAATTCTTTTACTGTACAGGCTATTCGACTCTGGAATGAGTTACCTGTTACTGTTAGACAAGCTAAATCTCTAACAATATTTAAGAATATGACAAAAAAGCACTACCTACAACATATGTTTGATATTTCTACGTATGTTTATGTATGTGTATAATAATATATGTATCTATATATTTATGTATGTAATATCAATAGGAGTATTTATATATGTCTATTTAGTATAAAATATATGTAAGTAGCTGCATATCCTCTAATATTTATGTATACCACCTTTGACCAATTTAATATGTTTTTATTCCTGCCTCGGGTTGTCTGGAAGAGATCGCTTCTTAGCGATAAGACCGCCCATTGTGCACATTTAGAATATTTTTAGGCTATAAGTTCATCTGTGTTTTCTGTAATGGTGTACAATAAAGTGTTATCTATCTATCTATCTATCTACAATTCGCAATTTGTAAATAGTATTAAAATGCTAGCGTACTGTTCTAGAATCATGTAATACAAACTTACACGAAATAAATAGTAAATGCTAATTAAGTAAAAAAACTTAACGCTACAGTAATAATTTATTGACAATCACTTTTCTGTATACAAATAATTAACATAACTCATTAAAGTAATTCTGGCTTTGAATTTAATAGGTTGGGGAAAAAGTATTTTCGCATATAGTATGTATGAACTTATAATAAGATCTCTTTGGATATACCATTTGTATCTGGCGGGTTTTCGTATCACTAAAAAGTTTTAATTTTAAAGAAGACAATTCCAAATTCAAATTAGGAAAATGTGTGATTTTCATTTATATTATATATTATTATATATTTCTTTATTACGACGTAATGTAACCGAATCATTTTTGAAGAAGCGGATAACTGGTGATGAAAAGTGGATCACGTACGACAAGAACGTGCGCAAAAGATCGTGGTCAAAGGCCGATCAGGCGTCACAGACTGTGGCGAAACCCGGGTTAACTCGCAACAAGGTGATGCTGTGTGTATGGTGGGATTGGAAGGGCTTTATTCATTATGAGTTGTTACCGCCAGGCACGACCATCGATTCTGAACTGTACTGTACTGCGAACAACTGATGAGATGAAAGTAAAAAGTTGAGAGAAAGCGGCTGGAATTAATCAACAGAAGGGGTGTGGTTTTTCACCATGATAACGCTAGACCTCACACATCTTTAGCCACTCAGCAAAAATTACGAGAGTTTGGCTGGGAGGTGTTAATGCATCCGCCGTATAGTCCTGACCTTGCACCTTCAGATTTTCACCTGTTTCGGTCTCTTTGCAGAATTCCTTAGGCAGTGTCAACATCAGTCAGTGTATTAACATCACGAGAGGACTGCCAAAACCACTTGTCGCAGTTTTTTGATAAGAAGCCCCAAAATTTTTATAGCAATGGGATCACGTCCCTACCTACCTACAAGATGGCAAAAAGTTATCCAACAAAATAGCACCTACATACTTTAGTCAAATGTAAATAAACTTTATAAAAAAACCTTTTAAATTTTTATATAAAATGCGAAGAAACTTTTTCCCAACCTAATATAACACAAGTCCAAAAACAAATAATTATATTAGGAAATACATATGAGATTTATGAAATACTTACAGTAATATCTGAACCAATTTGGAATTATGTTTTGTGATCTTTTACTCATCCTTATAATATCGTTTTGGTACAATAAAATATGAAAGTATTTTTGTGTATGTTAACAACAAATAAATAATAAGGTAAGAAATCGCTTTTGTCACTAGAAGAAATTTATGTGAGTTTGTGGATCGGATATATTACGACTGTTAGTAATTTAAATTCTATCTACAAAACGAACTGTGTTAGAATTTTCTGTGATGAACAAGATCCATGATGACAATTGCAATAAAATTAAATTGAAGTAACTAACATAGTAAGGTAGGTAATAGGTAATACAGTATGTTGTATCCAGGCCCGAATATAAAGGTTAGCCAGATTACCAGATTATTATTCAAGTATTTTCCTAAAAAGATACGATCACATAACACTGTTTCCCTATCCACTAAAATGGCAACACAGGGCTGCATTTGACAAGAATTCATTATCATTCTCCTCGCGTTCGAAAATTCCAGTGTCATTTGGAGCGTTCGTTTCAGAACCAGGGATTGTTTTTCTAGTTTTTCTTTATCACATACACACGCCAAAGCAGGTTTTCTTTGTTTAGTGTCTTTTATAGGGATCTGGCGGAGGTGCTATGATTAGATAGATAGATAGATAACACTTTATTGCTCACCAAAAAAAACAAATACAAAAACAAAATGCATAATTACAACACTTCTTGGCAAAACAACAGGCAATGATTATTTTTGTTTCTAACATAACTCGCCAGTCTCCGAGAAAACTGAAAACACACTAAGTACAGGAGACTCTTGAAATTTATTTGTTAATATCACGTGTGTGAATCATGTGTATAGTTTGCATTATAAAATGAAGTGAATCATCCGCGGGCAAATACTACTACAAACAGAACATTTTTATACAACATAACCTGTATTAATGCTTGCTCTTTAAACTAGAGGCACGTACTAGGATTTAACCCGCGACGCAGCCGCTAGGAAAACTCTAATAAGATAACAATATTTGTTTCCTATTTTTATTACTTCAGACTTTTAAACAATAATAATGACATCATTATTATATATACAATATCACATAAGTATTTATGGTGTTTATTTTAATAGTATTATTTTTCCATGGTATGTACTACTTGTTCATTGAAGATTATTTTACTATAAATCCATCGAACGCAATTTTAATATCAACGGCAAATAACATGTCAGTTCATCATGATTTCAATGGAATATATTTCTATATTTTCTGTGCAAGTGTTCACATTTCGAATATTTGTCAATCTGGGGCTAAGGATAGAACCCAGCAAACATACTTAAAACTTTTAGGGATTAACTCTGTAGGCATATCCAATTCTCCACACCAAAAAGTATTTTTTGAACTTATGCTTGTTTATTATTTACGACTTTAATACATAATGAACGGATTATTGTGATTAAGTGTTTGGTTTGTATAACAAGGGTATTTAGAGTAGATACTTCTCTTTCCAGAAAATGGAACAGTTTTTACTTAGCCTATTGTGAACAGAGCAAAATCCTAGCTATATATTTTAAATTATGATATAGGTTCGTGTTTAACAATAATCTGGCCAAATATTTAGGAAAAATGTTATGATCTACAATGAACAAAATATTGTAGGTAACTATCAAAATATTGGGATAAAATAGATAGATAACTTTTTATCTATAACTAACAAACGATAAAAGAACATAGCCATAAGGCTATGTTCTTTCGAACCATTGTCATTAGAATGTGACGAGATTGCCATAATCATTAAACTGTCGAAATTAAAATTAACTCTTATACATGCCTATATAAGTGAATTATAATAAATTAAATAGGCTTAAATTAAAATAAACCAAAGCGTTGTACAACACGTCACTGTTTATTCATAAAAGTGTAAATTATATGAGGTTAACACGTACTGCAGCGGCTCAGCGCATCAGTGAAAGTGCGAGTTTCAGACAGTGATTCGATTATCGAGTTATATACATAGTTAGTCAGTTAACCGGTAAATAAATTAACGGACACAGCCAACGCGTCATTTGTGCTACGATTACACGACACAGCCTCAAATAATCAACAACACAAAGTAGTGTTCATTATTTGTATTTCACACGTATGCATGTTTATATTTTATGATACCTTTCTTTCGCGCTTAATTATATGAATGGAAATATTGCTTTTGCTCTCTAATATTTCCTGTTTCTGACTGTAATATAACTATTCTAAATTTTATTTTATATAGAAGGGATATACAAGACAACTGAACTCTGGACAGTAAAAAGTAGCCGAAAATAACGCACAGGTCGTATAAAAAGACTACTTCTTCCTTATTTAAGAATAAAGAAAAGAGGCTAGTATTTATTTGTCATCTATGAGGAATAATAACACTAGGGTAGGTCGGAGTTTGACAAGGAAACCGGTGCTTTAATCAATTTATACAATTAATTTATAAGACAAGTCGAATTCATACATAAAATATATGACTCGTTACAGACAAGAACGATGTAGGTCGTTATTGTATGACAAGACATGATTAAATTAATCTCTATAAAGTTGTTATTTTGAACAATTACAAACCTATTACGAATCTATATTATTGATACAATAGTAGTAAGGTACTATAGTGGTAAAAACAAGAAGGTAAGAACCCCTTTAAAGTGTTATATCACACTAACAGTCAATTTGCTGCTGTTGCTAACGATAATACGATACTGCAGAGCACCTGTCAATCGCCGAGTGGCGCGTAATTTTATCAGAGCCTGTTAAGGAAACAAACTTAATAGTTTATAACAAGAGGGCATTGTTTTCAGGTTTGAAAGATAAATAATAATTAGGTGTTATTTTATAACCGCGTTAATAATCAAATTATAAATAATACTTTATTTTTAACCGACTTCGAAAAAAGGAGGAGGTTCTCAATGCGTTGGGATCTTTTTTTTTCTTGTTGCTTTTTTTATGTATGTTCGCCGATTACTCCGTCATTTATGATCCGATTTACGTGATTCTTTTTTTGTTCGACGCGGAATAGCTTCCAATTGGTCCCCTAAAAATTTTACATAGTTTATCCCAGTAGTTTTCATTTTATGAACATTTTTCATGAAAATAATTTTCAGTCCGTTCCATATGTACACCGATTACTCTGAGATTTATGATTCGATTTACGTCATTCTTTTTTGTTCGACGCGGAATAGCTGCCATGTGGTCCCCTAAAAATTTGACATAGTTTGGCCCAGTAGTTTTCATTTTATGAACATTTTTCATGAAAATAATTTTCACTCCGTTCCATATGTACACCGATTACTCTGAGATTTATGATTCGATTTACGTGATTCTTTTTTGTTCAACGCGGAATAGCTGCCATGTGGTCCCCTAAAAATTTGACATAGTTATCATTTTACGATCATTTTTTTGTTCCCGGTTCTTGGGACCTATATTTTTTAAGAAGCGCGGCACATTTCGTATGTTGCACCCATACATAGCTAGACACTAAAAAGTAACAAATAAAAAAAAAAACTTCGTTTAAAAAACCCGACTTCAAAAACTAAAATGTATAAAATAACTTATTTCTAAAGCTATTAAATATTAATATATATATTATCTAAAACATCTTGAAGTCGGTGCAAAGCAAAACATAAAAATTACTATATTTTGAAAATTACTGAGCACCGACTTTAAGATGTTTTAGATAATATATATTAATATTTAATAGCTTTAGAAATAAGTTATTTTATACATTTTAGTTTTTTAGTTTTTGAAGTCGGTTTTTTTAAACGAAGTTTTTATTTTTTATTACTCTTATACTAGCTGTATCCGACAGACGTTGTCCTGCCTTTAAAAAATAAAAATCTAGAATTCGATTGCAGTGCCATCGACCGGGACCAATTATTAATTTAAATCATTCTCCAATAACTGATCAAGTGTTAACTGATCAATCATCGACCGCTAAGAGTAGAAAACTATAAAAGTACTAATATCGCTATTTAAAAAATAGGGGTTGGTGGTAGAAAGGTGGAAATTTAGGGTTATATGTATTTATAATGCCGAATCAAAACAAAAATATTGTCCAAAAAATAAAAATAGTATTTAGGGTTGGGTTACCCTTATCATTTAAGAGTATGAAAAATAGATGTTGGCTGATTCTCAGTCAGACTTACGATATGCACACAAAATTTCATACAAATCGGTTGCGCTGTTTTGGAGGAGTTTGGTAACTAACACCGCGATACGAAAATTTTATATATTAGATAGCAAATCAATATATCTCCTATATTTATTATAAGTAAATATTTATTTTTAATGCAGTGCATTCATAATTTATGAGTTCGTTGTTGTTGTCAGAAATGTTACAGGCCTTCCCAAATTTGCGCAACATATCCACCCCCATTATTCCGGTGCCTCATCCAGCTCCTATCAGAGACTTGATGCAATTCGTCATTTCATCAGTCCTTACAGTACAATATAGTCGGTTTATGTCTAATGGATAATATTCGAAACGAAGATATCCATAAGAGAACTTAGATCACTGAAATAGCTAGCAACATTAACAAGCTGAAATCACAGTGGGTCTTTCACGTCTTTGTTAGGATCAGTGGTCGATAGATTAGACGAGGTTTGAATTGTTGGATCTAAGACCGCACCTTAATTATATTACGGTTAGTAACACACAAGCGCACAACTGCATATTTAGTTCCGCGCTTGTTAATTGACTTACCTGTTGAGTTTAGGGAAAGCATTACATAAATAAATGTTAAAAATAAACTTAAAATGCACTTTTTAAATCAAACATAATGTTAAAATTGTTAAATGCTACGGATAGATACCCATAGCACTAATATAAGCCCCAGAGGTTTTCTATGCTATGTATGTTCAATTCAACAAGTAGTAATCATTTTGTTGTCTTGTTAAATAAAAATACAATAAATTAGAAATAAAAAAATTAAGTATCAATAATTTTAATATATTGAAAAAAAAGGAAACCGCTTCGAGTTGAAAATGTTATAGAAATTAATTAGTTATTTAATAACTTGTATTAAATTTACTTGTAAACTCCGTTTCTTGAAAAAAATTATTAAAAAATTAAATGTATGTGACTGAGTACAAAAATGAATAATAATACTAATTATTAGTCATTTTTGACTACACTAGACTAATAATAACAATTTTACCTTTGTTATAATATTATTATTGTCAATTATGTCGAATTTCCCACTTCGACTTACCACGCTCATAAGCCTATGTCTTTAACTAATATAGATGCTGTCAACTAGACTGCTTTAATTAACTCAGACCAACGTTGATTGAATTTCTGATCAAAGCCTATTAATGACCGCTATATTCTGCAAGTTTTAATTAGTTTGAAGAATTATAAGACTGAACACCGATCGCGGTCGGTTCGATGGAACGTCGAATAAGAAAAAATACAGTTATGAGTCATATATGGACTATTTACTATAACAGTTGTAAGCAAACTTTTTTTAGTATTTTATAAAAAAATAGATTATTTATACAATTTTATACTGTAAAAAGTAAGAAATACGTATAACCACATTGGAAGGTCTATATCATGTGGAATGATTCTTATAACACAAACCTGGTGAGATAACCAAAGCCAAGTGTAGTGCTATTTGCTAAACATCGATAAAGAATATATGAACAAAGTGTCTACCTTTTAATATAGACAATACAAAAGGTTATTGGACACGATCTTAGTTTAAATATCCAGTGTTTTAGGTCAGATATAAATTATTTATTAATCTTGTTTGTTGACTCAGATTGTATTTTTAATGCTGTAACTTTAAGATGCATGATTTATTTATTATTTGAATTAGAAATTATATACCTCTCCATGCCTTGTCCATTATGAATATCGGAAACCGTGAAAAGTGGTGGAGAAAAGTCATGAAAATAGATAGGCTCCGAATCAAATGATCTAAACCACAATAATGTTTATTCTGCGCACAAGAACGATTTGGTGGAAACTTCCCGCCGAAAATTTCTGTTCTGCGCTGCGATTGGAGACCATTTACAAAGTCCATTATGAAAATTCTCACCAAGTTCTGCGACACATTTTCAACGCCCCTGGTGTTGCATAAAAGGCGGTGATCATATTCCATCAGGTTAGTCATTTGTCTGGGATCCTACTACTTTTGGCAATAAGGAAAAGTCCATAAAAACGGAAAAATTGCCCTCTTTGTACCTTAGCCCTACGATGTGCTGCCCTTAAAATGAAAATATCTGCACCTACCGGTTCCAATTGTGGATATAATCCATGCAGGGTGCTTCACCTAAATACAAACAAAAAAAATCATCTAAATTTTGAGACTTGATTGCAACGCCACCATGCGGGTCCAATTGTGAATTGAAATCAACCACTGAAACACAATTACTGACGAAATGACAGGTTTCATGTGATAACAAACATCTGCGTTTGTCATCCCACGGAACCGGTGATAGTACGTGGCTTGTCATGACGCTTTTTAATAATAAACAGTCTCCACTACATCGATAGAGAAGTTTTCAGTGGCGGATTTGCCCGGCCCAGGAGGCCCGCGCCTAGGGCGGCCAAAAATTAGGGGCGGCCAATCGTAACAAAAAATTCACTGATGATAACAAGAAATAACAAAGTACGTAAATATTCTAAAGACTCGCGCACGTTATGGTGAGCCGCACTGCAATTATCCCTGAAACCTCGGATTTTTTTTACCATCTAGCAGATATTATAACTATAATATCTGAACCGATTTCGATAAAAGTTGGCAAAAAAGTAAATTCATTATGTACTCATGATGGGTGCTGAGAAAGGGGTGGCTGGTACTTACTACATGGCCTGGAGTCTAGGGCGGCCAAGACTGCAAATCCGCCACTGGAAGTTTTAGTTCAGTTACGAATATTCATCGCCAGAACCATCACTGAATATAAAAGATTTCATAGATATAGCATCCTCAATTTTATTCGAAATTTCCACCGTTTACGAAAATTTTTCCAATTTGTTAATATCCTGGAATTTATTTGAACTACTTAGAATAGTTTAGAAAAATATTAGCCAATTTGATCCAGCCGTTTTCTCGTGTTTTGCTTACCAACGTATCTCATCTTCTTATCTTGATTATAAAAATGAATGTTTGTGTGTGATCTTTTATAGGATCGTAAACTATATATCCGATTTTGATGCAATTTTGTGTGTGTGTGTTTGAATGGGTTCCTGGATGGTTTAGATTCACAGTTAGAACCGGTAGGTGGCGCTGAGATCGGGTTCTAGAATCCTCCTAATCACCGGGAGAGTTTTTGGTGATTTTGTTTTTGTGTATTTGAGTGGGTTCCCGGATGGTTTAGATTCGCAATTAGAACCGGAAGGTGGCGCTGAGATCGGGTGCTAGAATCCTCCTGATCACCTAGACCGATTTTGGTGATTTTGTTTTGGTGTTATGGAACAAAGTCTTTTAGGAATTCTGAAAATAGGCGTTACGAAGTTCGCCGGGTCAATTAGTATATTATAAAAATGAAAATGAATGTTTGTCTGTATGTCCTTTCTAGAATCGTAAACTATACATTTGATCATGTGATGATGATCATTTAGCAAGTTTGTTGTGCATGAGCCAGAGAAGGTTTCTGAGTTGGTTCACAATTGGTTCCGGCAGGTGGCGCTGCTATCAGCATATCGATTCAAGCTTTTCCGGGCAGGACGAAGTCTGCCAGGACAGCTAGTTTCAATTTTATATTTATACATTGGTTATGGTATTGGTTGGTTATTAGTATTAGAGCGAAAAACTGAATAAAGTAAAACATCAAATTCAACCCATTTAAGATAAATTTACCATTAGCCGGCTCTGATTGAGTTAATAGGATAAGAGCAGATGCCGGTAACACTAAGATCAGAGCAAACGTTGAGACGGCGGTTCCCGATATTAAATCGAACGGAACTAAATTGGATATTTTCAAGTTGCCAAACTTAAACCACTAGAGATGGTCTTGTTTACTTTTCTCATGTTAAAATTTTCATAATAATCATTGATATACAATACATATTACTATATTATATGGCTTTTCGTAAATTATATCATTGAATTATTTCAAATTGATCCTATTTATTGTAAATTCATAACACATTTTAATATACTAGTTACAAGAAGTTATGGGAAAATTTAAAATTTTAATTTATTCAGTAATATTTGCTGTTGATAATACAATTTTATTCAGTTAATCTGATTTATAATTTATTTTTCTAATTACTACGCATTAGAATTCCTTGTGGTTTCGATTACGTTGACTTCATATTCGCATCGTGTATAAAGTAGTCCATTATTCGGTATAAAAAGGACCTATTCATCTTCGTTAACAGAATACAAATACTCTTATATTAAATTCATTCCTAAGATTTTCTTCGTGAAAACGCTCGCGTATAATTATTTCATCTCCTTTTTCCTTACAACGTTTGTTTCTTATTCTATATAAAAAAGCATTAATGAGACGGAATAAAATACCTAATGTTGCAAGGTATCCACCACAGTAGTCATAAGAACCATAGAGTACATTAATACCACATAGACAATCGTCATAGATAATAACATTTTGGGTCGATTCATTAGATAACTTGATTTATTGTGTTTATCGGTACCATAGATAATATATTTTAGTCGATTTATCAGTTGATTCGATTTATAATTAAATTGCCATTTTCTACCAGTCAGTTAATTGTATAAGCCCACTAAATTATAATTATTTTTGTTTATGTTTGTTTTGTTTGATCCTGGCAACACTTTGATGTTATTGCTATTTTTAGGAGTTTTTGGCGGGAACTGAAAGGAGACGCTGTGCTGTGCAGTTTTATTTTCTAAAAATGTGTATAATTACTCTAAAATGAACAATAGTTGCACGATATTGATAGTTTTTGAGTAGAAATTATGTGTTTTTGTGAGAAATGTGAACTGTATAGTCAGATGTGATCTTTCGAGTTTTCACAAGAACTCCATTGAATGGCGTCGGTTGTAGCCTGCAATACAACTGCGCTACTATACGAAGACCTATTAATTAACATGTTTCCGACTGAAAGACTTTGATTCTATGGTCATGAATAAATTAATAATAAAAAATGCATTTTTAGCAATGATGCAATGTTATTGTTTTGTAGTTGGTAGCATTTCCGTATAAAAAGGCGTAGCAGCGTTAAGACAGTGTTCATTGCTTACTGTACAGTGTGAATAGTCACTTCAAAGGCTAAACAATAAAAAGGGAGCCCTGCCCAAATAGTATAGATATCTGGTACTTTTCATAGCCAAATCTCTCTTTGCTGTAACACTAAGCACCAAATGTCACACATAGATATGATTATCCGTTGAGGCGAAACGGACATTCTTGCAAACTTGTCAGGACCATACTACCACCAAACAGGTGGTCTGAATTTTTTTTAAACGAACACTATTTAATATTTACTTTGGAAATAAAACAAGTTTATTTTGTTTGTCCTAATACGTCGAATTATATATATTTTATTTATGTTTTGAGAAAATCAATTTCTTCGAGCTACTCTTATTTCCCTTAGATGACAGGCTCGTTCCAACGACTACTTTTTCACGCAAGTTTGCGATCGTAACGGGTATTTTATTTGACGTGGTTAGAGAACCATAAAAGTACATAATAAAATAATATCAGCCCATAAATGTCCCACTGCTGGGCTCGGGCCTCCCATTATAGGGGAACGTACAATATACCCGTCACGCTTGTCTAAGGCGGCTTGGCAGGTGTGACTAATAATTAAAGTATGCCGCTTGCTATTTACTTTATTTATTTATTGAACTACTGACAAATATTTTAAAGTAAGATTTTGAACAAAGGCTTATGAAACATGAGCATTTTAAAATTTAACACAGTCTAATAAATGCCGATGGAATGTCTTCAAAGTAGCCTATGGGTTTTTACAATTTAGGTACTACTAGCTTCTGCCCGCGACTTTGTCCGCGTGGTGCGGTATTTTTAACTATCCCACGGGAGCTCTTTAATTTTTCGGGATCAAAAGTATCCTATATGTTGACCAGGGATATAAGCTATCACCATACAAAATTTCATGTAAATCGGTCCAGTCGTTTCGGAGATTAGCCGCTACAAACAGACAGACAAACAAACAAACAAACAAACGGAGAAACAAAAAATTAAAAAAAAATCGAAATTAGTTCTATTTCACTTCTTACATCCCCCTGACTCGGTTTTTAGCAATTTTTTAATTGTACAGAAATTTGACTTCTACAATTTTATTATATGTATAGATGTAAGACCGACCGGATCCAGATGTCTAGAAAAAAAGGTAAAGTGTGTATCGGGCTACTTACAGTACAGAGTTCTATAGTAACAACTAACGTCCACTGTTTTTTAATAATTTATCCATCGAAACCTAAAAAAAGCGTTTAATTAAAATAGCCCCCTAATTCAAAAATTACTCAACGGACCATGTATCATTCGATTCGAGTAATACGATCTCGAATATTTACCCAAAAGTATAAAAGTTAGTTGGAAAAGGAGTATAGCTTTTTTGTCGACATAAAAGCTATACTATAAATTTAAGGCAATAAAGAGGTGAGATAAGAATCTCAAGAAGAAGAAGAAAAGAGTCGTGACGCCTTTTTTTGTTCAAAACATGTTTAACGTTATATCACACGTCCCTGCACATTTTTATCTTGCAAGTATGTATGGCGGCTACCCTAGGTATTATTTATTTTGTGATTTCACTACACCATTATAACTGATATAGAAGAGCACTTTCTTCTAAACTTCAGCTGAAATTATAAGAGTTTTTTGTCAATTGGCTACCAAACCTCAAATATTTCTTAAATTGAAATTATACGACCACGCCGTATAATTTCAAATTTTTATGGTCATTCACGTAATACCTACTTTATATACCGTATACGTATTTGTTACTACTATTATAAGAATGGCTTGTATACGAGTCGGACTCGCACATATAGTCATATTTGCAGATTTTTTTGTATATTGAAATAGGAGCCCGAAAGAGAAATTTGTCGAGTCGAACGATATAATCGAATGAGGTAATAAATTAAAGGACTCTATTAGTATACTCCATAAATATTTATTTAACCGGAGGTTTTATTAATTTACCTCAACTAACAGCTAACTACTATACACATTAGAAACTCTCACATGTAGGCTCCATAAAGTTTACAATACATTCGTGGGTCGAAATATAATGCTCTTCAACAAAATCCCAGAAAGGGTAAAAGGTTTCAGTAAACAAGTTTTAAAATTAGCAATGCAATGGTTTATTTTTTAACGACGATGAAATTTTTTTTTTTACTAACTGCCATGCGGCCTTGTTGACAACGACGGGGGAACAGTTTTGAAATCCTAATAAGCTTTTAATAATAAATAATTAATGGAATTCAGGCAAAAAATATAGTTTTATTTTGACTAAATGCCGTGTGACCTTGTAGACAGCGATGGGTGAATTGATTTAAACAATAACTAATTAATGAAATTTAGACGAAATTTAAGCAAAAATATAACGCAGTTTTGACTAAATACCATGGGGCCTTGCAAACAGCGACGGGCGAAAATTTTCAATTCTTACTAAGCTTTTAAACAATAACTCGTTCGTGGAATTTAGACCAAAAAACAATAAAATAAGGCTGTTTTAACTAAACGCCGTGCGGCCTTGCAAGCAACGACGAGCGAATTGTTTTCAAATTTTAATAAGCTTTTAAATAACAACTAATTCAAGGCATTCAGACAAAAATAAGAAAAAATATAGGGCTGTTTTGATTAAAAATAGCATTTAAAAAAGAATTTAAGCTGTCGTGTTTGTGAAAACCGTGTCGGAATAACCTAATTTTTAGCCCACCGAAGAACTTCAAACCTCTTCCGGGAAAATTCCTGTCCGATTCCAGGGATAAAAAAATATCACACGTTTTATTACGTAAAATTTGCGAAAAGTGACAAAATCGCATTGGAATTAGATTTTTTTTCAATCTGGCCATTTTAGATTATTCCAAGAATAATCCCCGCGAGATTCCGGGGATAAAAAGTAGCGCAGATTTTTTAGTCTAAGAATAATTTGATGTCGATCAGCGAAAACCACATCGAAATCGGTCTAATAGTTTTTCACGTAAAAACTATTGGGCCGATTTCGATAAACACAACAACAAACAAACAAACCGACAATCAGACAAACAGATGAACAAACAAGAGATCTTAAAAAAGCATTGTCTCTCTCCATCTTTTATATAGTGTATTCCATTTTTTTTAACTTGTTTCAAGTACAGACACGTCATTTTTAGATAGATTTATCATTAAATTCAAAATCATGAAAGAAGAATTGACTCTCGTGAGACGCAGCGTTGCGGATAAAATTTAACCAATGCATTAAAAGCTTGAATCTCTGCAATATCAAATGTCGACAGTACTGACTAATGGATGACGTTGGGCTTTTGTCTGGGGAATACGATCGGTCTACGGCAAGTCAACTAGCACATAATAGTCGGCGTTCAAATGTATTGCCATAGCCACAGGGTATTAAGCTCTTTGACAATCTGTGCAGTACAATTGCCGACATACATTATACAGAGGAAAATAATATTGTAAACAAAATTGAGTTAGTATATCAATGATATTTTTCCAGGCGAAATACTTTAGGCACACCTCATACAGGGACAAACAGGATGTAGTGTGGCATTTGCGCTAAAGACGAAATCCTGCTAAAATTAGTTGTTCGTCTTTCGGTCACCCGAGCTAGAGTGACTAGACTACAGGCTAACCCACATTGCAATGCTGGCACTTGTCGGTCTGCCATCATTTGTTATACCAGGCAAGCCTCGCGCTGAATCAGGACATGATTTTTTCTATTAAGATTACATATTATATTGTTAGAGTTTTTTTTAAGCCAAATGTCAAAAAAGTACGTATGTAAACTAATTAATATCTTGTCACACCCACAACACACTACACTTATACAAGTTGTAGAGCTCCACACCCATTTTGGATTAAAACGGACCCAATATATTTCGTAAATCCACACGTTCGTCTTTCAGTTTGCTTAATCGCAAAAATATCAAAAACTAGATATGCCCGCGAGTTCGTCCGCGCTTGACTTGAAATTCTCGTGAGAGTCCCGAGAAACAAAGTGTCGCACCATTTAAAAATACAATGTAAGCTATCGTTTTTAACCGACTTCGAAAAAAGGAGGAGGTTCTCGATTCGTCGGGATCGTTGTTTTTTTTTTAAACTTTTTTTATGTATGTTCGCCGATTACTCCGTGATTTATGATCCGATTTACGTGATTCTCTTTTTGTTCGACGCGGAATAGCTTCTAATTGGACCCCTAAAAATTTTACATAGTTTGGCTCCGTAGTTTTCACTTTATGAACATTTTTCATGAAAACAATTTTCACTCCGTTCCATATGTACACCGATTACTCTGAGATTTATCATTCGATTTACGTGATTCTTTTTTTGTTCGACGCGGATTAGCTGCCATGTGGTCCCCTAAAAAATTTACATAGTTTAGCCCAGTAGTTTTCATTTTACGAACATTTTTTTGTTTCCGGTTCGTGGGACCTGTATTTTTTAAGAAGCGCGGCACCATTCGTAGGTCCACCCATACATAGCTAGACACTAAAAAGTAACAAATAAAAAATAAAAACTTCGTTTAAAAAAACCGACTTCAAAAACTAAAAAACTAAAATGTATAAAATAACTTATTTCTAAAGCTATTATTATTAATATATATTATCTAAAACATCTTGAAGTCGGTGCAAAATAAAACATAAAAATTACTATATTTTGAAAATTACTAAGCACCGACTTTAAGATGTTTTAGATAATAGATATTAATAATAATAGCTTTAGAAATAAGTTATTTTATACATTTTAGTTTTTTAGTTTTTGAAGTCGGTTTTTTTAATCGAAGTTTTTATTTTTTAATACATACTGTATCGGTACAGTATATATTTATGTATCCGAATGACTTAAGCCGGGGTAAAAAGTATTACACATTTTGTAACATAAAATGATGTCAGGAGCCTTAAAAACAGACGAGCGTGCATGACAAGAGCTATGAATGTCAAAGAAGCAAGTGAGGTGTGGAAGAATAAGCCTAAATGGCGCTCTGTTGTTCGTGCCTACCCCGCAGTGGACCTGGCGTGAAGTTATGTATGTATATATGTATAACATAAAATTTGCTATCGATCAGTGAAGAAAAATAATAGTTACTAAAATATGAAAAAATAAGAAAACTATAATAAAAAATGTGTTTATATTTCAAAATCCATCGATTCGATTCTTAACAAGGAGAATTAATTACAAGCTTTCTATTAAATTGCAATGGATGTATGTATGTATGTAAGTTCGGGTGGAATCTTGCAAGTTAAATTTGACCAACTTCCCGGTTTCCGATTGAGCTGAAATTTTGCACGCATATGTATATCGCGTGACAATGCAATAATATGGTACCATGGAGCTGATTTGATGATGGAGTTGGAAGGTGGCCATAGGAACTCCTGTACTAAACTAGATAGACCCGTCGTGTTTGGGCTCGTTTTACTTGTCTTGGCTAGCACTCTGCTTCTAAATGATATCCAGGATCTCAAAAGCTTGTAATTAAAAACCTTTTTACAAAAGCTTATTTTTCAACAATCTAATGATACCGCTTTAGTTTTCGACAAAATCGGTCTCGATACACCTTTGAGTTTTTTTTCACTATTTCGCATAGGACTTGGCCCTGAAAGCCCACTTAAAAAATGTCACCTGTATATATCACAATAGACACATATTTATTTCTAATAATTGTTTGTATTTCCTATATCAGTAGCCTTATTTAAGTTATTCTTTAGAATCCTTTATTCTTGGTAGCTTTGGAGTGGAACACTGGTGACTTATTATACAGGTTTCCTTGTAAATCTATTTCAGACATCAGACACTCACACACCAGGTTTCTTTGTCAATTTATTGTTGTTGTTGAGAAAAATAAATACAGTTTTCTTTTCAGGTTTTCCTCGAGTAAATTTAGATTTCATATCTTATGGATTTATTATCCATTTTTCATGTTATCCTATATAATCCTATAATAAAAAGTATCCCGTGTTTTTGTTGTTGTGAACAGAATATACGAAGAATTACTTAAAGTACTGTACATAATATACTGAATTTTATGATTCGTTCACAACATTGAAAAAAGAAAAAGTTAAGTTACAAGTAAACTCACCTATACATTTACATGATATTAATAATAGGTATAACTTTGTTCATTAAATACTCATACTGAATGTAATAAACAAAAGCCGTACAGTTAAGCAATTGTCAAATATTAGACCTTGAATAAATAGAAAGTTACGTCAGCTTGGCCGCAATAACGTAGGACAAAAGTTACGTCGGACGTACTCGTACATCCTAAATATTCAACAAGCTCAATTTTGTAACCTCATTATGCTGGTTTGATATGTTATAAAACTCAATTCAACATTTTTGGGAAATGAGAAAGTTGTGATAACTTTTTATTCAGTGTTGGAACTGGAATTTATCACGCAACCTCCGTGTAAAGTAAATAATAATAAAATTTATGAGCGTCATATTTTTTTATGAACACTCCATTTAGAAACCAAGTTTAAGAAAATGACATTATAAATCAGATATACGAACAAGCAACGTACTTAATTTGTCATGATCATTTTTTTAAATTTTGAAATGCAGATCTGTATAATAAATTTCACAAACTTAAAAAACATATGCACCAATCGGAGTGTAAGATGACGTTAACTTCTTAACTACTAAAACTATTAATGATGAAACTGAAAATTTAACTAAACAGCAGATATTGTTACGTAGTGTATATATGATATATAACATACTTATATTAATATAATTATTACCAGATTAAATAATAGGTTGTTTAATAGGTGGATGTTTCGACCGAAAAAGTGGTATAGAATACAAACATTATTTTGCCTTTGCTTTTAAAGTACCTATGTAGGAATCGTATTTGTTATTATAAAGTAACCATATGACAGAAGTAGTCAAATGTAGTAATCGGAAGTCGTATAATAGTTTTTATAGCGAACTTGGCGTGCATTGATGTGACGTGGCAACTTTGAATGATAGTTCGCGATCAGTAACTAGTATTCAAGTAAGTAACATTGGACGGATCAACTAAATTGAATAAATTTGTTTGAAAGGCACGGAACTAAAAAGACACGCTGGTATTCATAATAACAGCACATAAATGTCCAACTGTTGGGCTCGGGCCGCTCACTATAAGGGAACGAACAGTATACCCGCCACGCTTGTCCAAGGCGGCTTGTCAGGTTTGACGCATCGGTTATCTCGATGTGCAGGTTGCATCACGATGTTTTCCTTTATTAGCACGTGGTAATTATAACAATATGTACATTAGGTTCGAAAACTGCCCAAGTTTTGCATGCGTTCCGGCCAGGATCGAGCCCGGGCCCTTGAGTTTGGGACGTGTCCGCTAGCCATTACGATGCCACGACTTGGACGCCGGTATTCAATCACATAGAGGACATACTCTGTGTGTGAGCTTTACAAGTGTGTTTGAATTTTAAACTTTACTGTATTAGTCACAGATCATATAGTGTATATATTAGTATAATAAAAAATGGATTTTATGGATAATGTTACAAGGCGGCGAAAACGTACACGTTCCTACTCGAATCTTGACGATCGTAGTACGTTACCCACGGATTTTTTAGACTGTACTTCGACTAGTATGCCTGATATCTCCGATAACGAAGACGATGTGATCTTACGTTTAAATGAGCATGTCAAGAAACTTGAGGATGAATTAAAGAGTGCTCATAAAGAAATTGACACACTGTCTTTGGAAGTTCGTGAACTAAAACGAGAAAACCATAATTTACTTAAAAAGAAGGATTTATATAAAAAATTAACTCACAGTCCAGCTAAAACGAAACAACATACGCCAATAAAGAAACAAGACGTAGGGCTCCTGACATCACCTTCTGCTGTTACGAAATTGTTACCAAGTAACTCAAATCAAACTTTAAAACGAAGTATAAATAAAAAACAAAATGACGTAGATAGTATACCATTAAAATTATTAGAAAAAAGTAAAAAGTTATATGTTTTCAGTAGTAATAAATCAAATAATATATTATCCATATCTAAACATATGTTTGAAGAGGATTATGAGGTGTGTCATTACCTCATGCCAAATGCTGGCATCAGACAAATTGTCACAAATTTAGATAAGAAAGTGAAAAATCTGACAACATTTGACTACTGCTTAATACTGATCGGAGAAGAAGATTTCAAACGCACTAATAACTATTTTAATCTTATTTACGTTATTAGGGAAGAACTAAGAAAAATTAAAAATACCAATATTATTATTTGTGTACCTACCTACAAATTACACTATGCTAATATGTATAATAGCAGAGTTGAGATATTCAATAATTTATTATTTTTAGATATTATAACCCATGAATATGCTTTTATTTTTGACTCAAATACAAATCTCAGCCCTGATTATACTATGTTCAATAGACGAACAGGTGTAATTAATAACCTTGCCATTAAGCATATGTTTAGCGGTATTAAAATGTTAATTGGGAATATACAAAGTAATACAGTTGATTTATGTATCGATCGTGTGTATCCAGGTCCTGGTAATCCTATAAAGGATCGTCAGGAACTCCAGAACAATACAACGCAAATTGAGAAAGATGACATGACATTTTTTCGTTCCTAATAATACACAATGCTGTTTAAATTTATTGCATCAAAATGTATGCGGTATAACTAATAAAAAGGATGACTTAGAGTTGTATTTTTTGGGAAAAGGCTTGGACTATATATGTATCAGTGAACATTTTTTAAACATATCAAACATTAATTTGTTAAATATGACAGGATACAAGCTTGCTACATTTAATGTAAGGGAAAATAAAATAAGGGGTGGTACGCTTATATTGGGGGCAAATACTCGACAATATGAAGAATTGTCTGCAGTAAATAAATTATATAAGTTAGGATGTTTTGAAGTGTGTGGAGTAAGAGATCTAGAGACCGATTTATTAATTTGTTGCTGTTATCGGTGCCCTGATGACAAAAATATTGAATGTTTTTTTGATAGGTTTGAAAAACTGCTTGACTACTTGTTTAAGAAGAAATGCTTTATATGTGGGGACTTTAATATAGATTTGTTAGTTAATAGTAAAAAATGCCAGGAATTTATCAATTTAATACGTTGTTATAATTTTAGATGTTTATTTTTTGAGGCAACATTCAAACGCAATGAATCATGCTCCTGTATTGACAATATAATAACTAATGTGACTGACGACATTGTGAAAAATTATGAAATTGACCATAATTGTATTTCAGATGGGCATGGTGCGCTTTTGTGTAACTTAACAATACCAAATTGTACAAATTTAGAAAGTGACACCACCTTTTATACTGTTAAACAGAGACTTTATAATAAAAATAATCATACTAAATTTCGGGAAAAAATCTATAATTGTAGTTGGAATAATTTGGGCATAAATGGTTTTATTACACAATTTAATAAAATATTTCGTGATAGTTTTACTATAATTACTAAAAAAATTAAGCTAAATAGAAAGTATGGGATCAAATGGGTGACCAAAGGAATAAAAATTTCTAGTAAAATGAAACGCTTTTTATACTCAACCCAAAGAAAGACGTGTGAAAACAGTGTTTTGACTTACCGTGAAAAGTACATTAGAATTTATAGAAAAGTTATAAGAAATGCTAAAAAACTTGCAGTAAATATCGAAATTTCAAATGCAAATAACATTAGTAAACAAATTTGGACAATAATTAAAAAACACACAAATAATACTAAAAAGACATCTACTGGAAATTATAAGTTGAAAATTGATAATAAACAAATTGATAATCCTAAAGAAATAGCTACTACGTTTGCCAAATGTTTTAATCCTAATATAAATATCTCTACAGGAACAAATGATAAACCACTAAAATATTTACGAGAAAACACGCAAAGAGTAGAATCAGATATGAAGTTAAATTCAGTTGATGATGTTGAGATGAAACATGTGGTGAAAAATATGAAAAATAAAAGGTCAACTGGATATGATGATATTCCTATCACAGTAATTAAAGAACACATTCAGGTTCTAGCTAGACCCCTCGCAAATTTCTGTAATGACTGTCTTACCGCTGGAATTTTTCCTGACCAGTTAAAAATTGCTAAAATCATTCCTATATTTAAAAAAGGTATGAAAAGTGAAGCAAAAAATTACAGACCAATATCAGTATTACCATCATTGTCAAAAATATTAGAAACTGTAATAAAAAGGAGACTAGTACGTCATGTAAATGTAAATAGAGTTCTCAATTTAAGACAATTCGGATATCAGAAAGGGGTTGGTACAGCGGATGCAATAAACATTTTAGTTGCCGATGTCGTTACTAAGTTAAATAACAGATTGAAAGTAGCTGGATTATTTCTGGATCTAAGCTCAGCATTTGACTCAATTGACCATCTATTACTATTTTCTAAGTTAGAACATTATGGAATAAGAGGAACTGCACTCAAAATATTTGAATCTTATTTTAAGAACCGAAAAATGTACGTACAAGTTAAACACACTGAAAATAATACTGAAATCACGTATAACTCTGAGCTGCAAAATATAATTTCGGGTGTACCGCAGGGTTCAATACTTGGCCCAATTATATTTATTTTATTCTCAAATGATGTCTTAGATTATATAAAAAATAATATTCCAGATGTTAATCTTATAGTTTTTGCCGATGATACAAATGCAGTCATTAGTGCTAACACCATAGAATTATTAAATATTAATTTGAACTCATTAATGAAACTATTTCAAGCATGGTTTACTGACAATAAACTTAATATTAATATACAAAAAACAAATATTCTATTATTCAAATCAACCACTCGAATAAATGATCAACTCAATGTTAAACTAAATAGTCAAAATGTAAACGTAGTAGACGTTGCAAAATTTTTGGGAGTGTATATTGATTCTTGTCTTAATTGGAAAGAGGAATTAACTTCAATAACTAATTCAATAAGTTCAGCCTGTTATGCCCTAAGAAGTTTACGCGATGAAGTAAAATTGGACTACCTTAAAATGGTATACCACGCTTTGGTAGAATCTAAATTAAGATATAGTATACAGTGTTGGGGAAATAGCTACAAATATAACTGTGAGAAAGCTTTTATTGTACAAAAAAGATGTGTAAGGACTATGATTCGTATACCACAAACAGAGTCTTGTCGAAAACATTTTAAAAAATTGGGTATACTTACGGTCCCATGTCTTTATATACTGGTTGTCCTCACTTATCTCGCAAAAAATATTACACAGTTTGAGACGAAGGAAGAAAGAGAAATTAGAGAAGCAACAAGAAGGAAAGATTTAAAAAATAAAATAATGCCATCTTTAAATGTTGTAAAGCACAGTATCACGTATCAGGCTATTGAAATTTTCAACAAATTACCTACTGACCTAAAGCTAAATATATATAAAATGCAATCTTTTAAGCGTAATGTTAAAGCATTCCTCCTTAAACAAGCTTTCTATTCAGTTGACGATTATTTTTGTGCTTAAATAATAATATGATTATATAAAATACCTTTCGAGTGACATATTTTTGTAAAGTTAACAATGTTTATTGTAAATTATAAATTTTTATAATTGTAATTATGACTATGTATGTATATTTCAGACACAAATGTTTTTTTTTGTTAATGAATTAATATAAATAAATAAATAAACATTCATTTACTCAAGTTTATGATTATATGGATCATTTTGGTTGATTCGTCCATATTGAAAGTCGGAAACGAACCGTCTTAAAGCTCTTTAACTTCTAATTTCGATATTATATACGATAAGAGCTTACTAGTAGTTAACTTTGACTGGCTGTTATTATTAATTTATTTCTAAATACTTTCTAAGCGATATAATTATATTAGATAAACACATGTTAAAATGCCTATCCCCTAAATGTTCAAGCTAGTAGCTATATCGAGATTGACTTCCGATACTGAAGTTTTGTTTTAGATTCAACTTGCACACAATGTTTCAAGTTTCATGTATCAAACAAACCGGACACGAACGCACACCAGCTTTCACAATCATCAGGGGCGTTGTTTGTGTAGAATAGATGAACACTGTTTTCAATAGCTAGTGTCGATTAATATGAAAAACAATTTATAGATCTATAATTATACTTTTAGCAACTATTTATTTCTTTTTATTTTGCCCTGCTTTTACACTTAGAAAAGAAGAAACGATAATGCTTGTTGCAGTGCGGTTCTGGCGTAAAGATAAAACTCTAAGGCCTAACTTCAAATTTCATAAAGTTATTGTTCAAATTTTACCTACAGTCCATCGATGATACCAACTAAAGCGTCTTGACATCTGATTATGCAAAGGAGAGGGCGTAATTGGATTAACAAATCAATTCACTTGCAACCACTCGACGATGCTTCAGATTTTTAAACCTTTCAATGCATTATTTGGCTTATAAGCTACTAATTAGATTCCCGAGTCTGCTTTTAATTGTAACCAACGCCTCAACTTGGTGTTTTACTAGAAATTTGAATCATTATTATATTGGATGGATGCCGAAGTCGCGGAAGGCCACGACACACCTTCCATGATCAAATTGATCGTGTATTAGCAGAAGGTGATGTCAGGAGCCTTAAGAACAGACGAGCGTGCATGACAAGAGCTATGAATGTCAAAGAAGCAAGTGAGGTGTGTAAGAATAAGCCTGTATGGCGCTCTGTTGTTCGTGCCTACCCCGCAAGGGACCTGGCGTGAAGTTATGTATGTATGTATGTATTATTATATTGAAAATAAAAATACAGCATTTACATAGAAAGAAAATCAAAACTAACATTATAAATAATTACATAAACATTATATACCTGGCGGAGAATAGGAGTTAAATCTCATTAACAAATCCCGTCTCTCCTATAGAAAAGGCTAGCGTGGCTGGCCAAAGACGGGCGAAATTTTTTTTATAGCTAGAGTTGAGCAGATAGACAAACGGCACATATATTTTAAGGAACGACGATTTGTCACAGCCGCACGCTGCTGATAAGTGGGTATATATTCTGTGCGTACCATTTTCACATTTATGAAGGGAAAACCTAGCTAAAGGTGGAAATCTAGGACAAGATTCGATTATTTTAACGCTAACGTCTAAAGCGATGCATTTTCTTATTGGTCGAGTAGAGAAGACAGGCTGACGGAAAAGGAGTTAGCGTCACCTATAGATATTTGTAACGACAAAAACGGCGTCTAGTAGCTAGTACCTTATATGATTATGGATACGGTACTTGTCATGTATGTTGTATCAACTGCGTCCTTGTGAGTTCGTAGCATTCAACACGGATGCTTGTGACATTATGAAGCTTACCTACGATTTCTATTGACATAATGAGAACTAATATTATGCAAGCATACAATCCTGCTCGTATATAAGCTTGAATAATATGAGTTGCTTACGTTATTGCACCGTGAGATGCAGTGATATTTATAAATAAGGACGCGAATGGGTTATCTTCAAACGAACTCCAAATTGTAATATTACAAAACGCCATTCAATTAACACTAATACAATCAACGGGTAATTGACAATAACTTCGGTAACCTGTTTGGGACAATAAACAATTTTAAAATTCGAAAATATAATTATTTAATTTACTACTTTTGAAGGTAAATAAATTGATTGCGTCCTCAATAATAAAATGGTCGCAATAAATACATATTTAAAAAGATAAACTAAGCTGCATAGTGTGTGACATTACTTGCACGGTTTATAATTTGCCTGATAATGTAACAAAAATTTATTTGGGATTGCTTCAAAGTCGGTTTGACGTACATATTATATATATATATATATATACTAAAATAAACTTTCTCACGACTTTTGTCGGTTTTTATAAATATCCCGTCACGTCGCCCACGGGAAAAATATATTTATGTCCCCACTATTGATTCTGGATGGTGTGTGTGTGTGTATCTCTTCTTTGTCTTCCTCTTGCTCTTGCACTGTCTGTGTTTGCATGGCTTATTCACTTCGGTTTAATGTGTGTGGTGATTATGATGTGAGTTCTGGTTATTGAGCTATGTTATGTGTGGTTGAATTTAGGGTGTCTGTGTTGTTTACAAATACGGTATCTCCTAGCACCTTGCGTAGAATGTTTGTGGTGTGTAACGCTGCCTGCTTCTGTAAAATAGTTATATCAATTGGAACGTCTAGTTTTTCTATGTATTTATTTATGCTTTTAGCCACTAACCCAACCTATAACTATGGGGATGACAGTCGCCTGTGTTCGTCGCCTGTCTACAAACGACTGACTTCAGTTTTTAATAAATGGTATTTGCTTAGTTTTTGTATTTCCTTACCTCCCTTATGTTATAGTCAGATATCTATAATCTCAAATGTATGTATATATATATATATATATATATATATATATATATATATATATATATACATTTGAGATTTTATATCCAGTTTCGAGAATTCAGCAAGATTGATGTGATGATGATCAGATGAAAGTGATAAAAGCTGTGGTATATTATAATATTACTGGTCAATCAATGGTCAAATTTGCATATAACAATGTTTGTCATAATTATCTTGGGTTTGCTTTCCTATGTTTCCTTCTTCATTTCGTTAAACTTTTGGTATTTATTACTGTTAAACTATTGACACGTCTTTAAGATAGCATTTATGGGACCTGCCTTACCCTTTTTACCAGAATCTGACGAAGGCGACATGGCTAATATTTTTTAACCGACTTCGAAAAAAGGAGGAGGTTCTCAATTCGTCGGGATCTTTTTTTTATGTATGTTCGCCGATTACTCCATCATTTATGATCCGATTTACGTGATTCTTTTTTTGTTCGACGCGGAATAGCTTCCAATTGGTCCCCTAAAAATTTTACATAGTTTGGCCCAGTAGTTTTCATTTTATGAACATTTTTCATGAAAATAATTTTCACTCCGTTCCATATGTACACCGATTACTCTGAGATTTATGATTCGATTTACGTGATTCTTTTTTTGTCCGAAGCGGAATAGCTTCCATGTGGTCCCCTAAAAATTTGACATAGTTTGGCTCCGTAGTTTTCATTTTATGATCATTTTTCATGAAAATAATTTTCACTCCGTTCCATATGTACACCGATTACTCTGAGATTTATGATTCGATTTACGTGATCCTTTTTTTTCGACGCGGAATAGCTGCCATGTATTCCCCTAAAAATTTGACATAGTTTGGCCTAGTAGTTTTCATTTTACGATCATTTTTTTGTTCCCGGTTCTTGGGACCTATATTTTTTAAGAAGCGCGGCACAATTCGTATGTCCACCCATACATAGCTAGACACTAAAAAGTAACAAATAAAAAATAAAAACTTCGTTTAAAAAAACCGACTTCAAAAACTAAAATGTATAAAATAACTTATTTCTAAAGCTATTAAATATTAATATATATTATCTAAAACATCTTGAAGTCGGTGCAAAGCAAAACATAAAAATTACTATATTTTGTAAATTACTAAGCACCGACTTTAAGATGTTTTAGATAATATATATTAATATTAATAGCTTTAGAAATAAGTTATTTTATACATTTTAGTTTTTGAAGTCGTTTTTTTTAAACGAAGTTTTTATTTTTTTCCCCAGTTAACTAGCTAGTTTTCTTAAAATGTGATCGATCGTACCGTAATCGATTCTGGCTGCCGCGGATTTGGTTCTATGGCATTTCTTTCACGCGACTCCACACTTACAAAACATTTTTTTTTAAGGCGGGGTAAATGCATTTCGCACTCTACCGGGTCGTTTACTAGGGATTGGACCAAAGCGATGAGAGGTGATGCCACGAATAGCCACCAGAGTCAATCGCCAGCTTGTGTGGAGACACGACTACTCAATACTCCACTAAAACCACCCTCCTCCCATGTGCTCCGCGCTCATGGTAGGAAAAGCGTGAGACTTAGAACGTAGTTACGCCCACGCTGATCCTAGCGCATCAGTGCTTGAGAGTGCCCTGGGAATCAAGGCGAACTCACTTCGTCAACAGGGAGTGAAGCCTCCTCCACTCCCTAGATGCTGGAGGGCCCCTGCAGACAGACACTTTAAAACATACCATAAGTGCATGCAACAAATTAGAATTCTTAATAAAAAATAATTTCTACTCCTCACAGCTAATAATGAAACATCATACTTATATTAGATCAATTTTAGTTTTAGCATGTCTATTAATACGGTTGAGGCTCAAATTTCATTCTTAATTAAATCTTTATTTTTCTTTTAACAATTTTATGGATTGAGGGTAAGGTTTGTGTTTTAATATCAAAAGTTTCACAAAGCTTAATAGATTAATTAATCTGAATAGCGGAAAATCTTCTAAATTGTTTGTATTAAATTATTTATAATGATGTTTTTTGAACAAATATACAATATGTATGTACATTTTATTAGATACACGGTTATTAGGTTAATAGAGTACTTAATGGATACTAGTAGCCCCAAAATAATTTTTTTGCCTCAAACTGCTGGGAACTTATTCCATTTACTTTTAGAATATACGTAAAAAGAAAACTAGAGAATGGTAGGTAAATATGCTATTCAGTTTATGAGTTTTGACGCCATAACAACATCATTATGCACATGTGTCTGGGTTCAGTGTCACACAATATGTTAAGTAATGATAATTTTAAGATTAGGCTTATACTTGTGCCTAAATATTGTTCCGTACACTTAGGCTGGTGTGCACCAACATTTAACTGACGGTTAAAATAACATAACTGTTTATGCATACATTTTTTGCGTTTATTTTATTTTAACCATCGGTTAAATGTTGGTGCACACCAGCATTAGTGTAATTAATTCTAGCTGAAAGTCATTTATTAATATTAGAAAATACGAAATCTAATTAAGATAATTACTTCAGTGTATTTGTAAAAACTCTGGGTATATGAAACCATCATTCATATCTAGCTCCGAAAAGTCACGCGATTCACACACGATAGAAATAATGTATTAATATAGATATATTATTGCATCCGTGTGTGAACTGTATGTGGCCAATATGTTTATGGCCAGTGCTAAAGAACAACCTATATGTATAAACAAGTACTGAAATACCAACATTCATTTATACCAGGCACAGTAATCACAAGTAGAAAATATACATAATCTTATACTAATATATAAAGCTGAAGAGTTTGTTTGTTTGATTAAACGCGCTGATCTCAGGAACTACTACTCCGATTTGCAAAACTCTTTCAGTGTTAGATAGTCCATTTATCGTATTATTATATATTATATTATTATACTTAAATTATACTTAAGGTGAACAATCGATTTTCATTTAAATGACGATTGTTAAAAACTATATTACTTTATACTTTTAAACTTTAATTTCTTTTTTATTAATCAAAAACCGCTTTATGATGTGAAAAGAAAAGACTAATTGGTTTGGTATTATTAAATTTATCAAAATTATTTGTTTGCCAAATTGTACACACGGCGCAATTATCTAGCTTGCACAAAGCTCTCTCATTTCCTTAGCCGCTGAATTATAGGATGTTCGAAATTCTTAGCTAATAATTCATGATAGTACTGAGTTGCTTGCTTATCAAAAATATAGATGTTTTTTAAATAATGCGTTCAAACATTAAATTTATAATCAGCGTAAATAACTATTGGAACCCCTTTCTAAAAAACGTAATAATAAAGAAATAATTTTGATTTGCGATTATAAATTTAATTATACCATTAAACTAAATAAAACTATATATCCAAATTAAAATTAAACTTTTAAAATCTAGTGCCAGACCGCTGTCAGTTGGAAACGGGCCCAAAAGACTGGTTGCATTACCTCGCTGAATGGCTACGCTAATGCGTTGTCCGACGTATAGACCAGTCATTTGGTCACGTGAGACGTCTACCAGGCGTTTCGCTATGCCTCTATGATAAAGTTTGTGCGTCTCATGCCCCCATAGTCCCAGGGCCTCGACTTCAAAATTTACGATAGGAAGATTTCTCGATATTCACTTATATTATCATTTACGTTACGTGTTATAATAAATTGTTTATTATGATTAGAATAGATATATTTTTGTAATATCCGTACCTTGTCGTATAAATGAGACATAAATATAATTCTAATGGCATGAAAGAAAATAGTCTTCTTCCATGTTAATCGGAAATACATTAGTGGGTTGGTGGGTATAATTACTACGTGAACCGAGGCTGGTTGAACTAAAATAAAATTCCTTGCCATACGAAAAATGTTTGAGCTTAACAAAAAGTTGGTAAATGCACGGAGTACTGCTTTCATCTTTGGGACGGCTCAGCCAAAGACCAGTTGGAGGCGTTGTTATGCTCGACTTCACTAGAGCATAGACGTAAGGTCGCGTGGGTTATCTGTCTTCTATCGGATACATTTCCGGGAGTGTTCCTAAGATTTGAACGAGCTGGTTCCTCCATCCCTATTTTACAATCGTACAACCAGACCCACTGGTTTGCGTCAGCGTTACATAGTGGAAACATCACTAGTCAAAACTAAGCGCTTCGCTTTGTGTTTTCTGGTGCGCACTATTGAGTGGAATAATTTGCCGGAGTCTGTTTTTTAGTGACAAGTGAATAGGTAAGCCTTCTAAATAAGCATGCTCAAGCCTAGACCGCGTCATCTCTCAACATCAGTTGAGATAGTGGTCAAACACAAACCTATACATCCATAAAAAAGTCGAACATAGTAAAATAATAGGTAATGTCAAATACGTCAAGAGAAATAAAGTAATAATTTCCACTACTAGTTACTTACCTTTCCGTCGCTTTTCCTGTAAGCATCGTGAACCCTCCACACAAGGCCCGGGCCCGCGTTGCTACTTTCTTTTCCCACTTCAAAATACTGCAAGATGGGGTTGTTCTCGAGCGGTGGGGGATTGTTATTGGTTACCCCGCTCTTAAGTTTTGATATGATTCCGGCCATTCCGTTTCCGATCCACTTTACGAGAGGTATCGGCTCACTTCGTGCCGGCTTGGGTTCCGCTGATGCTTCTCCTGTAACAAATAAGAATATTAAACTTTACAGGATGGTATTAATTGTCTAAAGTGGTGCACTTATATCGAATATGTTTTAGGAACTGAAACTGAAGGATAATGAGACTCAAGAGCGTATTTTAATAATGTGAAGTTATGTATGTATGTATGTAAGAGCGTATTTTAATATAAATATTCATATCTTCATACTTCTCCAGCAGATACTAAAATGAGTTATTGTAAAATTTTCAACTGTACTTCACTGTATTTTTACAATTGGCCACGTGAAATTTAAAATTGAAATACATTCTATTTCAATTTTAAATTTAACGTGGCCATGTCTGATCATATTTTATTCAATTTTGCCAGTCGTGAAAAATAATATAAATGTTTAGTAAATTAATGCGCGTAATTTGCTGATCTTTTCCATTTTCCTTTTATATCAAACCATTTTACTTTCATAAACAAAGATTGCTTTCATACACTTTTGGGCCCAGATTGTAAAAGATAATAGTTATTTTAAGTTTTCTTTTTACTATGTTGATATATTTTTATAATTGTAGTGGGTTTAGTTGGTGTAGTATTCATATTATAAATTGTTGAAATTCATTCACATATAGATCGATTATGGTAATCGATCATGTATTTTATTTGTGACCTTATTTTTAAGATTTCTC
Organism: Dendrolimus pini; assembly: GCA_949752895.1. NCBI lineage: Eukaryota > Metazoa > Arthropoda > Insecta > Lepidoptera > Lasiocampidae > Dendrolimus > Dendrolimus pini. The sequence continues at coordinate 12,662,494 of OX457125.1, read as the reverse complement.
GTCTTCCAGGTGTAAATTAGGGCTGATGTCTTTCATTTTGTAATAGAAAAACATAACGCTTTTTTCAAGCCATATCACTCATTACATTTCTTTGACCCAAAAGTCCCCGATTCCTTTATGACAGTATACAGCAAGTCCAATTGCATATTTTATTTATAATCTTCAGAAAATAAAATAAAACTGAAGTGCAATGTGTAAATTGATGGCTTAAAGTGCTAAAACCACTAACTAATTGTAATACAGTTATCAGTCATTGTTTATAAGCGACTGTGTTAGTAACAAGTTAGTTGCAGTCACATTTAACTCGCCATATTCGTTTGCTTTATGCAATTTGTCAGACAACGTTTCAGAATAACATTTAACAATTTGAAATCTTGTGCAGGGTTATAAAACAAAATTAAATAATAAATTCTACAAGCGGTGGAGAAGTTTAAGTAGTCATTCATTCATTTTGTTAATCCGTATGCAAGCCGCTCATTGTGCGAATCGAACGTAGACATGAAGGTTCTTCAAGGTTTTCAAGTCGATTTTGGAATACATATTTGAAGACCATTTCAATAGTTGTTGAGTTGCTCAATTACAATTGTCTCCACTACTTGTCTGCTGCTATTTCGGTAATTACCGCGCCGTCACTTTATCCCTTCGAAATGTTAACGTATATTTTTTTCTTAATGTCTTAAATAAGTATATTCATTTAATAAATTGGAAACCAACATTAAATATATACAAACTTGGCCCACTTGGAGCAGTGCAAACTTTAGTCGCTTTTATACGGTTTCCTCAGACCTTATTTGATAAATGTATTTTTCTAACTCGAATATTCTAATTACGACATAAATAGACATACTTTTGAAATGAAAAACCTTTTTATCCGACTTAAAAAAAAGGAAAAGGTTCTCAATTCATCGGTTTTTTTTTATGTATGTTCACCGATTACTTTGAGATTTATGATCCGATTTACATGATTCTTCTTTAGTTTAATGCGGAATAGTTGCCATTTGGTCCCCTAAAAATTTAGCATGGTTTGGCCCAGTAGTATTGATTTTATACTTTCTTTGTTCCCGTTTCTTGGGACCTAAATTTTTTAAGGCGCGCGGCACTTTTCGTAGGCTTACCCATAGATAGACACTAAAAACAAATAAAACTTCGTTTAAAAAAACCGACTTCAAAAACTAAAAAACTAAAATGAATAAAATAACTTATTTCTAAAGCTATTATTATTAATATATATTATCTGAAACATCTTGAAGTCGGTGCAAAATAAAACATGCTATGGCCCTGGCACTAGCCAAACTATGTCAAATTTTTAGGGGACCACATGGCAGCTATTCCGCGTCGAACAAAAAAAGAATCACGTAAATCGAATCATAAATATCAGAGTAATCGGTGCACATATGGAACGGAGTGAAAATTATTTCCATGAAAAATGTTCATAAAATGAAAACTACTGGGCCAAACTATGTAAAATTTTTAGGGAACTACATGGCAGCTATTCCGCGTCGAACAAAAAAGAATCACGTAAATCGAATAATAAATCTCAGAGTAATCGGTGTACATACGGAACGGAGTGAAAATTATTTCCATGAAAAAAGTTCATAAAATGAAAACTACTGGGCCAAACTATGTGAAATTTTTAGGGGACCAATTGGATGCTATTCCGCGTCGAACAAAAAAAGAATCACGTAAATCGGATCATAAATCACGGAGTTATCGGCGAACATACATAAAAAAATGCAAAAAAAAAACCGACGAATTGAGAACCTCCTCCTTTTTTCGAAGTCGGTTAAAAAGTACACAAATAATAATAATAAAAACTTAAAAATTACTATATTTTGAAAATTACTAAGCACCGACTTTAAGATGTTTTAGATAATATATATTAAAAATAAGATATTATAATTAATAATAGCTTTAGAAATAAGTTATTTTATACTTTTTAATTTTTGAAGTGGGTTTTTTAAACTAAGTTTTTTTTATTGTTACTTCATTCGATATTTTTGTTCAGGTTACATATTAGTTTTCTCATTTAAGGCCATGTACTATATACTCGTGCTATGTATATATTACCGACCGGTTATTTGCCTTACTATCTTTTCGGTTAAAATTTGACATAAGCTGAATACACCTAATGGTAAAATGCAACCGATGATAGGGCACGTGAATGAATAGTAAGATATAAGAACACAGTCACAGTCAAACCGACAGACACATGAGTGAGACCATAAGGATCGATTCATACCGTGATGAACGAATACGCTTCAGTTTCAACACCAGACTAGTAGTGTAAACACTGCGAGATTTATTTATGAACGGCATCACAGCGTGAATCGAGTTTAAGTTTTTGCCATTGTGTATCAGAACCCTCAAATTATTAATCCTTACATTTTATAAATGACAAGACAATAACATTAATGGGTTTGTTTCAGGGGGTTTCAGTAAAGACAGGTTAAATAATTGAACCGTTATTATTCTTATCCACATTCTGCTGTGATCCATCCAATATTAACAAATGAATATGGACGTTGATGGATACAAGCATTTCGAAATGGGTTTGATGACATGCTCGACGTGTGTAACACATACCGTTATTTCATTATTCAGTAGCAGCTTCGGTAAACACGAAAGAATTGATATTTGATACATATTAATATAAATTCTAAAATAGTATTCATATAAAATAGCAGGCGTCAAAATATCTTGCTAACCATCAAAGAACTAAAAATTACAGGCATCCATTATACATGTACCTGAAGAAAAAAATCAATGTACACATAGTCGCGTGGCGTCTTATTTAACAAAACTTTAAAATACATACATAGTATAGTGATGTTTCTTAATATAAATATTAAGATACATATTATGGGAAAAACAAGTGTTGTAAGTGTAATGCCTACTGATTAGTACCTCTCTCTTGACTCCAATTGTGCGTGTCGAACAGCGGGAAATAAATGAAAGTCTGTATACACTAATTGTCTTTTACTCGAAATAAAACCCACACAATACAAAGTGATACGTAACACACTTGAGGGCTGACGGGGGGCGACTGGTCGACAGCGCTTCAATATTCGAACATTACAATTTTCGCTGAATTGCAACTGTCGCCGGCCGCCAAAACAAGGTTACTTTAGGGGTTGATGGGAGGAAAATAGCTCCATATAATAAATAAATAAATATTATATATATATATATATATATATGTCGGAGAGAAGCTATGACTATGACGATATGACGATGTATTGTTGACTGGATGTATAACGCACAATATCATTTGTTTACATTATAATCACTACTAAAATTCTTAACGTAATTTAATTAGATTTGTTAATGTTTCTATAACTTCAAAATCGTTCTAACCTAATAAAAGTTATGAATATTGTAATTTAATAAACGACCAATCGGAGCAGAGCATATGGCGGAGCGGGGTCAGAGACGCCCTCTATACTTTGAGTAGTATCTACTTCGGTAGACTGAGGAGTTTTTGTGGCGCATTCGGTTGGTGGCAACAGGTCGAGTTGGACCATGGAGTATTTTAAAGAAAGTATTGAAGCTGGAAGTATGAGCGGGTGCCCTGAACCCGCTGCTCGGTCTAAACTATGTCATAATGTTGATCAAATCTAAATTAAAAATGTATAAACCGTGGCTATTGTGTTTTATGCTCGCATTTTATCCTGATGACGCCCACTAAACCTGCAATAACTAAAGATGATGTCGTGAGAACGAGGCCGTTCTGCGACATATATATATATATATATACATTTTTGTTTATCAACAAGCGAAGAGAAATGCTCTCCTAAAATAGTAAAAGGTTTCTCGCTCTAACTCTCGAGTTCAATGTTTAAAAATTCTGAAATAAATCAGAATAGGAATTTGGAATGGAATAGGGAACATGGTTTAAAAATTCTTTCAACCAGAATTGGTTTGAACAACATTCATTGAACACTTTTTCAGATATGTCGTACTACAAATTAACTCTTTTTTTAGGATCCCACAGTCTAATGACAAAAACTAAGCGGTTGATGTTCCTCTACTATCTCCTCTACGGAACCTGAAAATATTTTTGAAGTGAATGTGTTCTTTAGAATCTTTGTATTTTGAAACTTGATGAAACGAAAAAGCGACATTACAAAGAGATAAACTAATAAATTTATAGGACTAAGACATGCGAGAGAATGAGATACGAGTTTTACATTGTGCAACACAGATTAGAGAATTAGTAAGACCAGTGATTTAAACTAAAATCCAATTTGAATCAAATTAAATCTGATAATAATATTTTTAGACCAAAACAGTGAAAAGTTGAAAGTGATACTTAAAAAGTTTATCTTGAATTATAATATGTAGCCTAGGCGGATGTAGGCTAAAGGAATTATATTTATGTTAATAAACGTTACAAATAGAATTATCTGTGAGTATATTCTCTAAAGCTTCACTTCTAATGCGTGTGAACTGCACTCACACACATTTTTTTAAAATTAATGTTCATAATTTTCCACTTTATGGTTCAAAAGTTAAATCAGCCACACTACCGTGTAACCTCGAAATCAAATACCTGGGTTCACTACTGCAGAGTAATTGTGATATAGAGGGGGATGTAAGGAGAAGAATAAATGTAGCATTGCTAAAGTGGAGACAGATAACCGGTGTGACGTGCGACAAACTAATGTCACTGAAACTAAAAGGTCAAATATATAAATCTGTCATACGACCAGCAATGCTATATGGGTCGGAATGTTGGGCCACTAAAGTGATAAACCACAAATGTAGAGACTCAGCTGAGATGAGAATGTTGAGATGGATGTGTGGTGTTACAAGAATGGATAAGGTGAGAAATGAGTACATAAGGGGATCTTTGAAAGTTGCAGCCGTCACTGAAAAATTGAGAGGAAGAAGATTAAGTTGGTATGGACACTAATGAGGACGAATGAAAGTCACGTGACAAAAAGATTGTTAAACTACAAGATAGATGGGTACAAATATAAAGGTATGTGGTGTGACAGGAGATGTATGTCAGAGTAGAGGAGTGTGGAAGGAAAAGACATATTGTGCTGACCCCAAATAATTGGGATATGGTTCATAAGTTCTCAAGGTTCATAATTAGCCACTTGTTCTTACGTATGGTGGTGATAATGTGTACGCATAAAATGTTCACGTTTATACTAACTAAATCTGACTCGACCAGGCTCTTAGCCCATAAGGAAAATTCTTTTCGTAATTGTTTTTAAGCCTAATGATTTGTTTATAGATTGAAAACAATAGAAAATACTTTTAAGACAAGTCTTTTTATATTGACCGTTAAGATAAGAGTCTAAACAAATGTTTAGAATTAATCTCGAATACAAAAAAAATAAAAACTTCGTTTAAAAAAACCGACTTCAAAAACTAAAAAACTAAAATGTATAAAATAACTTATTTCTAAAGCTATTATTATTAATATATATTATCTAAAACATCTTAAAGTCGGTGCTTAGTAATTTTCAAAATATAGTAATTTTTATGTTTTACTTTGCACTGACTTCGAGATGTTTTAGATAATTTATATTAATAATAATACATAGCTTTAGAAATAAGTTATTTTATACTTTTTAGTTTTGGAAGTTGATTTTTTTAAACGAAGTTTTTATTTTTTATTTGTTACTTTTTAGTGTCTAGCTATGTATGGGTGGACCTACGAATGGTGCCGCGCTTGTTAAAAAATATAGGTCCCAAGAACCGGGAACAAAAAAATGTTCGTAAAATGAAAACTGCTGGGCCAAACTATGTCAAATTTTTAGGGGACCACATGGCAGCCATTCTGCGTCGAACAAAAAAAGAATCACGTAAATCGAATCATAAATCTCAGAGTAATCGGTGTACATATGGAACGGAGTGAAAATTATTTCCATGAAAAATGTTCATAAAATGAAAACTACTGGGCTATGTAAAATTTTTAGGGAACCAATTGGAAGCTATTCCACGTCGAACAAAAAAAAAACACGGAAATCGGATCATAAATCACGGAGAATAAAAGGAGTAATCCGCGAACATACATTAAAAAAGCAACAAAAAAAAGATCCCGACGAATTGAGAACCTCCTCCTTTTTTCGAAGTCGGTTAAAAAATAGCTACTACACTAATAAATCAAGAACACATAAAATACGCGGAGTTCAAGGTTTAAGATAAGAATAGAACAACTTAAGAGCTGTTATTTCAATACTTCACGAACATTTACTTTTTAATATCGCAATTTCCTTAGTCTTTTTCCGCAGATTTATTTCAATATCATCAAGTTTTTCAGGTCACGGCCGGGTAGCTTAGACTAAGCGTTATTAAATAGATTCTTTAACATTTCAAGGTCTATTCATGGTAATCTGAGCAGCAAATGCTATTTTAATTAAGATGCAGCCTTTGTGCCTCTTTGAATATTCCGCATACGGACTAATCTGTATTACGATTATTTCTTCAAAGCGCTTGTATTAAAGTAATTGTTCAAAGTGAAATATTTTATTATTGCATTTTTATTTTTTAATAAAAAGGTTATAGTCAAACTAAATTTAACTTAGGATTATTTAATACATATACGTTTAAAAATTATTTACTTTCTACTCTATGTATAGTGTGCGATTTACACTATACGTAGAGTAAGTAAAAAGTAGAATATTTTCGCGACGTGTTATTACTATTTTAGGGACAAGAACAGGTAAAAAACTGCCCATTTACGCATCTAACTAAAAATATTTTATTTTATTTTTATCGAACTTTATGCCTTTTGTGGTAACCGACATAGCTCGCAAAATTAACAAGTTGGACTAGTGGTGGGCTGGTCACGTCTGTCACAGAACCGATGGCCGGTGGAGCCGACGACTCCAAAAGTGGAGACGTAAAATTAGTCTCGGGCGCCCTCCAGCTCGATGTACTGACGACCTGCGCAAGGTCACCAGCAGGAGCTGGATGAAGAAGTCGGACAGGGATGAGTGGCGCCGAATTGGGGAGTCCTACGTCCAGAAATGGACTGCGCTTGGGTAACGACGACGATAGCCTTTTGTAATATATAAACACATATGTTATATAATATATAATATACAAATCTGTTCCAATTATCAATCGAGTTGCGCTAATAAAACACAACGAGAGAATATTTCGTCGAGAGAATTCAATAACAAAAAATATTTGTGTCTGAAATATAAATACGTAGTCATAATTACCATTAAAAAAATCTATTTTACAATAAACATTATTAATTTCACAAAAAATAATCGTCTACTGAGTAGTATGCTTGTTTAAGAAGAAGGAATTTCCTAGGTATACTGTCCAACCAGGAATGGAACCTAACTAATTGAAATGAGCTAATGGTGTGTTAGCCAATAAACTATCACGACTTTATCCATTTAACATAAAATAATATATAAATGAAAGTATTAAGAATTTAACGCTATTTATATAACGTAAAACTTTGATGTATTAATCCTAAATGTTTTACATACGAATAGATTTGTCACTCTAAATTATAACCTACCTTAACTGCAGGCAATATAACAAAACCTGTAATTTAAGGTCGTCCTGGTTCGAATCAGCCCGGCCCACGCACAACGAAGGTTGTCATAGAAGTGATGAACATCTGTTGTATTTGCCATTCAACTACGTCATCCGTAAAAGTATTTAATCGTAAATACCTCATCTAAAAATTGTTTGTTGATGGTATTTTAATAATGGTGGGGTTGTGGTGGTTGCAATAATGGTAAATATTGTTACGAGCTACAGGACTCGAATTAAAAATACCGTTGGAACTACTATAGAATTTATTAGAACTGTACAAACACGTATAAAACAGGACAAATATAAATGGGCACAGCCAGTACAAAACTGCACGATTCAATAACACGCGCAAAGTCCGTCACTATATCGGTTGTCGAATGTACGTCTTACTCGTATCGTAATCCTCGCTCGACTGCCCCACCCCTCCGTTCGGGCAAGTAAACTGTACAATACACAATCGATTGTGTGGGCTGGCTTCTGCCAAGAAAATTTAATTTGCACACCTGCGAACGGCCAACAGTGTCGAAAACCATAACAATAAGGATTAGTTCGACACTAATGACGGCCATAAACAAGTAGAAAAACAATAGCATGTTTTTCTTAATTACAAATTCTAAACACAAAGTAAACAAAACAATTCCTAAATCCGGGAAGGCAATAAACTGCGCTTTACGACAGGCAGCTGTGCGCTTATCTTTGACGGCATGTAACAGTATATTGACTGTGGCCAAATACACCTTATTTAAGACGGCCTCTGTGGTTGAGCGGGCTGAGTCTTTGTCAGCCGAGCTAACCGCAACGCAGACCTCAGGTTCGATTCCTGGTATGATAAATCTCGGAAATGATTTTTTTCCGTTATTTACTATGATCTGACTGTCTGGGATCGGCCCCAGAGAAGTCCGTTGTATATGAACCACAACACAAGCGTAACTTGCTTAATTTTGGGGATTATGGGATGAGGTACCTATTTATATATATATATATATATATATATATATAATTGCCAATATGTAACGTCATTAACAATTAAAAACAATATCGCATCACAAATAATGCATTACGCCCATCACCACATCTTCGTGGAGGAACGGCCTATATTTGTATCATTATCCCAGATCCCACCACTAATGGATTTTTATTTAATTTACATTCTTTCAAAAAATTATACTTTAAAAATTGACAAATTACAGGAGGAAATACTGCTTTTTTGAGTGTAGAGGTGAGTCTCCTCATTCCAATAACTTAATAAAAAGCCATTAAAGTACAACAGTGAATCTAATCTTCAATCACGTTTATCTGATTGTACATGGCTATATGTATGTCACAGCCACGTTACTCAGAGACTATTGGCAATTAATAGGCTAGATTAGAAGACGAGCGGACGGATATGAAGAAATTACAAGGGTTCCGATTTTAATGTATGGCTTCGGAATCCTTAAAAGTGACAACGGAAATTAATGCAAGTGAAATAAGTAACAAATATTAATGTCTTTAGCAATTAAGGTATAATTAAAGTGATTTCAAATTTAATGAATCCAGCCAATTTTAACAAAAACTTTTTAAGTGCGTCTGTTTCAATTCATAATCTATAAGTCGGTAGTACCTAAGCCCCATATTTTACACTTTTATTACAAGAAAAGTCAACCCTATATCGAATGTCAAAAAGCTCAGAATGTATCAGAATATTATTTGGCGAGGAGTAAAAAGAAGTCATAGTCGATTTGTATTCTATCAAAACTGGATCGACTTTCTCATATCTATAGACGTTGCATAATACGAGTATAAAAGTTATACTTGTGTCTAAGATCGCATTGTGCGATTTGGTGGATACAAAGATATTTAACTAACAGTTGCCCCAAAAGAATGAAACTGGACGCCCGTTTATCTAAAAACATTTTAAGGTATTCAAAGTTCACTTTTATCAAGAAAGCTTAGAGTCCCCGAACCAGTTATTTCACGTACTTATTTGCCCGTCTGTCCATAAAGAGAGAACAAACAATTATCAAAGAAAATAAAATTACAATAGCGTTATTTAAAAAATATATTTGTTAGAAGAAACTCCAATAGCAATAGAAATGATTTTGCCATGGTAATAATGGCTTGAAGAGATATCAGACAGGCGATAAAAAGAAATGAAGGAGTCGCCAATAGGCCAAATTAGAATATAATTTGGCCTATATTACAAATATAAATAATAAACTATCTTAAACGTTCCTAGAAGTGATGACTGACTCTGTCATTAAGCAAAATTCTATTGTTTATTTGTAGAAATTTCCTGCAAATCTATAAAAAATAAATTATGTTGATTATACCTTGAAATGCAGCTCACTGCTTTGTCATTGAATAAAATTATCTGTCATTGAATAAAACTCTCAGTGCTAATTTATCAAAGTTTTCTGCCAATATAAAGAAATAACGATGTTCAGTGTACCTTGAATTAATATCTGCTACTTTCGTATTAAACAAATAGCGCCGCAACTATTACTTATTAAATCTTTACCAAACACAAGTAATACGGTCGTGTATGGAGTACTGATCTCACATGTGAAACGGTACAGCTAAATACTAATTCGGTACACTTGAACTCAATAAACCATATAGAATTCATAATCACAGGTTGATAATGCCGTTAAATTTCAAAGAGGCCGTAGGTTATTCAGGTGAAAAAAAATGTTATATTTTTATGTGTCATCAAAGCATTTCACATTTCGGGTAACATGAATAAATAAATAATAAAATCAGTCACATATGTTTCAATCCATGCACAATAACTTCCGTGAAGGTGACCATCGCCTGTTTTTGCCACAAGACTACAGAATTCTAAAGAGCATGTTTGTATAGTCTAAACATGCTCTTTATAATTTGTCTTGATTTACAAAATTACCTATATAATTATTGAAAATTAGAGAATAAATTCGAGAAAAGAAATATTAAGGAGTATCGTGTTATTTTGAAATATCCTACATACACGCCTATGTACACACTGGGACAGATACTTTTCTTAGTGATATGTATGATGGTCACTTGTAATTTTTAGTCTATTTGCGCTTTCACTAAATCATTCTGTAACGACTTATAGAATATATCTTTATACTAGGATATGCTTGCGACTTCGTCCACGCTTGACTTGAAATGCCCGCGGGATTCCTGGGACACGAAGTATCGCAGCATTTAAAAAAGGATGTAAACTATTGTTTTAGTGAAAACTGTCCGAAAAGCCTAATTTTTATGCATCCTCACAACTTAAAACCACTCCCGGGAATATTCCCGCGGGATTTTCGATATAAAAAATTCGCACATTTTATTACATTTAATTTGCTATCGATTCGATTCGATAAAATCGCATTGGAATTCCGAATTTGTTTTTCAATGTGGTCATTTTAAATCATCCCCAGAAAAATCCACAGGATCCCACGATAAAAAGTAGCGCAGATTTTAAGACTAAGAATTTGCTGTCGTAGTAAAACCCGCATCAAAATCAGCTTAGTAGTTTTTTCGTGAATCCCGAAACAGACAAACAGGCAAGAAATTAAAAAAAATTGCATCGTGTTCTCCATCGTTTATATAGTGTATTCTAGTTGTTGTTTTTAATAGTTTCAATGTAAAAATACAGCATGTTTAGAATTTTATAATATTATAGATATACCTATAATTCTTCTGTACGTGTGTGTGTATGTTAATGAAGATGTGTTTTTAGTTTCGAGAGTGATTTTGAATCAAAGTTGGATCCGGTGGGTGGCGCTGGACTCGAGTTATAGATTTTTTTTAGGGTACGACAACTTTTAACAAAAGTGGCTGTGACGTACGAACTGACAAACAGACGGAGGGAAGGTTGTATATGAGTTCCGTTTTGGACGATATAAGAATTGTAAAAACCGTGTGTCTGTATTGTATGTCTTTGCGTTATTGAAAACTTGGAAAAACATTTAAAATTAACTATTTATATTACGGCATACGTGTACACTCGTTTTCATATGTTTATCTTGATCTAAAATACACATGTACATCGCTATTTAAATATCATTTAATGCATATGTTAATACAATAGAACTACTTTTTAGGTTTCAAGCGATTTATAAATAGTAATTGAAGCCTTAATATATCATATAGCTCAGATCAATAACCCGTCAACCTTGCCCGACCCACATGGTCATGGTCGATATTATAATATTCACTGAGATCGAAGGTTGAAGGTTAGAATTGCCACGATAAAGCTTTTTACATCGCCTTTGTAATAAAGAACTGGAAAATAGTGTTTATTAAAAACACGGAGTCTGGTGTAAAAAAAAGGAAGAAATACGCCGTTAGAGGCACGTCGGGTATCACAATTCACGCGTCATTACTTACTGGGCGTCGGAGATAAAGGCATTGTTATGGCACGAAGAGACGCAAGGGTGCGCGCCCGAGTTTGCCATACCTAGCGGGTACTGCGAACCTCACACTTAATTGCATTTAGGAATGGTGGCTTTATAAATACAGCGAACTAATGACTTATTTCATATTTGTTTCGTCAGAAGGGTAAATCTAAATCTCATAAGAAGATAAGGCTAAATATTAAAGTTTCCAAGAAGTTCTCTTTATAATGTATTAAAATTATTCCACGCGTCACACTATCATAAGTAGCAAAAATGTAGGCAATACATTTTATTTAATTAAAGTTCTGTTAAATTTATATGTCATACTTGTATACCTTTATTACAAAACTTTCAACTTAACGTAATGAGAAACTCAAGTCTTGTTTGTAATTTGTAGACATTACTCTAGCTCCAGCGTGGTGGGCATACTGTTCGTTCCCTGTATATAGGGGAGACCCGAGTCCGGTAGTGGTATATTTATAAGCTCTTATTCTTTTGTTATTCACTCTAGCTCTATGTAATTGTTTTTATTCTGCTTTTTACATATATACATAGATATCAATAACATTTATATGGATATACCATCTCTGTGTTCTATATCGTCTATTTGAAATATATAATAGAAATAATTAGCTTCTTTGACACTCAAATATATAATGAAGACTTCAGAATTCCCTTCGACATTTTAGTTAGAACTTCTGGAAAGAAAATCACTGAAATTACATGAGAAATATTTGTAAAAATATTCTAGACTTTTTTTATCTTGATTTCATGACAATTGTTTGATATCGAAATAATATGTTGCTGCCTTGTATATTTCTTCTAATCCAGCAGAAGCATCTTTGTCCCACTAAAAATGCTAGAATTTTCGACAGCCACACATTTAATTTATCTCTTTCTTCGTTTAACTCTACTCTTAAGAACGTTAATAACGTGAGAGCAAGTACACGTATTTATGGCGTGATGACCATTTTCGTCCGTCTATCAGCTCACGAACACGAACAGGTGAAAAATAATCAACAGCCATAATAAGTTTGTGGCGAAACAAACCTTTTCCCCCACTGGCTGGCAGGCCAGATTTTGAGTTTGAACTTGACAAATGTCAAAATTATACACAGAGCAAAGAGCACATTACAATAATAGAAGAAAAGAGAGATAGAAATCCTTATAAATCTCATTGTTCATAAGGTATCAATTATTTGGACAATGTAAATATTTAACACAAAATTATACAGTTTGCTAATTCTCGGGTTATTTAATTCCTGTAACAATCCCTCATTATTGGCGACCTACTGAAACTGAACGTAATTTTAGGAATGAAATTAAAAAAAATGGAATTGATAAACCGTCGTTGCCTATTTCTTAAATTGTTTGGACTGGAGTTTGAAGTCAACCGACCCCTAGGTGCACCTGGAACTGCTTCAGCGGGTATCCACGGCTGCAGCGCAGACTTCATCTCTAGGCGAGTCCATTTGGACTGGAATTATACTACAGCGATGTATCCACAGTCCGCAACGGATAATTTCGAAGGTGGTTTCAATTATTACAAAGACCCGTCAATCACCATTTTTAAGTTATTAAATTTCAACGATAAAGTAGGAGATAAACATGCAAGGAAGTAGACATGCTTATGACACCAGGACCTTTTTTGCCTGTGTCACCTACACCCTTTCCAAGCATTTATTTTACTTTTGACAGCTCGATGACGGCTCAATTCGTAATGTCCTAATGCGGTACCGACTCGATTTGTTATAAAAATCGACTTAATTTATAAGTAAGTTATAATAAATTTAACCTCTATATACCTATTGCTAAAAATATTATATCGTGTAATAAATATACCCACATTTAAATGAATATATTTTCACGCATTCAATAAGCAAAATAAAACGACACTTCTATTCATTGCATTTTTCTTTAACGAAGAACATTTTTATTTTAAAGTCGATTGCCTACATTCCACTATTTACGTACAGTGTCAATGGTTTGTTTAATAGTCTGTGCGTTACATGACTCACAGAACATCACTATTATGTCACCCACAATAGTAAAGTACGACAAATATGTCATTTATTTCATGTGGGCTGGTACACTTTTCATCATTTATTACTAACAAGTTGATTTTTCATGAGTAGCTTCCTTTTGATTAGACGCCCAACTTTTTTCCTCACAGTAACGTTGGTAAATGGTAGCTTAATAGGGGTAGCAAGGATAAAATATGTTGATTTGACGAATTTTAAAAATTTATTACTAACCGATTTTTTTTTTTTAATTATCGAGATAAATATCTAAATAACGTGAAAAAATATTTGTCCTACAAAATATAAGGTTTTGTTAGGGAGTCCCCCTCTCCAACATGTATCATAAACAAGGTCATGAAAAATAATTACTAACCAGCTGTTTTTTTTTATTGTTTAGCTAACATTTGTCTAGTTTACTACCCACATTGTCCTACAAATTGCGTGGTATGTCATCTTGGTCATACGCTCAAAAGTTGTAGTACTAATACTTAATGTAAAAATAATTACTATCAAGCTGAATGTTCGAGAATAGCTTCGTTTCAATGAGACGCCCAACTAATTCTTATACGAAAATTCTCGATTGTGGTTTATAACTAAGATAATAGGGATGAAATATGTTGATTTGACGAGTTAAAAAAAATATTACTAACCGATTTGTTTTGTCAATTATCGAGATAATTATCTAAATAACGTGAAAAAATATTTGTCCTACAAAATATAAGGTTTTATCAGAGAGTCCCCCCTCTCCAAAATGTATCATAAATAAGATTATGAAAAATAATAACTAACTAGCTGTTTTTTTTTATTGGTTAGCTAGCATGTGCATAGTTTACCACCCACATTGTCCTACAAATTGCGTGGTACGTTATTCCAGTCCTCCAGCTACAAAGTTGAAATTCATTAAATTAAAAATAACATTATTTTGTACATTTTGCTATTGGGGCTGAGGCACACTTGTTACCTTTGTATTCCGGGGGTATAGATATGAAATAAAACCGGATCTAGGTTAACAAATATTTATTAAAATAAAGGAAAAATAATCAACAACAGGGTATATTAGGGTAAATGGAGGCGTCAGCCAGACCAATTTACCCGTGATGTAAAAAAAATAAAAACTTCGTTTAAAAAAACCGACTTCAAAAACTAAAAAACTAAAATGTATAAAATAACTTATTTGTAAAGCTATTATTATTAATATATATTATCTAAAACATCTTAAAGTCGGTGCTTAGTAATTTTCAAAATATAGTAATTTTTATGTTTTGCTTTGCACCGACTTCAAGATGTTTTAGATAGTATATATTAATAATAATAGCTTTAGAAATAAATTATTTTATACATTTTAGTTTTTTAGTTTTTGTAGTCGGTATTTTTAAACGAAGTTTTTATTTTTTATTTGTTACTTTTTAGTGTCTAGCTATGTATGGGTGGACGTACGAATGGTGCCGCGCTTCTTAAAAAATATAGGTCCCAAGAACCGGGAACAAAGAAATGTTCGTAAAATGAAAACTACTGGGCCAAACTATGTAAAATTTTTAGGGGACCACATGGCAGCTATTCCGCGTCGAAAAAAAAAAGAATCACGTAAATCGAATCATAAATCTCAGAGTAATCAGTGTACATATGGAACGGAGTGAAAATTATTTTCATGAAAAATGTTCATAAAATGAAAACTACTAGGCCAAACTATGTAAAATTTTTAGGGGACCAATTAGAAGGTATTCCGCGTCGAACAAAAAAGAATCGCGTAAATCGGATAATAAATCACAGAGTAATCGGCGAACATACATAAAAAGAAGCTACAAGAAAAGAAAAAAAAGATCCCGACGAATTGAGGACCTCCTCCTTTTTTCGAAGTCGGTTAACAATTAAAATCTAGTTATTCACATACAAGTTATATATTTAAAAGTTAACTAATAAGGCTCATGAAAGGCCATCAGGCCCAACTCGTCCGTCACAATGCGGGTAGCATTGTGACGGACGAGTTGGGGAATTAAAAGTGGGGTATCAAGCAGAATAGGCTAAAAGAAAGATATAAAAAAGAGATTCCTACGTTGGGTAGTTGGGTGATTTTAATTTAAATATGGTAGTGTCGAATAATTGGTGGTCAGGAATATAATTATCTAATTTTGAATAAGTCTCCGAGTAATCTAATGTAGGCTTTGCTGTGTTTATAAGTGAAGCATGCTGGAACCACAGGATGGCTGGGAGCTGTGCACCCAAACCAACGATATCGAGTAGGGCAGCCTTAACTGCTGACCGTAGATAGACAGCTCACTGCTGTTGGTAAAAACCTTCAGACCTGGAACGCGTCGACACAAAGCGACATTTTGGTCGAAAATGAGTTATGAATGCCATCATACTTAAAAAAATTCCCATGGCTCTACGATGACTTTCTTGTCGTTTATGCCCTAGCAAAAAACTGCGTTTTTGAAGTGTCATTTCGTTTAACCGACCGAGTTTTCGGCCTTTTTTACTCTAAAGGCACTTATACCTCTGTAAAAATGGCATCACTTTTGGGTTATAGTCGGTAATACATTTTTACTTTTTACTGGCGTAAAGGTTCCAGGAGTATACTACTGTTTACCATTAGTACCTGTTTTGAAAGCTGGAACTAATGCCTCTTTACCTTTGTCGTCAAAGACATTAAGCGTCGGTTATACCCTACTACCATTTACAAGTTTACCATACAGTTGTCACTTATACACAATTACTAAAATCTAATTTGATATTGCAATGTCGCTTATACCTTACCACCATTTTGAAGTTTATAATACACCTGTCGCTTATATGTAATTTCTTAAATGTAATTTGATGTTGAAATGTCGGTTATACCCTACTACTATTTACTATTTTAATACAACTCTGTCACATACGCCATATTACTTTACAATGATCATGCATTAATTGACGTTTACGCCAATTTGGTATTACTTTGTGTTTTGAAATTCTGTAATATCGCATTTTAGAAGTACCTTTTATAGTATTTCTATAATAATGATACCTGCTTACTTAATACCTAGATACATTGTTATTTAATTAAGTTACTACTTTATTTTTATTGCTATGTATAATATACTAGGTACTGATGATGGATAACACCTTTTGAATGTATGCAGTTACTAAAGTCTTATTTTAAAGGAAAATCATGTTAGTTGTGATCCTATTATTTAAGTCGTGACGTTTAACCCACGTTACCATTTGCTCATATAATGCCCTATGTTGGATGTTCCCGTTATCCTCTTGGTATAGAAATTTTGAAGTGCAGAAGTACCACATTACCTTTTTTTAAACCCACTTACAGTGTTACTAATGACTAACATTCTACTGGTTTTTTTGCTAAACACTGTTTCTTACGCTCCATTACCTTTTGGCATAATAATGTGAATTACCACTTATACTTTTTACCCTTTTAGGTTATTAAAGTAATTAAATTAAGTAAAATTAGGTAATTAAAGTCCTGCGGTATTGACAACTTTTGAGCGTCGGAGCAAGATGACATACCATGCAATTTGTAGGACAATGTGAATAATAAACTATGCAAATGTTAGCTAAACGATAAAAAAAAATCAGCTGGCTAATAATTATTTTTCATTACCTTGTTTATGATACATATTGGAGAGGGGTGCTCCCTAACAAAACCTTATATTTTGTAGGACAAATATTTTTTCACGTTATTTAGATAATTATCTCGATAATTAACAAAAAAAAATCGGTTAGTAATAATTTTTTAAAATTCGTCAAGTCAACATATTTTATCCTTGCAATCCCTATTAAGCTACCATTTACCAACATTACTGTAAGGAAAAAAGTTGGGCGTATAGTCAAATGGAAGCTACTCACGAAAAAGCAACTTGTTAGTAATAAATGATGAAAAGTGTACCAGGGAACCTGTACTAATAATACTGTGTGTGAACTATCAAAAGCGAAGAAAGTTGTCGAGTCATAAGTAGGCGAATTCATTTATCACTCATTTAGTGCTCATAAGATAAAGCTTTACAAAACCTATTAATGTAATAAGCTTATTTTCAATATATCTGAAATGAGATTGATGTTCGCGAGGATAATAAACCAATTAACTTATTAATTTCCAAAACACATGAGTCTGATTGTAATGGTTCATATTTCTGTCTGTATTCAGGCGAAAATAGGCTATAATAGTATCGAAATCAGATTTCTTAATTGTATGTTCTTTTAGAAATATTTTAATACGATAAACGGAGCAACATCATTGCATAGCTTTTGTACAACGAAGGTCGTCGAAATCGCTTTACTTTCGATCGTAGTAATGTATGTAGATTATGATCTTATACATTCAAAGATAGATTGTACGATGGCAACATCGTTGTGTATGACAATAACGAAATTTCTATTCTCCATAGATTTTTTGTAGTGATGTGGTTTTTGATTGTACTTTTTTTTTGTTTTGGAATGTGACATTTTGTAGTAATCTATACATATAATAAAATTGTAGAGGTTAAATTTCTGTACAATGAATTTTTTTTGCTAAAAACCGAGTCAGGGGGATGTAAGTGATAAGATGTAAGTGAAATAAAACTAATTTAGATATTTTTTCAATTTTTTTGTTTCTCTGTTTGTCTGTTTATTTGTACCGGCTAATCTCCGAAACGATTTGACCGATTTACATGAAATTTTGTATGGTGGTAGCTTATATCCCTGGCTAACATATAGGATACTTTTGATCCCGAAAAATTAAAGAGTTCCCGTGGGATAGTTAAAAGGCTTTAATTACTTAAACATATAACAGACTGAAAGTAATTTCTCTGCAACGTAACATAATAGAAGCGGAGATTTTGACAGGGTGTGGTGTCGGTGAGAGAGTTTTATCTTATATATATATATATTAGGGTGATCCAAAAAAAAATTTTTTTTTTTTCCAAACAGGCTCAAAAGTTTGTTTTGGGTGTAAAAAAATTCTGTGAAAAGATGAGCTCTTAATATTAATATTAAGATTGTCCTCAACGCATTTTTTTAATTCCCATAAGAATAACACAGGAATATTTTTTTTGCTTCTGATTTTTGTACCATTCAAACGATTGGTTGACTGTTAATTCGCTGTTCCAATCTTTATAGAGAATTGAACGCTCTACAAAAAAGGTCTGATAACATTTTTTGATTTGTCCACGCGTTCAAAAGTTATTCAAGATCAAAGTTCAATTGTTCAAAACTTTGATCGAATTTTATAAATTACACCGAAACTGTTCGTTTCAGTGTCAAAATAAGGATCAATTTTTTTGTCAAATATAATACAGTTCAGGAGGATTTATTTGAAGGCAAGCAGCGAGCGCGAAAACTAGCGTTTGTACACGAGCACGTATGTCGTGCTTTCGTGTTGAAGGCGTGAGTCGGACTGTAGCCGAAAATCAAAAATCGACAAATCAAAAAATGTTTACAGACCTTTTTTGTAGAGCGTTCAATTCTCTATAAAGATTGGAACAGCGATTTATCAGTCAACCAGTCGTTTGAACGGTACAAAAATCAGAAGAAGCAAAAAAAATTTTCCTGTGTTATTCTTATGGGAATTTAAAAAATGCGATGAGGACAATCTTAATATTAATATTGAGGGCTCATCTTTTCACAGAAATTTTTTTACACCCAAAAGAAACCTTTGAGCCTGTTTAGAAAAAAAAATAAAGATTTTTTTTTTTGGATCATCCTAATATATATATATATATACTGAAGAATGTTTTAAAATCGAAGGGTTTTTTTAACTTACTTTTTTTTAAACTATTCCACGCGAACAAAGTCGCGGGCAGAAGCTAGTGTAGTAATATGTTAATAACTAGGATATGGCCGCGATTTCGTCCAGCTTGTTTTGAAATTCCCGCGGGATTACCGAGACACAGTCTTGCAGCATTTAAAAAAGAATATAAGCTATCGTTTTATTGAAAACCGCATCGGAATAAGCTATTTTTGATGCATCCGAACAATTTTAAACCACCCCGGGAAAATTCACACATTTTATTAAATAAAATTTGCTATCGATCAGTAAAAAAATCGCATTGAAATAACGAATTTGTTTTTTAATCTGGACATTTTAAATAATTTCCAGAAAAATTTCCACGGGATTCCCAGGATAAAAAGTAGTGCAAATTTAAAGTCTAAGAATTAGCTGTCGATCAGGGAAAAACGCATCAAAATCGGCTTAGTAGTTTTTACGTAAATCCCGAACAAACAGACACCCCGACAAACAGGCAAGAAATCGAATAAAAAAAGGAATCGTGTTCTTCGTCGTTTATATAGTGTATTCCCGTTGATTTTTTTAATAGCTTCAATATAAAAACACGGCATGTCTAGAATTTTACAATATTATAGATGATGATTTTTAAAATAGCTGGTACTCGTTACAGTAATTGAAATTAGTACTTAGACTATATTGATAAATAGACCGTAATTATTGTCCGTTTAAATTATCAATAATTAAATTTTAACTAAGTTCTAAGTTAAACCATTTTAAGAATAACGATGAGTTTCCTATTAATTTAAAAAGCAGCGTATATCAAAATAATCTCCAACGTCATTATCAAACTCGGAGTTGATAAGTACTTTAAATCAATAATTAGTTATTACACTTAAAGTTGGATAATGTTCCATTAACCTTCAATATGATCAGTTATTTTATTATTTGACACCTCACTACTTGCACAGGTGTATATTAGTTAATTAATGTAAAGGTCGTTATACGTTTACATCAGGCCATAAACTGTTATTTACAAGGCTTACTTACTTCTGACCTGGGAGAAAGTATCTACTTGGTTTGTATAACACCGTCGGAGTAAAGCGAAATGTGTTTATTGATTTTAGGATATTGCCGTACTCCAAGCGGTGGAGGCGGAGGCCGGAACGCCGAAATACCGCTCCGAAACCGCGACGGCTCCAAATGAACCCGTCTGGCGATTTCCCTTGCTCGTACCTTTGGGATTTCCACAAACGTCATATTATAGTTAAAGCGTGAGGTCCTTCGCCCTTCGTTATTAGCGTTTTGTAAGCTCGTTGTTGCTGGTAAGTAGCCGCCATATAATTTATACTCCACACATTTTTTTTATTGCAGGAGTTCAGCAGACAGCCAGACGGCCCACTTGAGGGAAAGCGGTTACCATCGCCTATGGACATTTGCAATACCAAATGTGCTGCTGCTCCCTTAAGGGAGACTGGGACCTGGTCAGTAATGCCGGAACACAACTCAAGGTTGTTATGGCGACATACTTTACACCAGGGGTGGTAGCCATCCGGTCGGCTGTGGGTTGTTTAGTCGCCTCTTACGACAGGCCGCCCGGTCGCAGGAAATTGTATTCTTTCTCCATTCCTGCGCCGATAAAACTCATAATGCTACCGATACGACCGTCGATAATGATTTTGATATTGGTCGCATGCCACATAAATCGTGTACGCGTTGCTTAAGTATGGGGTCCCAATAAAAAAGCCTCTGCCTACACCAAACATAAATAACATTTTTTTGTTATTCTATTAAAAACAAAAACTCACTATCATCTTTTTCATACGAGTCCCAGGCGACGGCGAACTCTCTAAATTTGTTTTTTTTAATATATCCAAAGTGTCCTTTTGTTCTATTCCCTTAATATATACCTTTTATCCTTTAATATATAATGAATAACGTTTTCACCACTACAATTATTTAGTATCATACTTCACGGCTCAAAAAACAAATAACTAATATAGGTATCAGCATGTGTGGAAACCGAATTAATAGAGTGACCTCGCGTCTTAGTCGGTTATTTTGCTAATAGTCCTGTGGGAGGAGGGTCTTATCGTACAAAAATGATATTACCGAAACATGTATCTAGCAAACCAATTAATTAAAGAACGTTCTACATAATATGTTTGATGATAGACATATCGTGGTATAATTGAACATGACTTTGACCGCAATGACATGATTCCTGTTTCTACGTGTATATCGATGACGCTTCTCGGTTGTATAATTAAGACCACAGTTAAATTATGGTTGCTGAGATGCCGCTGGATTAATTATGTACTGATTGGGTGTGTTGCCAAAGGCAGTGCATTTGATTACTATTTTGGTAACACTAAAAAACCGACTGGTTCAAGCTCAGCATATTAGACTAGACGATCGTAAGTCTGGTATGGCATACAATGCAATGGAATACGTGGAGCGTGAAACTAATAAGATTATGTTATTGATAAGACAGAGGTAGGTTTAGACATTTAGTTTTAGACAGTTTCAGATAGTTTTGACAAGTGATCCTTAATATATCCCATGTCCCGAAAGAGGAGAGAATACAAAATAATAAAAACCGATAGTAAAACTTCGCTTTTGTGGGTTCACGATGGCCTTTTTAGATTCGTCAACAAGGCCAAGAGGTCAATAGAAATAGTAAAACGATTGAAAGCCTTTTTGTATGCTTTATGATTCATTGCTGGAGTATTGTCACAAAAAAATATCTTTTGTTTTATTAAAGCAGATTAATATATAACAGAGGGCCTAAAGCCGCCGCCTTTGGAAAATGGCTTAGAGAAATTGATACAGGTGTAGCACATCTAGAGACGTATGCTTACCTTATACCTGTAAGACATAATATAAATTTCCACTTTATTTTGATGCTTTTTTATATTCGTCATAAGAATCTGCTAATGCGGCCGCATTAGGCCCTAGGTATTTCGTATCATACCAAAAAAGTTGACAAGGTTTTGTCTGTCTCACCTGCAGAACGTCTTAACATGTACAAGCTAGGAAAGCACACTTAAAATATTTAAACAGCTCACAGCGTTGGCTTACTACTTCAGTATTAACAGTAACTACGTAATATTACTTTAATACACTAAGGGCCGCTTGCATAAGGTTGCTTAAATTTATTTAAGAAACACAAAACGTATTTAACACCGTTAAATACAATTAGCGTCTTGCACAACGCAAATTGTGCCGCTAAATATGTTTAAAGAACTGTCAATACGTTTTGTTTAAAAGTATTTAGGCAGTTTAATATGATTAACTAAATTTATTTAAAGGCGATGGCTTTATATCTATGCAAGCGGCCATTAATATTTGTTAGTACAACTAACAAAAATATTCGCTTTCATTCATTATATTACTTATACCTAATCTTATGTATTACAAAATTTGAATATAAAGGTCAGCAACAATCATACCAACTTTTCTTCTGTAACATGATTCTTGAGATATATATATTTCATTTTATTCTTATACGTTCCTTATCCTGTGTAAGTTAAACGAACACGAGACTTTCTTAGAAGCCTACGATTAATGACATCCCAGATTACGCAACCCGTTAGCAACTACCATTCTCGTGAAGAAAATAATAAAAGTGGCAAGTCTGTTTCAATTGTTCGCTTATATAAATAATATCTGTTAGATTAAGACAATTTTGCCGACCAGATAGTTTGAAGAACGATTAACTAAATGAGAAAATATGAATTATTTAATTTACATTCAACAATTATAACCTTCGTTACTTAAAATTATTTTAACCCAATTATTCATTTTATTATTGCAACAACCCAGCGTGAATTACACACTTAAATAAAAGAATTTTAAAAAAATCGAGATTAATTGTGGAAATATTGTGCAATGGAAATATGCAATGTATATAAAATTACACCCATAGACAGTAGTGTGCCTTCCAGAGCTGTTGAAGTGAATGATTAAAAGCTTAGGAGTAGAGTTATAAATCTTTTTATGGATGTATAGCTTTGGGTTGGACCACTGTCTTATCTGATATTGAGTTATGTCGCGGTCTAGGAAGCAGCACGCTTACCTAGAAGATCACGGAGTCACGAGTGAATAGGTCACTCGTGACTTGAAGACTTTGAGATTGTATTTGATAGGAAAAACAGACTCCGGCAAATTATTTCTAATTTGTGGTTTAGACCATTCTTCCGGTGAGCAAGTCAATCGCGAAGTCTACGAGGTTATGGACATAGATTATAGACATGCGCGATAATTCTGCGCTGTAGACTATATTAGACTAAGATCTCAGTCACTCCAGACTTACGTGATTTTAGGAAAGATAAAATTTTTAAGGTCAGTAGTTTAACATAAACTTAAAAAGGAATCGATACTCGGTAAGTTGAAAGTGGGGCCGTTTTTCAGGTAGCAGGTATCAATGGTGGAAAAAACTCTCGCGCTTCGTCGTACAACGGAACTCTTAACGAGTCTGGGAGAATGTTTCGCCCGTCAGATTGGTCTGGTTCATTGGAAAATATAATAGTTGATAATATAACTATATATAAAGTTCAGACTTCCTAAAATTACGTGAGTTCCTACATATTTTTTTAAAGTGTCTGTCAAAAGTTATGGCCCACAGGAAGGGTCTGGCTGTAACTGTATATCTTTGTTAATAACAATATCATATATAACATATGTAAAAACTAGCTTTGCTACTTTGACGTAAGTTAGAATGGTTTTTTTCCACCTTTGATACCTGTTACCTAAAAAACGGCCCCGCTTTCAGCTTAGCGATTATCCACTCTTTTCTAATTTTATGTTAAAATACCGATCCTAAAAAAATGATCTTTCCTAAGATCACGTAAGTCTGGGGTGATTGGAATCTTGGAATATATAATGAAATGCTATTTATGATATTACAGTTAAATTGTATTAATGCGGTGAATCAATGAATTTTTATACCTGTACAACCCATTACCGCTTCAACGCATTCGTACCTATGAGTAAATAAACTAAATCTCATTGTGCACTTATTTACTTTTTTCATAGACCTTTAAAATTTGCGTGAATATCTGATTGCCAAATTTAACTTGTATAGTATATAAAAAGAGTGAAATGGCTTTTATAATACTTATAGATCTAGCTCTGTGGAGGTACGAGCTTAAGAGAACACGGGGCGTATTAGGCGTAATTTATATATAACTCGAGAAGTGAAGCTTTTTATAGCAACGTAGTGCCGGCCCGTAGTCACGATGCGTGGGCCCACGCACGCACTCGCGCCACGCCGCCCAAGGGCCCTGTATCAATGCCAAATCTCTACCCCCCCATTCCACTACGCAGCTCAACAAGTGGACCAATATCATCACAAAAATTTAATTTCGCTATGTCACTACGTAGATAAAGCTTATCTACGTAGTGATATAGCGATTACTTGTACATTTTAAATCCTAATCCTACCCATTTATATCCTATCCTACTTTTCGTTGCCTAAACATTGAGTAGTTTCAAAGAACGCAAGTTTATTTTTGTTCTACCTTTAAAACTCTTAACTATACAAATTTGGAGTTATGATAACAGAAACGTGAATTACAATACAGGGATAACTATAACATTTTATTTACAGTAGGTGTAGTAGTAGTTCTAGGATATGTCTAATCGCCACGTTTGTCCAAGATGGCTTGGCGGGTTTGACACATTGGTCATATCAGTGTCTACATTTTATCACCATGTTTTGCTTTACCGTCAGCTCGTGGTACTTGTAATATTGGGTCAGAAAACTGTCTAAGAGTTCAAGATTTACGACTAAGAATCAAATCCGCGTCATTCGAGACGCAAGTACGTGAGACACTAAGCTACAACGCCTTGTTTGCATGCCTAACTACAAAATGTTATATAGTCAGTTTGTCATTTCCGATCCGAACAGTTTTGTATCTAACACACTTTCTATTATAAAATAACAAAAATTAAAAATGACAAACACTGGTTTTGTTTGTTTACCTTGTACATAAATTGATTTTTATATTTAGCTGGGATATTACTTATCAACTGGAAGTGGCATGCAAATTGAATAACTCATAACATTTTACACTAGCTGTGCCCGTGACGTCGTCCGCGTGGAATTTATTTTCAAAACTCCCCGATTTTGAAACATTCTTCATTGGTGCTCCGCTCCTATTGGTCTTAGGGTGATATAGCCTATAACCTTCCTCAATAAATGGGCTCTAAAACTGAAAGAATTTTTCAAATCAGACTAGTAGTTCCTGAGATTAGCGCGTTCAGGCGAACAAACAAACTCTTCAGCTTTATATATTAGTATAAGATTTCCAACCCCTATTTTAATATTATAAATGCGAAAGTAACTCTGTCTGTCTGTTCCGTTCTCACGGAAAAACTACGGGACCGATTTGGCTGAAACTAAGTATGTTCATATTTTCGATGCCGAGATTAAACATAGGATACTTTTTATCCAAAAAAACGGGATAGTTTCCGGGATAGAAAATATATTTGTCTTTCCGTTTATTATTCCTTTACGGAAGTGTATCTTATTGTTTATACGTATATATATGTAAGAAAGTAAGAAAGGTTCTGGTTTATTTATTTGTCATTTTGATTATTTTGATAATTTTAGTCATTTTAGTCGTTTTAGTCATTTTGGTCGATTTGGTCATTGTGGTCGATTTGGTCATTGTGGTCGATTTGTTCATTTTGGTCATTGTGGTCGATTTGGTTAATTGGTAATTTTTGATCACTGGTCATTTTGGTCGATTGGCTCATTTTGGTCGATTGGTCATTGTGGTCGATTTGGTCGGTTTGGTGTAATTTGTACATAAGAAGTTTTAATACAGGAAATGGACATAGATACTTTTCATCCCAGGAGATGAGATAGTTTGCAATATAAAATAGTACTAATATAAAAATTTAATACAATGTAACCTGTATTAATGTCTGCTCTTTAAACAAGAGTAGGCACTGGAGTTTGATCCACGGGGCAGGCGCGGGATATATTGTATGTATTTGTATATATACAACATATAGTAATAAAAGCCTGTAATACCTCACTGCTGGGGTCGGGCGTCCGTATATTTTAGGGATGTGGATTGGTTGGGGGTTTGGGTCAGTACATCCTGCAGTCTTATCCAAAGCGAAATGACATGTTTGACACATCGGTTTTCTCGATATATGTACAGGTTTCATCACGAGGTATATATTTTAAGTATGACTTTCAAAATATACTCAAGAAAATTTAGCTTGAATAAAATCGTTTGAGTTCGAGTATGTTTAACATATTGCAGATACTTTATTTGTTGCTTCCATATTGTTCGATGTTTACGTAGTGCGGATAGATGTGATGGTGTAATATAGTGTACGGTTCTCTGAATATGAAACGGCTTTGGGTATGCGCCATTTACTCGGCAGGCATAGGCACTTCAATGTTCGCAAGGGCTTTAGTAGCAGCATTAAAGCCGTGTCCATTCCATAAATGGATAACTCCTCCCATAACTGTTTAAATAAACACAACCTCTTCTCGGGCGTCCACAGTAACTTGTCTAATAAGCTTAAGCTACATGCGTTTTTTATTTAATTATCTGGAATCCCTATTAAAATTATAAATTCGAAAGTAACTCTGTCTGTCTCTATCTGTCGGTTTGTCTGTCTGCCTGTCTTTTACGGAAAAATATATTGGATAGATTTGACCAGAATTCAATAACATGTAATTTTATTACCGAGTATCGACAAGATATACTTTTCATGCCGGATAATGGGATAGGTTTTGGGATAGATTTATGTAAAGGTTATCGCAGAAAATAGAATAGTTTTTTTTGTGATTTATCATTGTCATCATGTTGGTTATTTCAGTGATATCTATCATTTTGGTCATTTATATAGTTAGATACGGATAGATACGGACGAGACGGATAGATAAATGGGCGATAGATAAATAAAACTAGAACGTCTTGAAATAGAGATAAAAGTTTATCAGGAGGATATCTTTTCTCAAGTTTATAGATATAAAAATACATCATCTATAATAAATGCGATAGTAACTCGATCTGTCTGTTAAGATTTCACGGAAAAACTACTAGGAGTAGTTGCTCGGTTTTGCTGTATTTCTGTTCAAATGTAGTCTTAACTCCGAAAATTGTCATAAATACTTTTCATGCCGGGAGATGAAATAGTTTGCGATATAAAATTAAATGAATCTTCCGGGTCAAATAGCACTAACATAAAAATGTAGTACAATCTAATATGTATTAACAATAATTTAAAAAAAGCCGTGGTAGCGTAATGGCTAGTGCACGCGTCCCAAACTCAAAGGATGTGGGTTCGACCTGGCAGGAACGCATGCATCAATTAGTCATGTTTCTGATCTAACGTGCATATTCTTAAAATTACCACGTGCTAACAACGGTGAAGGAAAACATTGTGATACAACCTGCACATCGAGATAACCGATGTGTCAAACCTGCCAAGCCGCCTTGGAACAAGCGTGGCGGTTATACTGTCCGTTCCGAAGGCTCAAGCCTAACAGTGAGACATTTGTGGGCTGTTATTCATAACCTGTATTACCTAATGCCTACTCTCCGAACAAGTGGAAGTACGTACTAGAGGTTGTCCCGCGGCGCGGCAGGGTAAACTCTAGTAGACTATATAAACGACGGAGAACACAATGTAATTTCTTTTAGGTTTTTTGTCTGTTTATCTATTTGTTCGGGATTTACGTATTAACTACTGGGCCGATTTTGATCCGGTTTCTGCTGATAGACAGCCAATTCTTAAACTTAAAATCTGCGCTACTTCTTATGCTGGGAATAAACACGGAAAGTTTATCTGGGAATTATTTCAAATGGCCAGATTATTAAAAAACTATGTAATAAAATGGGTGATACTTTTTATCCCGGGAATCCTGCGAGAATTTTTTCAGTATACTAGTTCCAATGCGGTTTGTAGCAGTAAAATTTATGCGTAGATAGCCTATTTATTGCTATTTTAAGATAACTTATATACCTGAGTGATCTACGGAAAGTTTTAGCCCATCAAAAGGCATTTCATAGAGAAGTGGGAAAGGGGCTAGGAGGGTAGTAAGACCTGTTATTTCTTTGCATTTTCTGAGAACATTTACCATAATAATGTATATTTTTTTGTACACCATCAGAAAATAGAGATTTCAACGAACATAAAGCCCACCGACTTAAAAAGCTGATATTTTGACGCGAGAATTTTCGATTGAAAAGTAGGGTGGTATTTCGATATTAAGTCAAAATAACGTGATTTTTTTTATTTTAAATAAGAAAAATTACAGTGTGTTTGTAACACAAAAAGGTAAGTTTTCACCACATTTTGGGTTTTTTTATTTTTGTAAAAGGTAAAAATAAAAAACCAGAAACTTGGTTATTTGAATTTTTCACATAAATTTTCAGGTTATGTGAAAAAGTGTAAATACAAAAGTTGTAGATCTTTTTATTACCTGCAACTTTGCAATTAACTTTTTTCTATAGGACTTGTAGTTTTGCCGGAAATCGAGATAAACCGTTCTTCACCCTTAAAACTCATCCCCCTCCACTGCTCGACCTCAGATCGCCCCTAAATTTTTTTTTTTTTCATTTTTGTTATATTCTCTTCCTTTTCTAATTGGTTTCATCCTACTATATTTTTTTTGTTTCAAAAATGATCTGCCCTGGTCTATATAGGTGCTTTGACTACTAGGTATTAAATTTTCGTTTTAGGTTGGATTTTGTAGTTCTGTATAAAATAATACAGTATTGGCAAATTAGTTCTACGTATATATATATAGATCCAGTAGTTTTTAAATATAATGGTTTGATATGTAGGTACGGACTTACAGAATGAAAAACATGGCGATTTTACGACTCCTTGATTTTTTCAGGCCAGAACATAAATAAAGAGTAATTTTATTAACAGAAAACCCAAAACTGATATAGTAAATTATTTTTTTCCCGAAATATGAAAATTCATTACTGAATAATCATTGCTATATTTTTAAAGTGTTAAATACATAATAATTTT
The DNA here is from genome assembly GCA_949752895.1 of Dendrolimus pini. Lineage (NCBI taxonomy): Eukaryota > Metazoa > Arthropoda > Insecta > Lepidoptera > Lasiocampidae > Dendrolimus > Dendrolimus pini. Next base: position 12,632,894 of record OX457125.1, on the reverse strand, counting down.
TCCTTCACATCTTGTACCTTTCCAGTTGCTTGGAAAGAAGCACATGTTATTCCTCTCCCCAAAAAACCAAATCCTTCGTCCTTTTCTGAATTTCGTCCAATTTCTATTCTCCCTTATCTTTCAAAAGTTTTAGAACGCCTAATCCACAAGCAATTTAGCACTTTCCTTTCTCAAAATTCATTAATGAACCCCTTCCAATCCGGTTTTCGTCCAGGCCATAGCACAGTCACAGCACTGGTTAAGATTACGGATGACATCCGGCATGGGATGGAGAATGGCTTGTTGACTGTACTATCACTGTTAGACTTTAGCAGCGCCTTCAATAATGTTGATTACGACTTATTGCTTGGTATTCTTCGCACTCTTAACATATCTCCATCAGTAATCGACTGGTTTCACAGTTACCTGCATGGGCGCCGGCAAAGAATTCGTATTGATGAGTCATACTCATCCTGGTGTGGTTTAACTGCTGGTGTTCCTCAGGGCGGCGTTTTATCTCCCCTTTTATTCGCTGTTTTTATAAATTCAATTTCCGACAATTTGACTTCTTCCTACCACCTATATGCTGACGATTTACAAATCTACACACAGAGCGACACTGATTCACTGAATATTGCTATTAATAAAATCAACACTGACCTGGATCATATTCTAAGATGGAGCAAAAAGTTTGGTCTTGCTGTAAACCCTCAGAAAACTCAATTGATTATCGTCGGTAGCCCTAGAATGAATGCTAAAGTTACCTGGTCCTCCTTGCCACAGGTTATTTTTGACGGGACACACATTCCTCTTAGCGATACTGTCAAAAATCTCGGCATAATCATCGATAGGGAGCTGTCTTGGCGGCCTCACATCACCGATTTAAGTCGCAGAGTCTTCTTGTCTTCTAGATCCCTCAGAAGATTAAGAAACTTTTTGCCCACTGCTACCAAGATTACCCTTGCTGAGTCCCTCTTGCTTCCCATACTTGATTACGCTGACGCCTGCTATCTAGATTTAACCTTAGACCAGCTGAACAAGCTTGAGCGGCTTCAGAATTTTTGTATCAGGTTCATATTTGGATTGCGAAAATATGACCATGTTTCCGAATATCGTAAAAGACTCAAGTGGCTTCCTATTCATTTTCGCCGGAATACTCACATTCTCACTCTCCTTTATAACATATTATTTACTCCTAATAGTCCCCAGTACCTTAAGGAACGTTTTAGATTCCTTCGCCTTTCCACTGCCCACAATTTGCGCCATGATACGTACCGAAAACTTATGACGCCTGCACACACTTCATCCTATTATGATAATTCTTTTACGGTGCAGGCTGTCAAACTTTGGAATATGCTGCCTCTTACTGTCCGAGAGGCCAAATCTTTACCAATATTTAGAAATTTGCTCAGAAAACACTATTTGTCCACAAATAGCTATGTCTGATTAACAGAATATAATCATGCTAATACTTTTATTATAATAACTTGTGTATTATTGTATATATAATTGTGTATATATGTATGTATTCGTGTGTGTGTGTGTATATATATATATATATATATATGTGTGTGTGTGTGTGTATGTATTATATTAGTTATGTATATTTATGTTTCTATTGCCATTTTTCTGCACCACCTATTTCGCCTGATTCAAATTTTTTCTCATTTAGGTTGCCTGGAAGAGATCGCTTTGAGCGATAAGGCCGCCTGTTGTATTGCCTTGAAAATATTGTAAATATGGTCTGTTTCTGTAATTCTATGTTTTGGTGTGCAATAAAGTGTTATCTATCTATCTATCTATCTATCTACATAAGCTTTTGTCTTGGTTCCAATCGTATATAGGTATATACGATTGGAAAAATATTATGATGTCGAGGATTACCTTATAAGCGAGATGTCCGTGGAGTAGGCTTACTGGGGATACCACGTAAAAAAAACGCGCCTACGGACTCTACCTCATAGGTGGCGGGGAAAACGGGGGACCTTTTCTACCTGCTTAACATTCGATAAGTTAAATTTGGTAAGTTCTATGGTAAAGAAAAGAGTTGGGAATGAATAAAAAAATTCTCAATTTTTTGCTTATAACTTCTTTAATTTTTAGTTTAGGGCAAAAGTTATATAAACATATTTGTAGGCAAAACAATTTGCTACAAATTATAACTTTACAATTTTTTTGTAAGACGCATAATTTCCGAGATATCGCTAAAAAAGTGTTTTCACCCCATTTTCCAAGATGGCGGCCGGGGGACAAGGGTGGCGACCCCACAAACTTGAGGTTAAGCTTCTATTGACCCCCCACACATGTCCCAAAAATAAAATTGCGTCCTCTAACAAATGCAATATTCAGCCCTTAAATTGTCAGATTTCTATGGAGTATAAAGTAAAAATTTTATATACCTACATTGGAGTGGTTGTAAGATATTTTAAAAACCTTTCATATAGGTTGGAAAAGCAGTTTAGATTAACATTCGTATAGGTTGGCTACATATGTAGATTGATGTGTCGATATTTGAACTATCGTCTCAAATGGATTCAGTTGACAATATTAATATTCCTGTCATGATGTATGTGGGCCAACAAGAATATATGGGACGTGCAAGAAATATCCTTTGAATAGCTGACGACAGCGCAGAGACAAAAGACAGCGCAAATATAAATTAACTGCATTTTGTCATTAATTTAAATTTCAGAAGTGACGTTACTTATTTATAGGTCCATTGCTTTTAATTATCTATCTATATTGGTAAGTGTCATACTGTTCGTTGGTTATCGCCTACGTAGTACGTAACAGCACCCACGTAGCATATGTAAAATGAAAAGGATGCGAATGGAGATGCAGGTCCGGGCTGGGCAAATAAGAATAAAAAGCGAGAATTATGTATTTGCAATTTTGTAATTTATCAATTTAAATTATGTTTACTCCAAAATCGTAATATTTCCGCGATCTAGACCCTTAAAGAGCAGCAGTACATTGATAGCACCTTTGATGTTACAAATATCCATAGGCGCTGGTAACCGCTTTCCATTCGGTGCCTGTCTGCTAAACTCATGCACTAAAAAAATTGTCTGTGTGTGCGCATAAAACTGCGTCTTTAAATCGCTTTGTAATTATTAATGTTCATACTGATTCGACACCCCTAAGAGCCCATTAAAAGGTTAATTATTTCAAATTGTACATTTTTAGTGATATACAATTTTCTAACAAGCTTGTATCTCCGCCATCAAGACCCAAAAAATCCGAATGCTGAGAATATTATTGTTCAAGGATGCGCGCATAGAAAGGCATCCTCAAATCACGTTCTCATCGATTATTTTCACGGTGTTCTGCCACCCGAAACTGACTCGAACGGGTTGTTTGTTTCCAATTGTCGATTGTGTTTGCTAAAATGGTTAGATCTCCGAGATCTAAAATTAGAATAATCTGAGACTTCGCAATATTATTGGTGTTAGATGCATAAAATGGCGTTTTCAAATCACATTCATCATGAGCGGCACAAACTCACATGCATCCTGTGTACGGACGCGAAGAAAGAAAACGTCGCATAACTATTAAAGATTAATCTGACCGGAAAAAAATTTACACTTCGCGGACAGAGAAGTCGATGTACTCAACAAACAAATTTCTCTTTTCTTTCACGTTCTCCTAATTATTTGGTATCGGCATAATACGTTTTTTCTTTTCACACTCCTCTATCCTGGCATATGTCCTCTAGTCAAAAAAAGAGATATGTCAGTAAAAATGCTACACCCAGAAGTATATTTTGGAATATATAGCTGGGAATTTGCGATCATCCCATTTTATTTTTAACAAATATTTAACGACTTATTTCTACAACATCTTGAAGTCGGTGCCAAGTAAAACATAAAAGAATAACAACAAAATTGCCAAAAATAGTAATTTTTATATTATACTTGAGACCGACTTCAGTTTTCTAGAAAGAAGTCGGTTAAATATTTAGTTTTGCTTTTTAGTGTGTGGTCGATTTTGTTTTTGTTAAAAAAAAACTTTTTAGTTGCGCAAATACTTCAATAGCCTTAGAAATAATATATTAAGCACCTGTATAAATTGTTCAACAGGCACACATACACAGGAACACCTTGCCATCTTACTCTTCGGTGTTTATGCTCTTCAAAGAGGGTTGCTCTTGATTTCTTTTTGATCCACAAAATAATTTGAAAGTTGGTCCACAATTGATTAATAATTTAAAATTAAGCTCCTGTAGAAAGTGTAATACTAACACGCGTTTGCAAGCTTTTTTTGAGAAATACAGGCTCTCAGCGTTTTTAATAAGGTTTGCTCTTGATTTCTCTGGAATTCACGCACCAAATCTTGACTTGGTGACAATGGAACCGCGTCGGAAATGTAACATATTTACGAATAAAGAAAATATTTCAAAATTGATGCACAATCGACGGAGAAATCACGTAACATGCAAATAAAAAATAAAGCGCCTGTAGAAAATGTAATATCTACAAGCATAAACAATTTTTTATTCCAAAACTTAGGCGCACGCCGTTCTTTATGAGGGTTATTCTCGATTTCCCTGGGATCCGATCCACTCATCAGAGAGCCTAATTTGGTGACCATGGGACTAATTCTTCGATATACACTTACGAGTAAAGAAATAAAAATTGAAAATCGGTTTACAATTGACGGAGATAACGTGTTGCGAAGAAGTTAGTTAACAATTATCGCCAAAATAGTTTCCTGTATCGATCGCGTGCTACCTATAATAAATTAATTCGCAGCTATGATTTGGATATAACGGGTACCTCGATGTCTGGTTTTAGGAATAAACTCAATAATCTATATTTTGAATTTTAGTGTATAATGAGCAGGTTTTCTTATTATGTTACATAACTTCTTTTTCTTTTTAAGGTTTTAATTACTATTTCTTTTCTGTTTGTTTTTAGTTCGCTGATCTCTGATTAGACATCTTAATTTATTTCTATCTGTGGTGACTTGTTAATAGCTCACTATCACTTGTGTTATTATTATAATGTGAATAGCTGATAGTCATCCAAAAATTGTAACATAAAATGAATTTTTCGCGAGTTTCTTCAATTCCTTGAAATCCACTCATCAGATCCTGACATAGTGCCAACGGGACCAATTCAGTTATAATAATCAGGTAATTCGATAAAAAGAAAAAAATTGTAAATCGATTCACAATGGACAAAGAAATCGTGTAACGAACATACAAAAAAACAACATACAGACGAATTGAGAACCCCGTCCTTTTTGAAGTTGATTAAATAATATTAAAAAGTAAAAAGATAGTTATAGTGAAACACTAAAATAACTAAACATAAAACAATAGTGACAGAGGAGGAGGCAAGAAAAAGTCGGGTTCATCGAATATTTTCACACTGGGTTGCACGTCGGTAGAAATATAGATATGACTTAAAACTGAACAGCGTTCTGAAATAAGAGACTCATTGTGTGAAGTATATTTTACGCGTTCTTCTCATATCCAACCAACACAATTACGGCCATTGTTAGAGGTTATAATTATTACATACGCAAACTCATTTTAATTAAAACTTGACAGATTGTCTTACGTTGAAAACTTATCACATTAAATAATGCATTATGACACTCTTTTGTTTTTTACGTGTGTTATTAGAAAAAATCCCAGAGCTGACATTACACAGTTCGCTACCATCCGATTCGGATGAACAAATGAAGGTGGTTCATATAAAGACACATTGGAGTCATTGAAATGGTAATTTCCTTTCATTTCTATGTTTTTCAACCAAATTGATTCAATTTTATCGCAACCAGTATTTCAATTTATTGTTTATGAAACTATGCTTTCCACAATATTAAATATTTCATATGTAGTGCTTTCGCAAGTAATATGCTTGTACGGTAAGTTTTATGGTATAACTATGATTTTGTCTGTGATACTGTGAAACTGTTGTGGGATTTATAATTGACTTTTATATTTAACATACTCATATGACGTTTTTTATGACTTAAGAATTATATTATCTATGTCATTCTTAAGTAATAATAGAAATATTGTATAGTTTTTATGTGTGGTCTTGTATTATTTAATTCCTTTTATTAATCAAATTTTTCAATATTGTATCAAATATATTATAATTATCTTATAGTTGTACGAGCCAAATACGTAACATGAATTATTTTTTTCGTAGAGACTTAGCTGATAAGCGTATTAATTTATGTATTTTATTTTGTAAGAATGATAATTATTGTATGTTTCGCAAATAAATACATATATTAAAATTATAAAACTTCTAAAGGGGAGCAATGACGTAATTTAGAATTCCGGATAATCGTTTCTCAAACACGAATGGACATAACGTCTCAGAGTGATTCTGGGATCTAATAGTACTTTTATGAATGGTAGGAAAACTTCAAATATCTGCAACTATTTATAGATCGTCAGAAAATTAATTGAAGGAAACCTAATAATATCCTTTTAACATTTATTGTAATTTTTGATTAAAAAGGCTGGTTTAAGTTTTTACTGGTTTAAAAGACAAATTTAATGTCTATTACCGATGAACTAATGATCGTAAGATTGTGATACTATTCATCTTGTTCATATAAGTTAAAGGAAGTTTATCTAGGCTTTTTAAAAAAGAAAAAAGATTTCATATATTTTTTCAGGTTCCATGAAAATTTTGGCAAAACAATCACTGAACCAATCTAATCGCCATGTCGAAATGTCTGCTGTCCATCTGTTAACTGTCCGTCAGTTATTCTTTCCGTCAAGTCACAGTAATTTTTCTTGAAAATTACTGGATGAATTTGACAGGAAGGTGTAATCTGTAGTTTTGGTATTTAGCGCTACGAAGTTAAGTAGTATAATTGCAAAAGAAACAAACTCTAGGAGTGGGCACAATACATGTTAGGGATGGTTTTTTTAGTGTAGTATATTATAAATCAGATCTTGAAAAACATAATGTTTTAAGTAAATCCATGGGTAGCGAGTTAGTAGGGTCTCAAAGTTGTGAAAATTGTGCCCTTCAAATTTTTAAAATATGAAGTGGTATTTTCTGATTCTAAGACTCATCTCTAAAAAATTGAGACGGTAGAAATTAAAAATATTTTCGATTGAATGTTTTTATAGCATTTTTTATTATTGAAGCACCTACAGCAGTCAAGCTGGGCTATCACCCTCATGGAAAGTAACTACGGTCAAGTATAGACATTAATAACACCAAAGGTGACAGTGAGGACAGATGTTCCTTGGCAAAAAATTTTTTTTGTAGGAGTTCAGCAGACAGGCAGACGGCCCACTTGGTGGAAAGCGGTTACCATCACCTATGGAAATTTGCAACACCAGAGGTGCTACAAATGCGCTGCTGGTCTCTTAAGGGCGACCTGAATCTGGTCACTAATGCCGGAACACAACCCAAGGTTGTTATGGCGACATACTTTAGAACAGGAGTGGTAGCCATCCAGTCGGGCAAACGCCCTACCACCTAGCTGTGGGTTGGGTTCAACTTTACAATAATGGACACTAAATTTTAAGTAGTGGAGGGGGGAGGGGTAGGGGGGGAAGAATACTTCTCCCTCCTGCAACCCCCATGTCTAGGAGACATGTAGTTTTTGAGATATGATTTTTTTGTAAATATAACTTTACTATTTTTTTTCAAAATGGTTATTTCTTGTGTCTAAAGATGAGAAATGCAGAAGAAAAGTTAGTGGTCAATGTAAAAAACATTTAATACAGTCTAAAAACGCGGACTAAAGCCCACAAGCCTAGCGAGCAAAGCAAGTGTGCCATGACAGCGGTCAACAAATGTCACAACCGAGTTGTAACCACCATTTAAATAGTTATCAATAAGTAAATAGTGACCAGTCGGTTCTGGCACGGTTGGCATGCATGCACGGCATGGTTCTCTTTGGTCTAAACACTAACACAACCCAACCAACTCACCGTTTAAGTTACTGGTCGCGAGAAATACTGTCCTTGCACCAGTTCGTAGTCGCTCATTATTAAAAAATAAAAAGGCGGCAAAATATTCATAGTGCCTAATGCATCGATGTTTGTAATAAAAATAAATCGATTACAAATACTACTCATTCAAACTCGTAATTATAAGCAATAACAATAATTTTCGTATTTCAAAATGGATACTATTGGAATATCGAATGATATTCGAATTAAAAAACCGATATTATTGACATACTGATTTGGTAACATTTTTTTATTTATCCTCGTAAAATGAAAAAAAGTGACAGTACTGTGATTTATTATTATGTACTTTAAAATTATAATAACTAATTCAAAACTTGTTTACTAAACTAAAAAACGGTTTTAGTGTTTATATATCATGTGTAAGTGTATTCCTAAAGACAAATCAAAGTTTTTTTCAACAAAAGTGACATAACCTTGTTTATCATACGTATTTTTGTTTTTTCCATCATTCATTCAAAACTTGTTGGTGGACCCTAAAAACTTGTTTCCTAGCCCAAATAAGAGGTCTAGTGTCTATATATAAGGCGTATGTATACCCCTAAACTTGATTTTCATAAAATTCAGTGTCCATTATCGTAAAGTTGAGCCGTGGGTTGTTTTGTCGCCTCTTACGACAGGCCGCTCGGCCGCAGGAAATTGTATTCTTTCTCCGTACCTGCACGGATATTAAAATAACGAAATTAGAAGACCTTTGTCACCTATACGGCACCCTTCGTTGTGGCCAGAGTGGCAAGCACTTACCAATTTATTTTTAAATTCTTTTTAACGAACCAATAAACCTCGTGTCGCTATTATGATTAAGGAATGTTTATGTCATGCTTACAGCGGAAGGATATATAAGAATTTAAAGAAACAAATAACGACTTCCCAAGTTTTATTTTTATAAAGAATCCCTACCTTCAATTAAGTTTAGATAGATCCTATATTAGGATCTCTGTGAGTAATAATATCGAGAATATAATAATAGATAATATTATATCAAGAATGTAGAACAATTAGCAAGAAGGTCTCGTCGACGTAGGCTGTGATAAATGGTAGTAGTTTAATAGTAATTCAATCTGGAGATAAGAACACGCCTACTACGGTTCGTTTCAATTTTATGTCGGTCAATTTTACACTAATTGGACCAGCATTAATTATAAAATAATTCTATTTAGATTAGTGAAAAACGGTTTTCCAGAATAACTAAGACAAATACTTATAAAAATACATTTGTTTGCTATACATTTGTATTAGTAAGTGGTTAGTTAACTTGCGAAGAAGTCTTTATCGTTATATGGACATATGTCTACTTAATCCACATTCCACAACTCCTTACTTAACTGAACATCTTCTCTCCAAACAATAATAAGGACTTAACCCGCCAGTTTGGGAAATTGATTCACTACTTACATACATACATATGTCCCATTGGGGTAGGCAAACATGATGGATCTCTACGTGTTACGATCCTGACAAACACTTTTAGCTTCATCGACTTTCATTAATCTTTTATACGCTTATTTAAACTGCTTTTTATTTAAACTTCCTTAAAAATACTTAATTAAGGCAAATGTAGACAGTGTTTAGATTATTACGTTACATTATAAAATATTTGTTCGATAAAGGGATATTCCGTAAAATGTGTATACATTTTCTTGTACATTCATGTTTATGTATATAGTTTATACATTAATATTGTTCGTAAAAAAATCGTTGTAATTAAAAAGCTAGAGTCGTCATTCTTCTAATACTTGAATATTAACGGTGATAAAGCATAATGAAGTAAAGCGGCAAACATAGTTTCTTTTAATTAAATTGTAAAATAGCAGCATGCCACAGATAACGATCAGTAATATGAAGTATTAGAAAGTAACACTCTTAGTTACTTTCAAAAAAAATAAAAAACAACATGATACAAACTGAATACTATAATTCTATAAAGCTCTAGCAAGAAATTAGAAGTACATGCACTATAAAGGATTCCGGAAAGGTGACAATCATTCAATTATTTTCGTTATTTGGGTATAGAATCACAATAAAGCGTTCACTTGAAAATACTCTATATATCAAAAAGGACTCGATAGATATTGTTAAAAATTTCTCGCTCGCTATTTTGGAAGCTTTAGAATTGTAGTCTTCATACATAGTTCCCGCTCCCCACGGAGGCCTACGTCCAACAGTGTACTATGAATGGCTGACGACGATATATAGTTCAAAAATTAGAGGGGAGGGAGTACGTTTTTTACGAATTTAGGAGCATCTAGACATCTGACTAACTTAAACATACCATGTTTAAGTTAGTCAGATGTTGAAGATATTTAACATATTACTAATGATACTCCTTAAACTCAACTGTAATAATAATAGCCCTAAACATAGCAGCTGGGCTCGGGACTCCCATTTTTCCTACTGGAACGTACAATATCCCTGCCACGGTTATCCAAGGTGGATTGGTGGATTTGACACATGTGCAGGTTTAATCACGATGTTTTTCTTTCAACGTTAGCACGTGGTAATTTTAACAGTATGCACATTAGGTGAGAAAACTGCCTAAGTGTTAAAAACCCGGGCGTTTTACGCCGGGATGCGTGCGTTAGCCACTAAGCTACCACGGCTCAAACGGCACGCTCCTTTATAACTTGATTTCATTTATCAACCCTTAATTTCCCCTTTTCGAAATGTCAATAAAGCATCCCATAGCGGCACGTATATGCTATGGGCAACTTGATAAATCCGGCCACTATGAATAATGACCGGTCTGTATATATAATGCCCGGTATCAAGTGGGCAATAAAATAAAACTGCATGTTTAATCACTTTTCCCAGTCTGTATGAATAATGACTACTCTAGATTGGGCAATATGATAAAACAAATAAAGTCGAGTTTTTCTGCCTATAAAGTTTAAGTAAATTAACTTACGTAATTTTAATCGAAAGGTAATTTTTTTTCACTCCCATTTTTCTTTTTTTCACTTTATGGCTTGGCAAACAAAGTTTAGATATGCCATCATGATAAATGTCATTTAATTTATGTATATATCAATTATATTGATATTAAAATACGAAAGTCGTGAGAGGAAGTCCAAGGTCATGCACGAGCAGTGACCAGAACTGAGTTAGTTTAGTTTCGATGATCCAGAGAAAATAAGGAGGGCACTGTAAGAAAAAAAGGTCCCAGCGGAAGCAGAGCGCCACATTTCTGGCATGGGACGCAGACGTGGCTGTCTCTTTTACGTCACACTTATTTATCATGCATAAACTGCGATACCGACCCCCCTCCAATAAAACCACGGCAACCAATGGACAACCGCCGTCAAAGACTGAACAGGGCCTAAAGGAGGCGGCCACAAGCCTCCCTACTGCCTGAAGACTTTCCTGAAACTGTGCAGCTAGAACAACCGACGGCCACGGTAGGGGAAACGGCCCAAAGGTCACAAGGGGTACCAGAAACCCCACAAAAAAAAGTGCCGTAAAAGTACCGCACCCGCTGGCCAAGAAGTGGCCAAAGTTTAACAACTACAGTAACCAGCTATGAAAGGTTATATTTTTTTACACCATCTGAAAGAAGAGACTCCAACGAACTAAAAGCCTACCGACTCTTATAAAAAAACTGATATTTTGACGCGAGAATTTTCGATTGAATATTAGGGTGGTTTTTTTATATTAAGTCAAAATAAGGTGAAAATGTAAATATTTTAAATCAAAAAAGTTACAGTGTATTTGGGACATGAAAATGCAAAATTCACCAAATTTCGTGAAAAAATATATTTTTTTGTAAAAGATAAAAATAAAAATCCAAAAACTTGGTTATTTGAATTTTGAGGTAATGTGAAAAAAGTGTTAATACAAAAGTTGTAGATCTTTGTATTACCTGCTAGTTTAAGAGCCAGTGATCGGCTACCTGTATACTACCTATATACCTACCATGTATGGTACGGGGACTCACTAAGCTCAAAGTGGTGGACGCGACGAGCGCTGAGGTAAGACAGTATCGATTTTTGACGAATTTTAAATCCATTTGACCAGGGCTGCCGTTTTGATATTTGAAAATATAGGCTTATTATTATCGGAAAATAAGAATGGCAGACCATTATCGCGCGATTTTACTTTATGGCAGACAATTTTGAATATTCTAAAAAAATTTGAAAGTAATTGACCAGATCTGCCATTGATATATTTTGTTTATTATAGTCTTAAAAACTTATATTGATCGCGGCAGACGTCTACTTTGCGTATACACATCAATAAATAATAAAATCTCAGCTACTACCCAGTCAGATGTATATGTTTTACGTTCGCTGTTTTACATCAATATAATTTACTTGCGATTTACTTTATCACTGTATTTACAGAAATTAATGTTTTTTATATTCTATATACTAAACTTCATTAGTTAGATAATGGATAATAATGGAAATGTTCAATTATTATTAAGCAGATCCAGAACTGAAAGGACACGAGTGTATTCAATAATATTGAATTATCCGTGCAGGAACGGAGAAAGAATAAAATTTCCTGCGGCCGGGCGGCCTGTGGTAAGAGGCGACAACACAACTCACAGCCAGGAGGTAGGGCATTTTCCCGACTGGATTGCTACCACCCCTGGTCTAAAGTATGTCGCCATAACAACCTTGATTTGTGTTCCGGCATTAGTGACCAGGTTCCAGTCTTCCTTAAGAGAGCAGTAGCGCATTTGTAGCACACCCAAACCATAGTAAATAACGGAGAAAAATTATTTTCGAAATTTACAATGCCAGGAATCGAATCCGGAACCTCTGCGTTAGAATGAAGTAGGGCAGCAAAGGCTCAGCCCACTCAATCGCAGAAGTTGCCAGTCATATGTTCAATCATCATTCAATTCATTTCCAATTTCATTTTCATCCAAATTGAAAGACAAAAGTGAACCGCGTGGTAGCAATTTTGTTATGCAGCAAACTCCTATATCTTCTTTTATAAATTTCACAATTATGATGATGGTTTACATTAGCTTACTATTTCGCCACTAGGTAAAATAATCTTATTAGATGTTAATTCAATAATGTTTTAACTATAAACAAAAGTATCTAATTTTATTTTTACTGATTCATTTTCATCACTACTAATATGATAGGAAAACTATACGTATAGATGACAGGCTGAAAGTGCTTGACTAAAGAATCTTTGCTGTAAGACAGATGTTGTTAATAATAATTTCAAAAACAGCATCGTATACGACTAATCAAAACAAATCAAAATCATTTATTTTAAGAAACATGGAGATACATGATATTCATATAAGCTTTACATTCATACATGTTTCGCCTTATCAAGACATACATTACATTATATTATTCTTTGTTCATTTTTTATGCTTAACCAAATTATTTCATACTATTAACAATATTAGGCATAGAAGTTATTTACAAAAACTTTCACTAGTGAGGACTATATTATAGGGACGGGAGGACGATATTTATGACAGTGGACAAGTCCTCTCCACCAATATTTTTTTATCACAGTGATCAGATGGATCATTAGTAAGGTAAAGCATAATAATATAAACCAGCTCCTCGGTATCTTGCTGCAGAGCTCGAGGTAACCCAGTTTTAGATAACGGGCGAAATAACCCGGTGTAGAAAATGCAATCCGGCTGGATCCGACAGGATTTCCGTCAATCCGGACGGATCCAGTTGGACCCGGCTATATTAATCTAACCTGGATAACTTTCCTTTTACGTTCCGACATGGAAATCAACTTTATTATGACTCATTTTAAAAAGAGAAAACAATTAAATTCTCGATGTCAAAAGAAATTAAACTACAAATTATTATAAAACCCATTTAAAAAATCTCAAAAAGCAGTGTATATAACGTAATGTACTTGTGGTTCAGTATTCTTAGATTTTGAAGATACAGTAGAAATCAATATTATAAATCAAAATTATAAAATTAAACAAACCATAATAATTAATCTTAACTGAGATCACAATAATATTACACAATTATTATTTTGTATAATATTCTTACTCTTTAGTTTTTAAAGAAACAATATTTTTTTTGTTTGATAAACGAAAACAGATTGTGTTGAATGTGTCATCTGCCAATCAATACGCTGCTGCGCCGGCACCGGGTGGCTTAGCATCAAACGACTCACACGCACAAGCACCACGCGTTTAAAGTACCTACTTATTCGTGCAACGCGCGATTGTTTTGCCAAAATATGTAATCACTGGACCCGGTCACCGGATCCGTCATGTTTGTACCGGATCCGGTAAGTGTATATTGATTCCGGATCCGCCGGATTACCCGATCCGGTTTTCCGGATTGCAATCCCTAACCCGTTGCCCTATTTTATTTAATCTATCTTGTTCCAATCTTATTTATTAATTTCCTGTTTTCGCAAAATGATGAACTTCCCAACAAGAAGTTACTATATTTTAAATTTTAAAGGTTTTGATTACAACGGAACTTTGTTTCCATCTTGTGTAGTAAGTGCTCAGCTTTTTCAAGTCTAGAACTGAATCATAGTTTATTTATAAGTTACTCCCAAGCGTAAATTTATGTTGTCTTATTCCTAGTCGTATTTCAGAATAACATTTTAACATTATATTTGTAAAGCACCTATACATAAGGCTCTATTCAAGGTTGCTTCGTATTAGGATAGTTGGTCGCTACGAAAGATTATACATATCTCGCTGTATTGTAATTTCCCAGCAAATTTACACGTATGAAGGCGAAAGTCGAATAAATCTAAAATTGACATAGATCTTAAAGTAGCCTATAAATTTCACTATATTTGAACGAATATATATCAGCATTAAAATAGTGTATTAACATTGTCTCTTTTAATTTGCAAACTATAATTAAGCATGCCTAAGTTTAAAATAATGTTAAATTATAAACTAAACTAAACATTTTATGTACACAAATTATTGAACGACAGATAAATTAATGACTATTAAAAAAGGTTGTCGTGGTGGTGGTATAAGTCGTGGTAGCGTAATGGCTAGCGCACGCGTCCTAAACTCAAAGGTCGCGGGTTCGATCTTGGCCGGAACGCATGCACCACTTAGGGTGTTTTCTGACCTAATGTGCATATTGTTACAATTACCACGTGCTAATAACGGTGAAGGAAAACATCGTGATGCAACCTGCACATCGAGATGACCGATGTGTCAAACCTGCCAAGCCGCCTTGGACAAGCGTGGCGGTTATACCGTCCATTCCCCTACCGTGGGAGGCCCGAGCCTAGCAGTGGGACAGTTATGGGCTGTTGTTATTATATTTAAAAAAGGTTGCATCTGAGTATACATATATATATGTTCATGCCAATGGATGAACATATATGTATACGCAGACGATGGTTATAGCTGTATTGTATAGGAGCGTAATATGTCGGTTGTAAAATTTTCGCTACCGTACCGCAGCCGTTGAATGTTGTATCTTTAACCTCACATGGTGAATAAGCGGATTCTGATCGGTATTATGGAAGAATTCTTATGGCGTATTTTTTGTATATTTTAATTATATGATGTAAGTTTGACTGTTTTACACAGTATTGCTTGTTTTCGTCGGGCTATAGCAATTAATTGATGCATAGGTCTCCCCAAAGCATGCCACCGAGTATGATCTTTGGCTCGTCGCATCTTGCTCCTGCCAGCCTATTTAAGTTGCCATAGTCATTTAGGTAAAAATGGACCCTTTTCAAATAGGTAGTCATGCTACAGCTATTTTTCTAAAAAATATACTAGGTGACAGGAAGGTGTATTCCGTATACCGTTAAACAAGACTGCAATTAAATCTCTATAAAACTAAAAATAAATGTGTAGGCGGTTTTAAAACTCCTAACGATGTCACTCCCTTAGGTTTTGCATTTTTACTAATAGATGAAGGGGAAAATATTCACAATTGCTTCACAGTGTGTGAACTGACAAGCACTTCACCAAACCCGTTCCGATTTCCATATGTCTATCCACCTGTTCTTGGTAGATACGAGCGGCCTACTACGAAATTTCAGATTGCTTATTCCTCATTAGACATTGTTATTAACCGGCAGGGTTCTATATGTTAGGTTAGGTTAGGTTCTAAATGAATAGAACATATGGCAATTTGGCATAATCCAACACAAACAATAAGCAACTAAATGACTCTATTGTAAAAATATAAAAGCTTTTCTACATAATATCGGCTGCAAGCTTCAAGAAACGTTGTTATATGACAATATTGGAGTAATGGATTGGATAGGAAGTTGTAAACTTGTAGTATTCTGTAGTTCAGCTCACAAACATATGTTTACTTGCTCATTTACGTTCATTCTGTACTAGTGCTTCAACTTTAGAGATACGTGAATATTTTTTTACATGTTATTGACCACTCTAAAAGTAAAATATAATCTGAAAGGAACTTATCGTTACGAATAACTGAAATATTACTTACCATCTGTACTTTGTGAATAAATAATACTGTGATTATTTATTCATTGTTCTAATCTTTATTCCATTCAAGCTTTTGGAAATTTATCTATATACCTATTTTAATGAATAATGCATCTGCAAGTAATAATGTGAGTTTTCAATAATATAAAATATAGATATTTTTATTTTGTGCTGGAGGAAATTCTGAAAAGTTGTTGGACTCCTAGTTTTTTTTATTGCAGGAGTTCAGCAGACAGGCAGACGGCCCACTTGATGGAAAGCGGTTACCATTGCCTATGGACATTTCCAACACCAAAGGTGCTATAAATGCGCTGCTGCTCTCTTAAGGGAGACTGGAATCTGGTCACTAATGCCAGAACACAACTCAAGGTTGTTATAGCGGCATACTTAGACCAGGGGTGGTAGCCATCCAGTCGGGCAAATGCCCTACCACCTGGCTGTGGGTTGTTTTGTCACCTCTTACGACAGGCCGCCCGGCCGCAGGAAATTGTATTCTTTTTCCATTCCTGCACGGATAATCGTAGTACTGGTACTGAACGCTAAGTCGATTCCAGGAATAAAACAATGAAAAATCGTTTGGCCTATTACAAAATAGGACTTAATTATTATTGTTGGGTGTGGCGGCGCGGGGGGTCGCCCTGAACGAAACACCCATTAGCAAGTGGACTGTATTTATTTATAGGTGCTACAACAGCAACAGGTTTGACCATTAACCAACATTACTGTACTAAACGGCACGTTCAAGTTTAAGCAACACAACTTAGCACTAGAACCCGGATGTTTCACTAAACACAGATAGCACTAATTTTATCGATTACACCGATCAATACGAGTGGCACTAATCACAATGCATTGGTGGTCCACGAGATCCACGTAGTCACGCTGAAAGTCCGATGTCTTTGGAGTCTTCCGAAGGCTTCCTGTTCTTCTTAGTCTTCCTTGTGTGTATATACTTGACTATTTTCCATATGTGTGAATATACTCGACGTGATGCCAGAGGCTCACGCAGACGCGTAGCAGCTATCGCAGCGAGCTACATATTCGCGGTAAGCGGGGCGTAGGGGTACGGGATTTCCGAGGGAGAGGTCAGGACGGTGATTCTGTCCGCAACAATTATAAACTTCTCTTAAATACCCTTTTTTTCTAATGATGACGCAGTTTCAAATCCTGGACGGAAAGTATACACTTCTGTGACAATTTTTGATTTTATGTGCATTGTTCAAATACTAAGTACTTATTTTTTATACAGATATTAAATTTAAGTTACGATTTTTTTATTATTCTTTATGTCCAGTTAATAATTATATCAAAACATTTTACTTAATAGTAATAAAGTTTCCAAGAATAAGGTTTTGTATTTTGATAAAAAAAGTTTGTGTATAACTAATTTCTGTCAGGTAATGTAGCCAACCTACTGGGAACCTTACGCATTTGACTTCCATGGCTCAGGATTCTATTAGTATTAGTCTTAAGGGATTATATACTTACAATACAATATAAATTCAAGTTTCTTCATTATAGTAGTTTATAATTTAATATATTTTGTATTGTATATTTTTTATATCTAATTTAATTTCTATAAGGTTCATTACAATTTTTAAAAACATAATTTTGAAAACTTAATGTTCATGCATAAGTTAAAAGTAAATATCTATTGTTAGAAAAGGATTATAATACATCTTTAAATAATATTATATTGGAATGGTGTCGAAGTTTGGAGCCAGGCCCTCGGGTCTGCATGCCAACCCACTACGTGCGACCACGGGGGTGAGCCATAAAATAGGTCACTGAGCTTATAGAATTATAACCTTGACTTACTTTCCGCTCTTGCCGGTACTACACCATGAGAATTTGAACCCCCACACATGTGTATGGTGGGGGTTATATCGTTTACTCATACATAAACTTTTTATTTAATTTGGTAAATTAAATTAAAAAGTTAATGTAAGAGTAGACGTGTGTCTACGTCTACGTATGTGTGTGTGTGTGTGTATATACATATATAACATGGGGTTCTACATGGTTGAAAGACAAGGAGGATTCGTCTGTATATGGCGTTATACAAAGGTGTAGTAACATCGTGAAACCATTGAATAATAGATGGAGAGAGATTCGCTTCCAAATTCATGAAATTTGTCAACTTTCGGAACCCACCTTTGTATGCGGATGCCAAGGACTTATTCAATTTATTAATTATTTTAATGAGTGGTAGAGTTTCATTAATTTATCTACCTCCCGATGAGCCTATTATGTTGCAAATAATGAGTTTATTTGTTTATCTGTGTACAATGGTAGATTGTTACAAGATAGGTGAAAGTGACCTATTTAGGCATGAGATGGATTGGCGCACGAGCGAACCGAGAGCGCTAAGTTCGAGTTCCTAAATAGGCCTTTCGCCCGAGGTTAACACTCTGCTTTGCATTATGAATATGAGGAAAGTAAGTAGAAACTGATAAGTAAATAAACAACTACTTCTCTAACGAAATCAGGCGTTAAATTCATATCTAAATCTGATGAAATCATTTAATACGTCATATATGAAACGTCAAGTAAATTTTTTATGCACAATGTATGCCAAGATTTAACAGAGGTTGTAAAAAAATTTGGGACATGAGTCATATGTATTATCTATGGTACGCATAGCTTTTAAAGATTTGACAGCAGGAAAAGTCTGTTTCCCAGAGACGAAAAGTACTGTTTTCATCCCTGTGATCAGACAACTCCAAGAGTACTTTCAGAATATGAGAAATGAAAAATATATTCTTATATTTTAAAATTTAATAAAGCTGATATTTTTCACAAGCGCTGCTATTGGCGATGTGCATTTATAGGAAAAAATTCACCGCACCCGAGATATTTCTGTGAGCAATATTTTGAAGGAATCTCGCTCTAGAAACCAGTGTATTTCAATTTTTCCAATGGGTATTTCTTCGTAAGTTCTATTGTAGTTTTAGTTTTTTTTCTTTTTATATAGGGGCTCTTTAGACATGTCTTCACACATATCATAGTTAGGGCCTTTAAACAACGGTATATATAATTATATTTTCTATTACATATATGACGTCAAACTTGACGAAACTCTCCTTCGCCTCGTACTGTTGCGCTTCACAGCCTCCTTTACCGGCCGCAACCAAAACCACTCCAGGTGCGGCCTCGAGTCCTAAGCTGACATCAAATCAAAAATAGTAACCTCTGTTGATATTGGTTTTTGTAATGGTCTCGGTCGCACCTAAGCCAGTCGTATACCGGATACTTTGACAAGTAGTGGATAGTTTCGTTCCCTCCAGAGTCACAGAAATATGCTGGGATGTCTATTAATTTAAACCTATGCAGGTAAGCCGCAAATCCTCCGTGTCCAGTTAGACCTTGGGTCCAATACGGTGTTAATTTGATGTCCTTTAGCATGCGACGTGCAACATAAACGGTGTGGTCACAATTGGAACCGGTAGGTGACGCTGAAATCGGTTTGCATGATTTTTTTGTGTGTATTTGAGTGGGTCCCTGCATGGTTTAGATTAATAATTGGAACCGGTAGGTGGCGCTGTAAGCGGATTCCAGTTTTTTTATCACGACAAAACAACGTCTGCTGGGTCCACTACTACTATTTAAATAAATGGTGGCGCGCACTAAAAACGCTTTTTGCCCATAGTTGATAGAAATAAAATATACATTCATGGTACATTAAATCGTACAAACTTATTCGGAATATTAAAGTAAATTTTACTTTGAAGATGGATAAGCGATTAAAGTAGTTAAATGATGATAACCTCCCGGACTTATCCGTTGACGGCAACCTCTGTGTAGTATAGTTTTATATTTATTATTAAAAATTAAATAATCGTACAGTAATTATGTATACCACCATCGTCACTCCTAATCAGCAATATTCTTGCCACGGGTTGTCTGGAAGAAATCGCTTTTTAGCGATAAGACCGCTTTTTGTACGCAATTGGAATGATACTAGTTCCTAAGTTTTCTGTAATGGTGTACAGTAAAATGTTATCTAACTATCTGTTATGGTTTTTAGACATGGGCAGGAGAATGCCTAGCTGGCATTAAAAGTGTGTAACTCACTATGGTATAATTATTTTCTCCGTGCACTTTGGGTCATAAATCAAACTCGGCCGCAGCCCGGCTAGGACGGTGAGCATGTTGCGCGGGCGCAACGCCATTATCGATAAAAACTCATTCTTATCAAAGAAAGATTATCATTCTTATAAAAATCATTATTATCTTTTTTGCTGTTAATTTTAAACTTAGATATAAGTATTTATATTTATTTTTAATATAACTTGTTACATTCTAAACTTTTGTACTTATAGTTTTTAATACATAGATACCTAATTAATACATACATACATACATACATAACTTCACGCCAGGTCCCTTGCGGGGTAGGCACGAACAACAGAGCGCCATACAGGCTTATTCTTACACACCTCGCTTGCTTCTTTGACATTCATAGCTCTTGTCATGCACGCTCGTCTGTTCTTAAGGCTCCTGACATTAATTAATAATTTATTTTAAATCATTATTATTCTTATTTTAATAATTACGTTGTTTTATCTATTTTTTTTCTTTCATTTATATCACCAACCCACAAAATGACAAAACTAAATACACTATCAATAACGCTTATCGACAACAATAATGCGTATCACTATGCCTGCCCATAAGGCCCGTGAGTGTAAGAGAGAGCGAAATACTTGCTTCACCACTCCGATTATTTATAACCCAAACTGCACGGAGAAAATAATTCTACTATAGTTTTCACCATTTTAGAGAAATATAATGAATGGACAATTGTAAAAAATAACTTCCAACAAACTTCTTTCGAACAACAGACCTCGAGAACGATAGAAATTGTCAATAGAAGAAATATAGGTATTTCTTTCATGCCTGCCATGTTTTATGAACTTTCTTTTAGCCAAATGGTAAGTGCTCATTACTAAGTACTACAGCTACAATAGACACAGCTGTTTGCTTTTGAATTTGTTTTATGGCTGCGATGCTTATGTTTGATATTAATTTGACAAAATACATTAACTGGTTTATAAACACCGCAATACCTATTACTGGGCTTGTCATTTTCAGCCATTCTAATGGGCAGTTAGATTAATCCGCAACGATAGCAGGTCGACATTAAATTCGGTGACTTCACGGAACTGTTGGGTCAAGGTTTTAATACACACTCAAAATACAGTATATCAGGTGCGCTTCATAAATGAAATTGAATAAGGTATTGCTATTGAATATTTTTAATAGAAAATTTTAGGGCGAAAACATTTGGGCATTTGTATGGTTTAACAGTAAAAGTTATTAATTTATTCTTTATTTATTATACATTGATTGCTACGATGCCCGTCGCTTACATCATGCCTATTAATTTAACAAATTAAATAAAATTTAACAAAGGCATGATGTAAAAACAAAAAAATTAAATAACAAAACAAGGAATTTCATACTTCAATGGATACATTTTTTACGTCGAAGCAGTTGTGAGCGTGTAAACAGTATGAGCCTTACTTATAATCGCTTCTTAAATTTAAAGAAACTGCTCAGCAACTGATTAGTGAAAATCTTACCCATAACTCCTCTTTAGTCGAATATTTTGCGTACAACCTACGTTAACCATTCAAATTTCGTTTATCTGTGCTCCTCTTAGGTAAACAACAGATAATACATGTTTATAAGTGAAAAAAACGAAAGAGGCATCTCTTAAGATTCTTATTCTTAAGAGATGCCTAATTGTTTCTTAACGAGATTATTATAACTAAGGCCGTATGGTTCACCAAAATGTTTTATTTCGCTTGCACGGTTTCGATTTTCCAAAGAAAAATGAAAATATAATTTCATTACAAAGCGAACTTACTTCTTGTCTATAATATTGCGTGTTTCCGTGGTAGGTTAGTATTTAATTGCGCATTCACGTCTAAAACTTCTGTTTTATATGATCTTTGTTTGAAACCTAGTTGAGAAACATGCATCGCTTATTATAACTTAAAGTGCATGTTGTTAAAATACACACGAGCCAACGATAGATAGGTTATTAGGAGAAATGAACAGAATACCCGCCACGCTCATCCAAGGCCGATGTCTGCGATGCCGGTTCCATCACGATCCTTTCCTCAACCATGGTTAGTAGTAAACAATATGCACATTGTGTTAGAAAACTGTCTAAGTGGTGTATATTTTCCAGTTAGAATTCAATCTACGTCATTATAAAGAGATGCTGGTGTGTAAGCCACTAAGCTACTTTGGTTTACCTATATAGCGACTTGATCGCGTACTGAGACATAATATGTTTTTAAAACATTTTAGTAACGAGTTATTCCGCATGTTATTAATACACCGTTTTATCCGTGTAGGAACGGAAAAAGAATACAATTTCCTGCAGCCGGGTGGCCTGTCGTAAGAGGCGACAAAACAATCCACAACCAGGTGATAGACTTGCCGGTCTAAATGGCTATCATCCCTGGTCTAGAGTATGCCGCTATGACGAACCTGATTTTTATTCCGGAATTAGTGACCAGGTTCAAGTCTTCCTTTAGAGAGCGGCGGCACATTAGTAGCACCTTTGGTATTAAAAATGTCCATAGGCTATGGTAACCGCTGTCCATATTGAATAATAGTGTTAATTATATTGAAGATTAACAATTAGTATTATTCAAAAGAAGAATTTATAACTGTACGCAGCATGAATGCTGAATAATTAATATTTATTTTCTGAAGGATCTTTAGTTTTTTTTGTGATAATATATTAAACTTGAAAGTTCCTGTGTAAACATTCAATTAGGTTGAATTTGAAATACTAAATACAGACTTGTGTATTTGACGCTTATGACTATTTTTCTGTGCACGCATCAAGCGAAGCAAAGCTTGACAGTGATAAGTGAGATCTCCTTTCAATATAGTATATTTTTATCCAAAACACATTAAGCGAGATAGTGCAATGTATTGTACGCGTCTATGTCAAACCTTTAGCAAAAAATGTTTTTAATTTTGACTTTATATGTCTGATATTAAATATTTACAATGCATTTATATATATATGTTTGCGTGTGCGTGTGTGTGTGTGTGTATATGTGTATAAATATAATAATATTTATACCGCTCCAAATAAGCCAGTATAAGTGCTTACATATATTATGACAAATTTCAACGTACAGCGTTATGCTGACACTACAGCCTACTATAATTATAGTATAAATAATGCTCACAAATATTTTGTGATCGCGTTGCTATTACATCGCTACAGTTTGCTCTTAGTCGTAACATACGAATTCAACTACCACTAAGGTGGACCAAAGATAAACATTCAAGCTCAACCACTACGAGAATAAATCCCTGTAAGCAACACAGTGTATTTTCTGCACCCTACTACAACAAAGCACCAGAACTTCGCCCACTACTGCCATCATCCACCACTACAAGCAAGAACAAAAGCAAGTGTACAAAACTGTACAATTATAGTGTTCTTTTTCAAAACTTATACAGTCTTTGAATAAATATATCACCATTATCATTCATGATATTTATATAAAATTTTAAAACGTTGAATATAGGGAAAACCCCGTGACTTCACGCATATTTCAATATCGTGCCCATAAAGTGTTAGCGGCCGATAATCGCAAGAACCCCCGCTCGTTACTTAAGAAAATCAATAATAATATTGATTAAATAATAATCTTGAAATAAGTCTTCATATAGATTGGCAGTTGAAACTAATATCCGTATAATAGGTAATGTAGGCCTTCCAAGTGCCAGTCAGACTCTCACGCGGCCACTTGTTTTATTTATGTTTAACTCGGCTAGTTAAATATTTAGATTCGGATCCCGCGGACACTACGATTTTCCAAACCAACAAAATAATAACAATTATCATATGAATCTTGCTAATTACGCTTGTTTGTTACTATAATTAACGAGTATCCGCATTCATCCACATTGGACAGACAGTAGATAATCAAAGTTGTCTAAGCAACATTAAAAAATTAAATGGTATTTCTAGCAGAGCAATGGGATTTTTTAGTACAAAATACATGAATCCCAGATATTCTAGTACCTAAGTTCTACTAAAGATTTTAATCAATATAGAAACTGTCGCAGCGAAAAATTCCTAATCACGTGATTTCGAACTTAAGACATCCCGAGAAATATAAACCGACCCGGATTAATCAGATATGCAATTGTTATGTAGTACCAAGCTATGCCGTATAAAGAGTAACACGTCCAATTTTCATATTATTTTAGAGGTGTGATCGATTCTCAAAAAGATAATCCGGGATTCCCAAAATATAATGTACCGCAGTATTTAAAAAAACGAACGTAAACTGTCCTTGAACTGGACAGTAAAAAAACCGTAGCATCATTAGCAAATGTTTATGAAACCTAACTAATTTGTACCATTGCCGGGAATAATCCTGTTGAATTTCCGGAACACAAAGTATCGCATCATTTGAAAAAACACTTAAGCTGTCGTTCTAGTGAAATCGTAGCGAAATGAGCATCTTTTAAACCAAATTAACTAATTTATATAATTCCCGGAAAAATGACGGGTAATTATATGGACACAAAGTACTCCAGCATTGAAATAGAACGTAAACTATTGTTTTAGTATAAGTCGAAGCCAAATCAGCTAATTTTTACGCATACTAACCACTTTAAACCGCTGTCGGGAAAATCGTTACGAGATTCCCAGGGTACGAAGTATCGCAGGATTTTAAAAAATAATGTAAGCTATGGTTTTAGTGAAAATTGTTTCAGAATGAGCTAAATTTTATGCATCTTAACAAATTGAAACCGATCCCGAGAAAATTTTCGCGACATTCCTGGGATAAAAACTATCACATATTTTATTTCAGATTTGCTATCTGTTAGTGACAAAAAAATCGTATCGGAATAAGATTTTTTTCCACTCTGGCCACTTTAAACCGTTCCCAGAAATTTTTCCGACGGATACCCGGTATGAAAAGTACCGCAAGAATTTGTTATCGATCAGCGAAAACCGCATTGAAATCATCGAAGTAGTTTTTAGGTGAATCCTGAACAAACTAACAAGAAATCTAAAACAAAATTGCATCGTGTTCCTCATTGTTCATAATATAGTATGATCTAGTTCTTATTTTTATATAGCTTCAATATACAGACACGGCATTTTTACAATTTCAAATATTATAGATGAATGGAAAATGGAAGATGGATGCTCGAGGAAAAGATGAAAGATGAGGAAACTGATGTCAAAATGCTATTTTTTTTTTGTTCGAAATAAAATATCTTTCTTTCTTTCTTTCTTTCTTAATAGCTACTGAATTTTAAATCTTAATTTTATCAGCCGGGTCTGACCGTTCTGAAATACTTAAATGTAAAAAATTACTTAATGTCGCTAAACTCAGTAACATGAAATTTACTTTGTATAATACAACGATATTCTTAATTATTTATGACGCGAGTTAGATCAATAAATTACGCGCACTCAGGACAGTACTAGACATTACTCAGTACAGCTGTATAACTGTACAATATTTCATTCAATAGCCTAGCATACAGTAAACAAACCTGATAATAAAATATAACATTTTTTATGGAAGTTCCGAAATAACTAAAGTTAATAATAGCACTATGTTCGTAAATAGATTATCATGGAATATGAAGTGTGAAAGTGTATTTGGGCGCTAGTAGAAAATATTCCTTGTAACGGATGACAGGGCGCAACAGTTAAAATGGCGGGTGTAGGACGGGCCTGAGATTACGACCGCTTAAATGTAAAGTGAAAGTGAACGTATCTGCCGCTCGATACCGCCCTACCTGTTGCGGCGCCGCGCTGCGCCCGCCTTACACACCGCACCGTGCGCTCAAACTTTTACGCGCCCTCCGTTCACGCTCCGACGGCAGAGAGTTACCGAACGGTAAGTGGCGGGCGACTTGATTTTGGACCCTATATATAATACTCACCCGATGCGCCGGCTTGTTGGGCTGCTGTCGATGCACCCGTATATTTCTAAATAACTTTTGTGATACTTGAAAACAGTTTGAGGCTTGTTAGTTAACAGTTGAGCGCAACGACATAGCGCGCAAAACGCGAGGGTTTACGAGCGCAAGGTAGAGCGTCGGAGCGTGTAGCTGCGACGAGTACCAGTGCGACAGTGAACAGGCCGCAGAGCAGAACCTCACCAGCGGCAGGCGGCGAGCGAGCGTTCAGCGTCGTTATCCCCCCGTCCCTCGCACTCAGGCCCCGCACCAACCCCTCCCGAGCACCACCTCGCTAACAACCAACTTACTTTCTTGCCCTTACAAATGACATCACAAATCGCTCAACCAAAATTAATAACGCACTCACCACCACAAACCACATCACATTAAATTCAGTTTTAGTATTGAACGTCTAAGATGTGTTACTGTCTAGAATACGTACAATATCTAAGTCTATACAGTACCAGTAATTTTTATACCGTAACAAAATTAATCATTATTATGTTTCACATATATATTTAATATCCAAATCTTTTACATTTTTTTTTATAAATAGCTTATAAAATATATATACATTTATTTATAAAAAAAAATATAAAAAACTGATCTTCGCCGGCAGTGGGGCCTCGGGTCCAGACTACCGGTGGTTAAGGCTCCAGACACAGGAATCTCCTCACAATACGGGCCGTGTCCAACAAAGCTGCCTTCTGCATCCGACCCTTCAACCAGATACCAAGCGAGAGCCTTTCAAGGTGGCGGTCAAGGCTCTTCGCTATTAATCCATTCTTATTATGTTTATTATTAGTAAGAATGAGTAAAACTCAATATAAATATGTTTTCACTAAATACAATAAATTGGATAGTTGCGCTTAGTCCGTTCGACAAAGGCTTACGTGGAGGATTCAAAAATCCTCTATTTTGTTACTTGGGTTCCATAACCATAAAAAGTATTTAATCGGAAATACCTCATACATCAAAATCAAACCAATTTTCTTTGAAAATATTATTATAAAAAACTTTAAAAATTTTATTTGTCTCAGATCATTCTACTCCATAATTCAAAAGATTGTATTGTAGCCCTCTGGACACAATGTTCATTTTAATATCTAATACCTCGCTACGCTACATAATAATTACATTAAAAGTCATTAGCGAAAATTGTTGTTTTTAGGATCTGACTAACGAAACTACTCGACTATGTACACTAAAAAAAAATACATCCTTTAGTTACACTTCTGGCAGCCACCCCTAATCATTATTTTTGGCGATTTCACTGCGTAATCTTTAGCGCGTCAGATTTCGTCCATGACGACCCATGAGTTTTAGATAAAAATTACTAAGACGTCATCATATTATTGATCATATGCTCAACTTCATAATTATTTCCCGAATAAATATATGTAAGCCAACTATTCTCATGGGTCATGAAAATTACTTAAACTTTTGAAGGGCTATGCGGCCATATGAAACGCAACTCGTAAAAGCTACATTGACAATTTAATCTTATTGTGTCGTTACACCGACCAAGGCAAATCCCTGTATGCACTATAGAAATACTCTCCTAACCCTCCAGTCAGTAAAACTATTGCAGAATGTGACAATTGAAGGGACGACTATTGTAATGTAGTAGACTTGGAAATCTGGGACTATAGCAAGAACCTTGGCGCATACCCGTTTTGAATAGGTTAAAAGATAAAGTTCAATGGCGAGATTGATTGTCTTTAATTATTGTAATGTTCTAAATCAGGGATTCCAAACGTGGTCGATATCGACCTGGGGTTGAAATCGGATTCTCAAGGATCGACATATATAAAAACTGATTTTGGGGGCTCAAAGAGGTCTAAAAATTGACCCCAATTAATTAGCACTTCAATTTCAATAATTATGAAAGAAAGTAGGTACAAGCCAGTTACAAACATTTTTTCTAAGGTTCAAGCTTAAGGATTATGATGATGATTATGCTTCATCATCTTGCACTGCTATAAGGTTAGATGATGAGATGTAAATGATGTTGCAATATCGAGATAGCAATTAAGACAGTGTACGTTTCTACCCATTTTTAAATATACATGACGCACAAGTCCAATAAGAAAGCGGTCTCGTATGTAAAGCAGGTTCAGGTCCGTCGTCAAAAAGCCGAGTCATCATTTAAACGGATCCAATCGAAGTCCATGTTCAAAAATGAATATTGTGTGCAGCAGTAGACTCAAAATCCTTAACAATGGCCAAAGTCATCGTTAAATAACATAAAAAGCAAACTGTATTATTATGTAACTACGTCGCAAACGCAAAACTACGAATCAAGTAAATATAAACAAGCGTAAAAATTAATTGCAGTGATTCCAATGCCAATCTGTCAGTTTGGCAAAGGACATGTGATTCATACAGCCTATGATACGTTTTCTATTTTGAAAATAATTTTATTTATTAATGTATGTCTTCGAAGACCACGAGCCACTGGCCAGGACTTTTGGAAGGCTTGCGTGGGGCCATGGAAAGGCTAACACGTAAGGGCCCCTTGACAAATTTAATGTATATCTTTATTTTATTATATTTATATTATTTATTTATTATAAACATGATTATATTATTATGTTAATTATATATACGGTACATATAGGCCGAATTATATTAAATTAAAGATAACTGTGCATTAATTCTTTAAAATAGTTCATTATGAATTATTTGACGACTCCTGTTTGGCTAAACTTACCACTTAATCATGTAAAATAAACACTGACCTCTATTTAAAAAATAAGAACGAATCGGTGAACAAACTAGTGTGAAATCTGCAGAAAAGAAGCGAGAAGAAACTAAAAGGATAAGAAAAAGATATCAAGAAAGGATATCAAGTTAAGTGTTTTAATTATCGTTATATTTTTACCCTATTTAAACAAACTTGAGAAGCAATTCAATATTCATGTTTTATTTTAAATAAAATTATGGGCTATTAGTATGTCCATTTCCAACCATTTTCGGGCATTCCCCTTTCAAGATACTGTATAAGTCGTGTTACATGTACCAACTTGTTATAAGAATGACTAATATTTTAGTAGGAAGTATCAATGTTGTACTTTTTTTAAACTCAAGTCGATAATCGTACACACGTTCGTACATGAAGAAATACTCGGCAAGTCAATACGTGTGAACAAATTTGTGCAAGATAATTTGGATTTGCAAGGCCCACGCCTGGCAGGGCATGCGGAGTTGGAACAGTTTTTCCGCTTTCCCGTAGCCTTGGCATAAGGCGCAGGACGGAACACCCAAGGGCTTTAGTGGGTATCCCTAAATGAGGAGTGGCAAAAGCATGGCACTAGTTTAAACCGGGCATGCTAGTGCCACTCCCTATCAGGCGAATCCAACACACGTGTTGCGAATTATCCCCTAAGGGTTCGCCCTTATTGTGGCTTATAGTCCTCAATCGGATTTCCCCTGGCAAAAAAAAAGATAATTTGGTTATGGGGGTCTGAGGTATCAGCTCATTTTGGAAAAGGGGTCTCTTTCCCAAAATAGTTTGGCAATCACTGCTCTAGATCCTGGGTCACGACAATGATCCAGATTTTTGGTAAGCTTACATTAGGCTTAGCTGACTCTAATGTAATACTTACACTCTACATCTTGTACAATTGTACGAACTGATAAGCCTCGATTAACTTAAGACCATTATTGGGAAAGGAAAACCAAACTATTAGGTTCTTAGGATGTAGATGCTGGGACTGGTAGCGATTATAGTTTCTACCTATCGATTAAATGACGGACAGTGACTCGCCACTAACTAAATATAGCCTGAAAACGCCAAACAGAAACAGCAAGAGGCAACATGGGTGCTGGTAACCGAGGGATATGGAGACATGTACAGTTGTTTGCCTTGACTACTACTAGTTTTTTACCTTTAGGACTGCAACTAGTGCACTCTAGGCGGTTAAAGCAAATAAGGATGCAGTATCCTTTCTTCGGAAGCATCGCGAAGTTTAGGATCATGGTGACATGAAACTAATATTCCAGAAAATATACAAGGAAATCACTTTGTAGTTTCTAATTATTTTATTAACTAAATGACCTGTTAAAATAATTTTATTGAATACTAAATCACTGTATATATATAACTATGATATATTAATTAGATTGCCAATTGCCATTTGTAGTCGTAAAAACTTATATTCCTTAAAATTTAAACGTAGTGAGATTGTGAACCGACGCTAAGCTCTGCGACTTCATTAACGTGTGAGTATAAATTTAACGGCGCGCTCATGGGCTGGTTAATATTTAAAACCACTTTGGGCGAGCAAATTGTAACATTCATAATAACAAAATTCTAAAAAACCATTATCTAATAATGGTTGTAAAATGTCTCCTCTAAAACAAATTTGTACTGTGATAATTACACGAAATAATATTCGACGAATTGGTTGTCAGAATGGTTTGCTTGATCAAATCGCGCTTTTATCGTTGATGCAAAACGTATAACGTTTCATATTGTGAAATGGCTAACAATATAACACCTTGAGCACTCTAGAGCATGGACTGATATGAAAGTAAACTAGAACGTCAAAATAGCTTTTTTTTTTTTTTTTTGTTTGAGGCGAGGAAAAATGCTGACCGATTTACGCACTCTCAGGGCCGTCACTAGGAAACGGCGCGCATCCATCGGGGGCGATAACGCTAGCAATAGTATGCTTTTTTGCGCTTCGTCCGCGATGGCTTGACACTGAGGAGTGTGGAAGACTCAGAGCGATGCCGCACGGGCGAGCAACCTCAATACCCACTAAAAAACCTCTCCTCCCGTCGACCCTGCGCTTTGTTGTGAAGGAAAGACTGAGATATAGAACATAGTTACGCAACAGTCGATCCAGCGCAATAAAGTGCCTGGAGTGTGCCCTGGGAGAACACACCCCACTTCGAAACGGGGGCTGAATCCCTTGCGTTGCCTAGTAGCAAGGGGCCCCTCGTACCGGAACCTAACTCAGGGAGGGAAGTAATGCGCGTACCTGCCTCTCCGGGTGCTAGCTGAAGGCCGGCGACCTCGGGTGGAGACATTAGCACGCGCTGCAGGACTTCGCTCCCTATCCCTTTCTGCGGCCTCTTTTAGAGACATAACCGCCTCACAGAAAGAGACCGCAGACTCCCAGCGGTCGTCGCTGTGCAACATGGCCGTTACCAAGTCGCCAAGCGATCGGACGGCTCCTACGTGTGTCTCGAGCTCGAAACGCTGAGGCGTCCATGCAGCGCACTCAACAAGCGTGTGTAACGCCGTATCGGGTGCGCCGCATTGGCGGCAGTCCGGGGAAGGCAAGCAGCCCACAATGCGAAACAGATACTGGTCGAAACAACCGTGTCCGGTCAGTATCTGAGTCGTCCTGAAGGTCAGGGTTCCGCTGGTGCGGGTCACCCATCTCTCCAGCTGCGGCCTGATTGCATCCACCGTATAGCCGCCGGCCACAGGGTGTTCGAGGTCACGAGACCAGGCGACGAGGCAGGAGGCGGTTTCCCGCTTCCTGACCGTCTCTATTTCGACTTGACAGAAGGTCAGTCCTCTAGCTAGGGCATCCTGCTGGGCGCGACGAACTCTGGACAGGACGTCTGCCTGGAGAGGCCAGGGCAGCTCGCCTGCCAAGAGAGTCGCCGCCGACCACGACACTGTGCGGTACCCCCGTATGGTCCTCACGGCCAGAACCCGCTGCGCGCGGTGCAGCAGGGTTCGGTTGTGGCGGTGAAGCGCATCGGACCAGACGGGCGCACCGTAGAGTGCCATACTCCTCAGGATGCCGGAATAAAGCTTCCGCGTCGCACCCCCCGGCCCCCCCACGTTAGGAAGAAGCCTGGAGAGTGCGCCCGCGGAATTCAGAAGTTTGGGAACTAGCTGCTCAAAGTGCGCTTTGAACAGCCATTTCCCGTCTAGGACTAGCCCAAGATATTTCATCGTGGGCCCTACTCTAATCGCCACCCCCTGAACTGTAACGGACAAGTCCGGGGGAGGATTCCGGAATTTCCTATGGAACATGACGGCCTCCGTTTTCGCGGGGGAGACCTTCAAGCCCAGCCTAGCTATTCGATCTACGACGATCGCCAGCCCGTCGTTGGCGACGTCCACGGATTCCGCAAAAGACGCGGCGCGTGCCGTGAGTAGGGTGTCGTCCGCAAAGCAGATCAGCCCTACTCCGGGCCGGATCGTCACCCGAAGGATCCAGTCATAGCCTACGTTCCAAAGAATAGGCCCGAGGACCTATCCCTGTGGAACGCCGCACGCGACACGTCGCCGACCTAGCACGTGGTTGGCGGACTCACCACCCTCCCAAAGGATGTGCCGATCTCGCAGGTACTCGCCCAACAGCCTCGTGAGGTACGGGGGGACTCCGTAGAACGTCAAAATAGCATAACTCAATATCTGTTAACCTTAAACAAATAAAAATCTAGAACCCGACTCTAGTGCCTCCTGCCGGTTACAATTGTGAATCAAAACCAAACAGGGGCAACTACAACCATTCAAACACATACAAAAAAAATCATGAAAATCGATAAAGTCGTTCTCAAGTTATGCGCGTACATACATTTCTACGATTCATTTTTATTTATATAAGATAGATAATGATCTTTAATTTTGGTAGCGTTTATTTTTTACTTTCAGTGTGAAGAAAAATCTGTAACATACATATAATAAATCTGTATAGAGATGGAGGTTGGATAATGAATTGAAAAAAGGAAAAAATTAGGGGCCTGATGCGGACCAGTAGAATCCAAAAATGCACCTTTCATTTTTCTCTGTCTATTAGAACATCACGTAGAAACTACTGGCCGAATTTAAATGAAACTTGATGTAAAGCTAGCTTACTTCCCGGGTCGTAACCTAGGATACTTTCTATCTCGATAAAGAAACAAAGAATTTCTACATCTTGGTATCGCTTTCCTAGCAAACTTACCGTTAGCACTTGGTAATTGTAACAATATGCATAGAAAAAGAGAACAACTAAGTAGTGCACGTTTTCCAACCAAGACTCAAACTCACGGAATTAGAAACACAAGTTCTTTAGCTACGGTAGGTATAACGAAGACAAACTAGAAAAAAGATGCCTATTTGCAAGTCTTTCCTAGTTGTTTTTTTTAGAGATCCGTAGCTCGATGTCTAAGAACGGAACCCTTATAAGTTTAAGCGTGTCAGCCCGGCTATGAAGGTCAAAGGCATTTCACTTCAAGGCTAACTTTTAAACTATTACGTCGAAACTTCAGAACAAATTCCAAAGCCTATATAAGAACACTTGAATGTCAAAGAACACGCTTTTAAAGGAAACAAGATACATCGGACAGTTTTTAGGATATGTAGTAAGCGATTCGGTTGAGCCAATATTAGATGGTTAATTTTTGTCTTTCGACTTGGCTGAATTGACCAAAGTGATCCCTGTAAAATATAAAATTAAATTGTTCAATGCCAATGAATATTTTTTAGTGTGCGTTTCAACCAAATTGATCAACATAACACTCTTTTTAACCGATTTTACAAAAGGAGACAAACTTCATTTCATCTATATATATTATGGATTTCGTAATCAAATGACAAATGGATGTTCGTATCTTCTAAAAGACCCTTCAATGAGCGTGGACGTGCATGTGTCCGATTTTCGATTAAACTACTTAGCTTGTTAATCGAAGACAGTTTTGCACGATTTAGCATGTTTTCATTTAAGTAAGAAAGTAGAATAATGTTAATATAATAAATGATATTAGATGTATTTCAGAAAAAGTTCTTAATAAAACCTGTTATAAAAAAATTGACATCAGTTTCCCAATTCGACGTTTCATTTAAATGTTACATTTTATCTCACTATTTATTGGCTAAAATAAAACGTAATTAAAAACGTTGGCTTAAGTTTTAATATCAATAAAACGATGCGCTACACTACTTATATTGTACACGGACTCCTACAATCCCTCAGTTGCATATTATTTTTTATAATATCCATAATTTTTAGATTCATACTATTGCAATAAATTATTATATATGGAGCTGCAGAAAAATACAATTTCATAATAAATAGTATGCCTAGTTGTTTTTGTAAAGCTTGTTGTGATATACAAACAATACAGACCAACGGATGAAAATGACGATTTTAAAAGGCTTCCGCATTTTGACAAAACGCCTAGGGAACCCAAAAATCTACACAGGCTTCGAATAATAATAATTAACAATGTGAAACAAATTCCAGAACAGTAACTCATAAATAACAAAATAAAAACAAACAAGAGTTTGGGGTAGTATCGATTTTTATTCGCAAGGCCAATGTTAAATGTATAAAATGTATTAAAACCCTGAAATCCTCTATCATACTGCACATGGCCTGCCAAATTAATTAATTAATGCAATACTGCGAACACAGTTTCCACCGAGGAGGCGATTTATTCGTCGAAATGGTACACAAAAACATTTCAACATTTCTGTGGATATGGAAAATGATTCATTTAGATATATGTCTGTTTGATGTATGGATACAGAATTTCACAACATTCACGCTCAAAGTTTTTGTGACAGTTACACCTAGTTAAAAATTTTAATTTTTTATAATATTTTCTTAAGTTTTGCGACTTGTATACATAATAAAACAACGTTTTAACGGTTTTAAGCGCGGTAATTTATTTAATTTTGATTATTCCGACGTTACGGCCACTTTTCAGTAGCCGTGATCACGGAAGACAAAGATGTCAAGTGTCAATGAGTATTAAGTACTGCAGCATTTAAAAAAGAATGTAAGCTATAGTTTTAGCGAAAACCACCGCGAATAAGCTCATTTTTATGCACCCGAATAATTTCAAACCGGTCCCGGGAAAATTACAGTAGGATTCCCGGGATAGTATCACAAATTTTGTTACATAAAGTTTGCTATCGATCAGTGAAAAAATCGCATTGGAATTAATTTTTTTTTCAATCAAGAATTCTAAAAAAAATGCATCGTTCTCCATCGTGTATATAGTCCATTCCAGTTATTTTGTTTAAATAGCCTAAATGTACCGACACGGTATGTTTAAAATCTTATAATGCTGTTACATGCCGACACCGACACCGAAGTGAATGCACACCTGATTTATTACCGTTCCCGCATTTGGACTTCTTTTGTTTACTTTGTGTTTAAAATTTGTAATGAAGGAAAATAT
This sequence comes from Dendrolimus pini, assembly GCA_949752895.1. Lineage (NCBI taxonomy): Eukaryota > Metazoa > Arthropoda > Insecta > Lepidoptera > Lasiocampidae > Dendrolimus > Dendrolimus pini. The sequence continues at coordinate 12,597,447 of OX457125.1, read as the reverse complement.
TCTATTGTTATTGACCTTGTTTATGGCCGCGGGTGTGCAGATTACGTTTTCTTGGAAACTTCAGTCCACGCGGTCCTTTGATGTATTGTACAGTTTAGTATAAAACGATACCCAAACGTGCGGGGGGAGGCAGTCAAGCGACGATTACGATACTAGCAAGACGTGTGTACATTCGACAAGCTATATAGTGACGGACTTTGCGCGTGTTATTGAATCGTGCAGTTTGTACTGGTTGCGTGCAGTTATATTTGTACCTGTGTTATACGTGTTTGTATAGTTCTAATAAATTCTATAGTAATTCCAACGTCATGTTGATTCGAGACCCGTACTCGTAACAATACTATAGATTAAGGGAGTATACAATGAAAAATAGATTATTTAGTTAAGCCTGAGACATTTTTGCAAAAATATCTTCTAAAGAAGCTTTTAACAGGAACCAAAAATTTTAAAAGTATTAAAATTTATAACGCCTCAGTAACATTTCTTCGGAAAAAACTTTAACCAAACATTTGTAGAATATGTTTAAAGTTTAAAAAACTAGATTATTCAATCGGATCTAAAGCTTAATTTTTAAGCCCGTATGAATTATCTTGCTTTTATATTTTGTTAGTTTTCAAATATTCATGGCATTTTTTGGGTCCCATGCAGGAAGTTGCGAGTCACCGTCTGCCTATTTTTCCATGTTCCCTGAACATTGCGTCGGGCAGACGCCATAGTCCGCATATTCTCAGACCCCTAGTACCACTATCAGTTAACCCCAATAGCCCGGTATTTTTGTTTTCATTCCCACAATAGTCCTACACTTACCAGGGCTTGTCCTTGGATGCATTATTATACGGTGTAAACAGGGATAATCGGCGATCAGTGTCGTATCGTGTCGTCAATAAAATAATTATGTAATGAAATGAAATGTTCAAATTTACACGATGCCTCAAGATCTACTCAAAAATGTCTAACAGTTCTCTAACTAAATACAGTGGGTTTACAGGCATGTACGAGCAACTTTGTGAATACAAAATATAACAATAAGCATAGCAGAGCCAACTTTGTGACTACTATTGGTTCAATTTTAATGACTACCCTCCTGAGTCTTGGTTGACCCTCCTGAGTTGGCCCAATCTGTCGTACGTCAAAAAGAAAAAATATGAAATGTAAGGCACATTAAGAAATGTTAACAATACCTGTACATGTAACAAAGCGTAATTTCATAATTAACTTATTTTTTTTTCATTGTATTAGTTTATAAATCCATTCATTCCATTCCATTTCCCATTTTCCATTCCATTTAGTAACTTATAAAAATAGGAATTGTCACTGCTTATCTCTTTTTTTTCTGTTAAAATGGCGAAAAGAACCAATCTTGTGTATGTGCCGGCAAACAGACGTTGATCTATAATTATATTATCCTACGAATAAATATATTATTTATTCGTAGATATTATCAGTTCTTATTATCTCGCTTGAATAAGAACCTATTGTGTTAACATAATATATATTTTATTTGTTTGTGTCGATACTCCACCTGTGGAATATTCGGTCTCAATTAATATAATTGATGTTCCATATTTTATGTCTTCGTTCTGAAAGGTTGTGTGGTTTTGTTTACAGATCTGAATGAGGATATGTTTTTTGAAATATTAGATACATTGTGTTGTGGTCGTTGAACGAGAGATATCGTGCTCATACATACATAGAAATATCCTGCTTTTTGTTTTATTTCCAATATATAAACTTAATAAACACAACCATGAATATTTATACATGTATTCCTCTCAATCATTTACACTCGACAAAAAAAATATATTGACATATAAAATAAAAATCACATTCAAAATGCTATTCCATAAGCAAAATAGGTTTTACACTAATGAGACTGCAACACATTGGATGGAGATTTCGTACTAGTTCGAATGGCGATAAATCATATGACCCGAATATAGAGAGAAATAGCCAAAATACATTAAATTCTATTAGTTCAAACAACTAAAATCAGGAACCATTTTTACCACATACCTTCCCGAGTACAGTCTGTTGCTAGTAGTACGTAGTATTACGGAACATATAACTACCTGGCGGACAATACAGTTGATTCCAAGAACAGCTGTTAGACAATGGCTAAGAAACAGGGACAGGGCAAGTATGAAGACTAATAAGAGTACAGGAAAAACATGAGTCAGAAGGAGTCGTCTATACCACTATGTATATATGTATATACTACTGTAGTTATTTGTTAAAGACTTTATTTTTAACGCTTTAAATAAGACGCACTTAGCCACATTCAATAACTATAACAGGTGAAGCCCGAGCATATAAATAACAGTTATATTATCATCAAAGCTTTTATTTTTATTGTAATATAGAATGTCATTTTATGTTCTTATTTAAAGAAAGTGCTTATTTTTATTTATTTTTAATTAAAATTACTTTATTCCACAGAAATGATTTTATTTTAAAATTCCCAATACTAATTTTCAAATATAAAAAAAAGGATGAAGGTTCCAAATACGCCACATCGATTTTTTTAATACAGACCACAACTTCCATGTTTGATATGTCAATTATGTAATTTATTATGATTAAAAGATTTTTTCTCATAATTCAGGGTCATAAAATAACTAAAAAATTTAGTAATTACCTATGAATATAGGAATGTCATCTAGTCATCAGGAAGCTACAGTTCCCTGCCTTGGCTCGTCCCAATTACTACCATATTTTCGGAGGTTATGATAACCTAATTAATTCTCAGATTGTTATTTTGTCCTGTTTGAAATACCTATTGGTTTATTTACTTATTTATTCAACTCCTCATTTCGATTCTTTTTCGTGTCTCCTTTCACTCAAAGTGAAAACCTATATCTGAGGATGAAATTATGGAAAAAAATAATATAAAAAAATAGACTTTATGTCCCAGAAAATTCATTTGATCAAAGCACGCTATCAATCGGAAATAGAAGTAGAACCGCATATAAGTAGAAGTAAGTCCACTTCAACATTCTCCATGTTAGAAATAATATAATAAACACATAAACTCACTGAAAGCCTTAATACGAGTAGGAAACGGAAATCGAGCGGAACTCCTTCTGATTTCTAGTATAAGCGGGAAATTCCGTACATTTTCGAAATAAATATAGTAGATATGCGAGTGTATGAGATGATGTATGATGATGAATGAACATTGTAATGAATAAAACATGTGACTTTTTACTAATTTAATATATAATCAACATTTACTTACAATCAATCAAAATTAAAAATAATAATTTGAATACATATCAAATTGCAATGTGCTTTTGGCTTTTAAGTCTTAATCGTGCGGAAGCACGCACCGGTTAGGCAGTTTTTGTATCCTTATGTTCATATTGTTACAATTACCACATGTTCATGAAGGACAACTTTGTGATGAAAGCTGCAAAATTATGTGAAAAAACTGGCATGTGAAACTCGGCAAACCATTTTAGACTACCATGGCAAGTAGTGTCTATTCGCTACTAAGCATGTATAAGCATTTAAGCAGTCTATAATTATAATTTCAGTCAGGTTAAAATCTCAGATCAATAACTATTGCAACATTACTTAACTTTCTTAGCTTAAAATGTCACAACAACGTCGAACCTTATGCTATGTCTTTCAGTTACTCGTATATCTAGTCACTGAGGAATTGTATTATGAAATCGACGTTGATTTCGTAATACTATTCTCCAAAAGGACCCCATAACAATAAATAACTAAAGTTCTGAATCGGTAGACCAGACCCCGGAGCACTTTCAATTTATTGCTTCATATTGTATATTAATCTAATTTCCTTTAAGTATCCTGAGTCCGATAGATCTACAAAAAATATACACACATATACATCTATGCTATATATAATATAATAGTTACTAAAGTTTAAATGGATGTGTTGTTCAAGCACGCCAGATCCCAAATTTTCAGTTTTTTATCTCAAGTGTTTTTCGAGTTTTTAAAAGACCTATTAGTCCGATTTTTTTTTCAATAGTATATTTGAAAATTAACTCATGGCGATTTTTTTACCAATACATGGGAGTTAAAGGCATAAACCAATATTTTTGTTGTCATTCCCGGATGAAAAGCCGATTTTTTAAAAATAAATTAAACTAAAATATTTTTATCTCGATTGTTTCAAAATTATCTATCACTATTTTTATTTCAGAATATATGTTTTACAATCCTTTCTACTCGCTAATTTTTACAATATTTTTGAAGTTGTGGACCAGTGTCAAGAAAAATAAAAACTGGTTTTTTCATAACCTTGTGTTGTATCGAATTGATACTATATTGATTTTGAACTCAAAACACATACCTCTGTAAAACGACGTTAAAATAATAACATTTTAGAACGTATTAAAAAAAACAATTGTTCTATATGATTAAGAATAATTTTTGGTGTTAATATATTGTAAAGGATTGAGGTATAAGGTTTTAATCAAAGAAAAATGTCTATGTAAATTGGCTGGATTTGTTATACTGCTGAATGAATGATGAAATTATTGTGATTATAATAGGCAAGATGCCAGTAAGAGAATATCTTATAGATATTGGTCTTAATATAAAAATATTGAAAATGGACTTAAATAGTTAATTTGTACAATATCAGTCAATAATAATAATATTTTTTATATATATAGTATGTATATATATAAAGAAAAATGTAAACAATTTGAAACCAAATAAATATGTGAAATAATAATAATCGGCAGACAAACACACATATTATATATCCCCAAATTAAGCAAGTTACGCTTGTGTTATGGGTAATATACAACGGACTACTCTGGGGCCGATCCCAGATACCCAGACCATAGTAAATAACGGAGAAAATACGTTTCCGAAATTTACTATACCAGAAATCGAACTCGGAGCCTCTGCGTTGCAGTGAGGTAGGCCGGCAAAGGCTTAGCCTGCTCAACCACAGAAGCCGTTTAAGTCAATATGTTAAAGAAATGAATAATTAAGTGTAAAGTTGTTGATCACGTGACATAACACATATTATGGCACGTGACGTCAAGGCTTGCAAGAAATCAAACAGTTGTTTACGGCGTTTTAAGTGGTCTGAGTTCTAAAATATTTTTTATGTTTTATTTTTTGTAATAGTATTAGACAAATATAGGTAGTGTTGCTGAGAATGTTTTTGGCGTGGTGAAATGGTGACGCCCGCTAATCAGAATTCCGAATTATTAAATTAAGTAAGCATGTTGTCACAATTAATACGTGCTAGGTGTGTAGAAAAACAGCGCAATGAAACTCACAGATTGAAATATTGGATATCTCAAACCAACCATTTTGCTTTAGACTATCGTAGTGGGCATACTGTACGCCGTCCCTTTCCATGGAGAGAACCAAGACCAGCAGTGGGACGTTTATTATTAATATCTCATAACACAACTCGCGTATAACAACTGTCTTCCGGTTCTGTGTCGAACACAGAAAACGCACAAATATCATAAAATTATACAATAAAAATTCCGTATAAGTATAAAAAATGTTAGATAATAACATACATAAAAATTGTTTTCATAGAAATATTAAGTTGAATTTTTCAAATAGGCCTTCAGGGCCAAAACCTAAATTTTGCTAAAGAGCGTAAAATAAAACGGTGTCATTAGAGTTTTGAAAACTCCACTACCCTTGCCAAGAATTAAATCAGTTGCTTTTGAAATAAATAACCGCATTCTGTATTATTATACTTAAATATCTTGTATACCATCGTATTGACTGACGGTAAAATAACGTGTTTCAAATATTGATTTCTAGATGCCTATTAAAAATAGTAGAATATTCATCATTTCCATATTTAAAAAAATGAGATGACGTTTAATGAATATATGGCAAATTGAATATTTTTTACAAACGTATTGTCACGCCTGTTTCTCATTGGAGTAGGCAGAGACGATGGATCTCCACTTGCTACAATCTTGACAAACAGTTTTCGCAAACCACCTTAACATTCCTTTTTCAACTCTTGTCTTTGCATCTTCTTTCAATCCACAATACTCCCTTATCACACACTATTTCTTATCATGTCATTTCAAAATAATTTAAAAAATCATGAGTAGAAAGATTATAATTATAACACATATTCACCATGACTTAATTTGTAATTTTACTATTGTAAAAAATAAAAACGGTAAAAGATGTTTTTCAAAAAACTCCAAAAATATTTAAGACTAGCTTCTGCCCGCGACTTCGTCCGCGTGGAATAGTTACTTTGGGCTATGGCTAACTTTAATCCACGACTTTGTTTACGTAGAAGGGGAAACGCACGTAGCGAAAGCTTTCAAAAGGAAAAGAAAAACCCCGATTTGGAAACATTCTTCATTGGTGTTCCGCTCCTATTGGTCTTAGCGTGATAATATATAGCCTTCCTCGATATCTTACACTGAAAGAATTTTCACCAGACCAGTAATTCCTGAGATTAGCGGGTTCAAGCAAGCAAACAAACAAATTGTTCAGCTTTATATATATTTATAGATAAAAAGCTAAAAATTTGGGTGAATAATTTTTATTTGATACCAAAACGATCCTTATAGTAAAAGTAGAATACGCCGCGGGGGCAGTTTTTACCTAGAAAAACGACTAACCCTTTGACACAGAGATAGTCTGGAATAGGAAACATGCTACTTTTTATCCCGAAAAACGTCGTGAGCAAAAGCAAGTACAAACATATACCTATAGAGAAACCAAGATGCAAAAATGCAGTTCAAAGTTCAGTTTCTCCACAAGCAAAACAATTTATACTCGTAACTCTTTTTTAATATTAACAACTCTACGGACTCTAGTTCCTTACCCTTTTTTACAGTTAAATTTAAGAGAAAGTTTAGAAGTTGTACACGCTTATTTGTTACTTTTGTTATTGTGTGTGACATTTAATGAATGTATATTTGTGTTGTGGTGTACCTTAAGAATAACTTATATTAATTTATTCTAATTTTAATACTAAACTTATACTAATGTAGAGTGTATCTGTCACATGCTGGTGTTGTGAGGAAGTTCATGTGCAGTGTGTGCCTTATGTCTATACCTATATATATATATATATATATATATATATATGATCATGACTATAGAAGAATTATTTTCTCCGTGCAGTTTGGGTCATAAATCAAACTCGGCCTCAGCCCGGCTAGGGCGGTGAGCATGTTGCGCGGGCGCAACGCCATTATCGATAAAAACTCATTCTTATCAAAGAAAGATTATCATTCTTATAAAAATCATTACTATCTTTTTTGCTGTTAATTTTAAAATTAGACATAAGTATTTATATTTATTTTTATACAACTTGTTACATTCTAAACTTGTGTACTTATAGTTTTTTAATACATAGATACCTAATTAATAATTTATTTTAAATCATTATTATTCTTATTTTAATAAATACGTTGTTTTATCTATTTTTTTCTTTCATTTATATCACTAACCCACAAAATGGCAAAACTAAATACACTATAAATAACGCTTATCGACAACAATAATGCGTAACACTATGCCTGCCCATAAGGCCCGTGAGTGGAAGAGAGAGCGAAATATTCGCTTCACCGCTCCGATTATTTATAACCCAAACTGCACGGAGAAAATATTCTACTATAGTGTCATGTGTGTTGTTTTTCCTTTCTGTGTCTGAGTTATCAATTTTAGGCTCTTTATGTGTTTTGGTTTGTTTGTGAAGTGTGCGTGTAATACAATGCGGTAGTGTAGGTAAGGTGCGGTAGTGCGCGTTGGTGTGGGTATGTGTGAAGTTTTGTTGCTAGTTGTGTGTATACTCGTAACTTAAGCTATTGTTCTGAGTTTTACAATTTTAACCTATAAACGGATTCAGAACATGACATTTAGTTTTCAAAGGTCAAAGTTAAATGAATAAAGGAATTGAATTGTTTTGTTACCTTAAAAAAATATGTTTTTTTAAGGTAACAATAAATCTAAACAATAAATAAAGACAATTTAACCATAAGCAGCCTTATCGCTTGATCTGTAATAGGCAACGCCGTGTCTAATCATATTTTCAAGAAACCTAAAACCAAGATTGGAATTATTATTTTCGTTCATTTCACAGAAAACGAAACATCTAAGAGTCTTTCTTGAAAATTAACAGAGGAGAATGTTGTTTATTCAATATAATATTAAATCATAATGAATTTAATGTAAATACCTGTTTTTATTTTGAAATAGCTTTGTAAGAATAACATCTCAAAGAAGAATTAATTTAACGAGAAAATTTTACTTTTTCTTATTATTTTCTATTATCCTTTGTAAGAATAATTAGTACTTTGTATCATTTCGTTTCGTAATTGTTTTCATAGTCTTTAGGCTTTAAACCTTATAAGATATACTATAATATACGCATATATATTACATAACATACGTACAAGATATTATGAAAGTGGGACTGTATATTTGTTTTTCATTTAACATTTTTTAACAATACAAATGGACACAAGGCCGTTATAAATATACAACGTCTTTCATATCTTTCTACTCTATGGTGTTTGAATAAAACATCGCTTCTTTTAAATCTTTAAGAAAAATAGATAAAACATACATATAAAAGGCATACGATTTTGTATACATACTTTTATATAATGATGTATCAAAATTGCGAAAACAATTAAACTGAGAGTAACTCCCATACGTGTAATTAAGGAATAAATATTTTCATACTTATGTGCCGAATTTCTATACCTACTTGAATGGTTATTCATTATTATAATTATTTATTTATAGAAAAAAATATTAAAGTTAGTATATCACAGTGGAAATGAAAGCTTTGTTCATATAATATATGAGACTAAGTTAAGCAATGTCGTGGAAGCGTAAAGGCTAGTGCACGCGTCCCAGACTCAAACGGCACGGTTCATAATCCTAACCGTAAGGCATGGACCTCTTAGGTGGTTTTCTGATCTAATGTGCATATTGTTACAATTACCATGTGCTAAAAATGGTGAAGGACAATATCGTGATGAAACCTGCACATCAAGATAGCTGATGTATTAAACCGGCCAAGCCGCCTTGGAGAACCGTGGCGGCTATATTATCCGTTCCCCTAATAGACGTTTACGGGCTGTTATTATAATTTATATTATTAAGTTAAGCTATATAATAAGTGTGATAAGGAATCGTTGTGAATTGAAAGGTAGAATAAGATAAGAGATAAATAAGGAATGTTAAGGTGATTTTGGCAAGTAGAGAGAATGGATGAAAGTAATGAATAAAATTAAACATTTATTTTTCAAAGAAGATGGAACAAGATGTGTTTCTCAGGATAGTCGCAAAAGGAAAACCATCGTTTCTGCCTACTCCCATGGGAAACAGGCGTGATAAAATATGTCATTTAATTATTATTAATTTACCTTACAATTGGTACCAAATTGAATTACTTGTATAAAGATATGTCTAGTTTTATTCAATCCCATATACAATATTAAGTTGTACAAAGCCAGCAATAGTCTTAACTCGTATGGTGTACCGTTGAGTCAGGTTATGAGAAATTAAAAAGATATTTCTCGATAACTCTTTTGTATGAGTCCATAAACTTTAAAATTTGAAAAAGCGTGTTCTCTTTGACTTTGTACTATAAAATGAAAAATTCCCAAATATTCATGGTAATAGAGCTTAAATAATACTTTTAAGAAAATCACTTTGAACAAAATTCGTTATGACAGAAGCTAAATTGTTAACGTTCATCATATCTACGTAAGTCTTTATTATGAAGATGACTTACATGTACTTGGCAGATTTTACAAATTGTCTGTTGCCTCAGAACACGCTCTTACACTTAACTTTTAACTATGTCTAGCTGGCAACTCATACGAAAACACCCTCAATATTTTACAAAACTAAGTGATATGCCAGACTACGCAAATATACCTATCTTTATATATATAATTCTTCTGTACGTGTGTTGACAGTGAACTCTTCCTAAACGGCTGGACCGATTTGAATGAATTGTTTTGTGTGTGTTCAAGTGGATTCGAGGATGGTTTAGATTCACAAATAAGCCAGGCAAATGGCGCTGCAGTCGGGTTCTAAATTTTATTTCTTCAGGGCAGGACAACGTCTGCCGGGACAGCTAGTGTAATAATAAAAAGAAACTAATGTCTACCAAGTTCTAAAGTTATGTGCAGGAACTATCAAAACCATCTGGCTGTTTTGAAAACATCTTAAGATATCCAAGTAATATATATGACGCTATAATAAAACCCAATATCAGTTGCTATTTCTGGAAATTAATAAAATTTTCGTAATTAATTTTTTATAACTTTACATATGTTAGCGGAATCATCAAATCGGAAAAATCAATCAGATTATAAACCGTAGATAGATGGAATCGTGAACCTTCCTTGGGCTAGCTACGTAGGTGGGCAGCTACGTGGGTGGTAACTCTTTATTGTACACCAAAGAATAGACGAATAGAAGTAGAAAAGAGCAAAAGTAGACAATGGGCGACCCGTAACAGCACTATTTCAAGCCAACGTAAACCACTCCCCCACCACTCAGGAGTTGTGCCTGCAGGCGATGGCGGAGTGGCAAGCGAACTTGGCCGTAATAAGCGAACCTTATTACGTACCTCCTTGCGGCAATTGGGTGGGCGACCTCGACGACGTGGTAGCGGTGGTAGCCAGGGCCGGGTCTGGCACACCGCTTACATGTCTCAAAAGAGGAAAGGACTATGCGGTGGCGGAGAACGGGAGTATCCTCATCATTGGCGTTTACTTTTCGCGAAACCGCCCCCTGGCGGAGTTCGAGCTTCACTTGAACGCCGTCAGAGCTGTCGTAGGCAGATTGTCGCCTAAGACGATCTTCGTCATGGGCGACTTTAACGCAAAGCACCAATCCTGGAGAAACGCGTACACCGATGTTAGGGGACGGACGGTTGAGGACTGGGCTCTTCAATCCGGCCTGTCCATACTGAACCAGGGATCGGTCCAGACCTGCGTGCGCGCGCGGGGTAGATCGATCATCGACCTGTCATTCGCCACTCATGCAGCCTGCCGCAGAGTCTTCGGATGGAGGGTGCTGGAGGAGGTGGAGTCGCTCTGTGATCATCGGTATATCAGATTTGAGCTTACCCCCTCCTTCGGTCCGAGCCCTGTTCGTCGCCCCCTCTCCTCCCGCGTTGGGCTCTTACCAAGCTCGACCCGGAGCAGGCTGAGGAATGGGCTCTCACGGAAAACTGGGCCTACACTGTCGAATCCACGAATTTGGAATCGCAGGCAGAGCACATGCGCAAGACCCTGACCTCTTCCCGGATCCGGGGAACCTCACTCCCCCCAGTATGGTTCCAGCAGTTCCCGACACCCCCTCGGACGAGGAGCCTCAATCCATCTCCGAGGAGGAACTAGACGTTGCCCTGGACCGGCTCCGGGGCAGGAAGACGGCACCGGGACCCGACGGGGTTCCAGGTCGGCTCCTCTTCCTGGCTGCTAAACATCTACGCAGCCAGCTGCGGAAACTTTTCTAAGCCTGTATTCGCGCAGGTCGGTTCCCGTCGCAATGGAAAGAGGGGCGTTTGTGCCTAATTCCCAAGGAAGGTCGGCCTTCCAACGATCTGTCCACCTACAGGCCCATAGTATTGCTGAAGGAGGTCGTCAAGGTCTTCGAAAAGATCTTGGCTGAGCGGCTCGTGAAGCATCTCGACGCTATGGAGCCGGGGCTCGCAGAAACGCAGTTCGGGTTTCGTCGAAGGCGCTCCACGATGGACGCTTTCGAGACGCTGCGAACGGTCACGGACGACGCCGTCCAAGCCAAAGGATGTCGTTCTTGCGGTGTCGCTACACATAGCGAACACATTCAACAGCCTCCCTCATGAGACGATCAGGGAGGGGCTCCGCGCGCATGGAGTCCCCCCGTACCTCACGAGGCTGTTGGGTGCGTATCTGCAGGATCGGCATGTCCTTTGGGAGGGCGGGGAGTCCGAAAATCTCGCGTTAGGTCGGCGACGCGTCGCGTGCGGCGTTCCACAGGGGTCGGTCCTCGGGCCGATCCTTTGGAACGTGGGTTATGACTGGATCCTTCGGGTTCCGGTCCTGCCCGGGGTAGGGCTAATCTGCTTTGCGGATGACACCCTACTCACGGCACGCGCTGCGTCATTTGCGGATTCCGTGAACTTCACCAACGACGGGTTGGCGAAAGTCGCAGATCGAATAGCTAGGCTGGGCTTGAGGGTCTTCCCGTGCGAAAACGGAGGCCATCATGTTTCATAGGCGTTTCTGTAATCCCCCTGCGGACTTGTCCGTTACAGTCCAAGGGGTGGCCATTAGAGTAGGGCCCCAGATGAAATATCTGGAGCTAGTTCTCGATGGGAAATGGCTGTTCAAAGCGCACTTTGAGCAGTTAATTCCCAAACTCGTCAAATCCGCAGGCGCACTCTCTCGGCTGCTTCCCAACGTGGGGGGCCCGGGGGGTGCGACTCGGAAGCTCTACTCTGGCATCCTTAGGAGTATGGTACTTTACGGTGCACCCGTTTGGTCCGTTGCACTTCACCGCCACAATAGGACTCTGCTGCACCGGGCGCAGCGGGTTCTGGCCGTGAGGACCATCCGAGGATACCGTACAGTGTCGTGGACGGCGGTGACACTTTTGGCGGGTGATCCGCCCTGGCCTCTCCAGGCGGACGTGTTGGCAAAAGTGCGTCGCTCCCGACAGGATGCTCTCTCTTGCGGCCTAGCCTTCTGCCAGGTTGAAATAGAGGCGATCAGGAAGCGGGAAACCGCCGCCATGATCGCCACCTGGTCTCAAAAGCTCGAGAACCCTGTGGCCGGCGGCTACACGGTGGAGGCAATCAGGCCGCAGCTGACGGAATGGGTCAACCGTGAAAGCGGAACCCTGACCTTCAGGATGACACAGATACTTACCGGACACTGGCGTTTCGATAAGTCTCTGTGTCACATTGTGGGCTGCTTGCCTTCCCCTGATTGTCGCCAGTGCGGCGCGCCCGACACGGCGTTTTATACGCTAGTCGAGTGCGCCGCATGGGCGCCTCAGCGTTTCGAACTCGAGACACACGTAGGAGCGGTCGACTCGCTCTGCAATTTGGTGCGAGGCATGTTGCATAGCAGCGACACCTGGGTGGCTGCAGTTACTTTTTGCGAGACAGTCATGTCTCTCAAAGAGGCCGCCGAACAAGATAGGGAGGGGAGACCTACTGCGCGTGCCAATGCGTCTTTACGTGGTCGCCGGCCTTCAGCCGGCGCTCGGAGACGCAGGTACGCGCATGACTTCCCACCCTGAAATAACACCGCTGCGGGGGGCCTTTAGCTTGCTAGGGAGCAAAGGATCATCGACCCCCGTATGACGAAGTGGGTTTGCTCTTCCCGGGGCACATTCAGGCACTTTTTGCGCTGGATCGGACTGGGCGTAACTCTGTTCTAAGTCTCAGCCTTTCCTACACAACAAAACGCGGGGCACATGGGAGGAGGGTGGTTTTAGTGGGTATTAGGTGCTGCCCATGCAGCGTATCCTTGAGTCTCCACACATGCTGAGTCGATCGCAAGTGGGTTACATAGCATGCAGCAACCTCGTTCGCGAACGACATTGGTCTGATCCCTTGCCAGGACCATTTCTACATTTCACCGCGGCTGTGCCCGCGGCACAGCCGCGGTGTAATGTAGAAATGGTCAAATTCCAGTTCGTACCTATCGGTTAAAGAGCGAGCATTAATACAGGTTATATGTATTAATTTTTTATGTTAGTTCTATTTGCCCCCAGAAGATTCACTTAATTTTATATCGCAAACTATCGCATCTCCCCGAATTAATTTTCCGTAGATCACTCAGGTTATCTTAAAATAGCAAGAAATAGGCTATCTACGTATACATTTTAGCCCGCTAAAAGGTATATCATAGAGAAATAGGGAAGGAGCTAGGAGGGTTTGGGCTTTACTACCTGTTATTTCTTTGCATTGTCTGAGAAAATTTACCATAGCAATGTATATTTTTTTACACCATCTGAAAGAAAAGATTTCAAGGAACAAAAAGCACGACTCTTATAAAAAAATGATATTTTGACGCGAGAATTTTCGATTGAAAATTGGGGTGGATTTTTGATATTAAGTCAAAATAAGGTGACAATATAAACATTTGAAAACAAAAAAATTACAGTGTATTTGGGACATAAAAAGGCAAGAAGTTTTCAACAAATTCCGTTCAAAAAATTTTTTTCAAAATTTAAAAAAGTGGATTTGCTTTCTATTAGGTATAATATAGCTCATTTTTACAAAATTATTATTAAACAGAATAATTAAAATACGAAAGAAATGGTTATTTTCTATAATATTGTTACGAGTCGCGGGACTCGAATTAAAATGCCGTTGGAATTATTATAGAATTTATTAAAATATGTAAACAGGTATAACACAGGTACAAATATAACCTAACACAACAAATCCAAATGTAAAGCAGAAGGTCGTAATTCAATAAAACGTGCAAAGTCAGTCACTTATTAGATTCCCGATTGTAGTACACACGTCTCGTTTCGCTCGTGGTTCTCGCTCAACTGCCTCCCCCTCCATCAAGGCATCGTTTTACACTGCACAAATGCAATGTCCTTGTATCTAAGTCAACTTAACCAACCACACCTGGCTAATGACTCGGCCGCAAAGTGCCACAAAAGAGTACAATAAAACAATGAACTGTATTCTAGAATAATTATTAAACGCATGCCAATAAATAAGTAAAGAAAAGAAGACGATCATAAAGGAATTACAACTAGTCCAAATGCCGAAAGGCCATAAAATGTGTTTTTACAGATATGCAGTTGTGAATTTATTTTTGTCGGCGACTAGGTTATGACAATATTATGAAATCCTAAACATTCCATGTACTGACACGGCATGGTTTTTTTTAAATAGCTTCAATGTGCAGACATTAAAGCTAAAACGATGGAGAACACGATACATTTTTTTGGATTTCTTGTCTGTTTATTCGGGATTCATGTAAAAGCTAATGGGCCGATTTCGATGTGGTTTTCACTGATCTACAGCTAATACTTAGACTTAAACTCTGCGCTACTTTTTATCCTGGGAAGCCTGCGGGATTTTTTCTGAGAATGCTTTAAAATGGCCGGATAAAAAAAATCCAATTTGATTTTTTACTGCTCATAGCAAGTTGAATTTAACAACATGTGTGAGATTAATCATTCCGGGAATCCTGCGGAATTTTCCCGATAGCGGTTTGTAGTTGTTCGGGTGCGTAAAAATTAGCTTATTCCGACAAAGTTTTCACTAAAACGATAGCTTACATTATTTTTCCAATGCTTCAGTATTGTGTGTCCAAAGAATCCCGCGGGAATTTAAATTCAAGCGTAGTCGGAGTCGCGGGCATATCCTAGTATTATATATCAAGAATTTATAATTAGACCGTTATAATACTCCACTTTCCCTAAATAACCTCTCACAATATTTGAAAATACCATTAATCTGTTGTATGCAATAATTGGCAAATTGCTGGATGAATCTAAGGCGAGACTTTGGTCTGAATCCAGTTAAAGTATATCAAACTACAGTTAAGATCTAGCTAGCTTCACACGAAGCAAAATTGCAGTGATGAAGAAGAAACAAAGAAAAATGTATATATAAAGTTACATTCAAACGCATATTATGTATTGTACTCGTGAAAGTAATGCATATTAGGAATAACATTAGATATTTTTTTAAACATAAAAATATAAAATGATATATGTCGGATTCACTCCGACCCGGGAGCGGATACCACCCGGAGTATAACACAATAATAATCTGAAATGTGATAATCAAAGTTTATTACACTAGAATTATTACAATATTAAACACAGCACAATAATACACGAATTATTAGGACAACTCTAAGAGCTGTCTCCACGCTTGTCAGGTGTCGAGCAGCAGTATGCCCTCAAAGAATACTGCTTATCGAACAGTGATTATCGACCACAATATACTATGCGTCTGTTATCCAACAGAGCTTCCGCTTTGTTCAACCGATAAACGTAGAATGACGGTTGTAGACTCGTAGACTGCCTCTCCTCTGCCCGAACACCGCGTTTTTAAGGTCCTCGTAGCGCGCCGCACTGACACCATCCGGTAATGCTTTGGCGCCACTTCAGTTTCACTTCCTTCATGACACCAACTTCCGCTATCCGTATAACTTCCAACTTCCTGTTATTCCATTTCCGATAGCTAGATAATAAATGCTTCTACGTTGACATCCGGTTATACGACTTCCGATTTCTACATTTGTCTACTTCCGTCATATGGTTACTTTTATAATAACAAATACTATTCCGACATATACATATAAAATTGGCAGTCTTATTACACGTACATAAACATATGTACCTATTACTATTAATTAATTACTTATTACTTAATAGTACAGGTACATATTTTTGTAAATGTAGACCTATTATACAGTAATAAGAAATTAAATATAATATAAAATTATATTTAATTACTTATTACTGTATAATAGGTCTACATTTAAAAGAAGAATGTTTACAGACCAGGTTAACAGTATAACAACAACAAAAAAAGAGTGTATGTAACGTTCACACGCGATTGAAGTAAAACTACAGATGACGGTGTAAAATGGTCTTGAGATTCAGACATATTCATTCAATAAAGAATCACTTATTATTTTTATAATATGAAATTTTTCAAATTCCTTTTTATCACTTGCACTTTTAGAAAATATTCTCTTATAAAACACGTGGACGTACAGATGCTATAAAATTAAGGTTATATTGGGTCAGCTGCATTCTAAGAGGTAGGGAGTATCCATAGCTAGAGTACCAAAATAGCTTACTTCGGTTATTCCCGACTTAAACATCGGAATATACTTACATTGACTGTACAAGCTAGTATACTGAAAAGACCTTAGTTACTTGTATGTATAATCAAATATTTATACATAATTAATTCTATTGTATAATTTTTATTATTATTATTATTCAATTTAATATGTTTTACTAATTATTGATTTAAAAAAAATGATTTATTTGTTTATAAACTATCTATTGACAAAATCAAAAATATTTGAAAACCGGATGGTAGAGAAACGTGACGCCATATTACGACGCCATATTGCGATGCCATATTGCGACGCCATATTGCCGTAACGGACTTCCGTTGCATTGTCGTCCAGTTACCTCCTAGTCGCGCCTAAAGAAGTTTTACTTCAAAAATAAACATAACCGGTTTATTCATAATAAGTTAGAATAAGTTTGAAGGCTTCTTTACGAACCATAAATCTCGATATGAATAAGACAATGATGATCGAAATGATTCTTGTTGACAATGATTTCCTGCCGTTCAGTGATTTAAGGAAAATAAAACAAATTACTATTTAATTTTGTTTTGATACATTCTTATCCAATTTCAACGTCTAATCTCAGTTTGGTATTGTTTTAATCAGATCTAAAAGTAATTTATTTGCTACACTCCTTCTTGATAGAACAATTAATTGATTCCTTAATTATTCTTATAGTAACTAACTACCAGGATTGAAAATACTGGTGACAAAAATAGCTTATTGTCGAAGAAGTTTATATTTATAGAGATGGTAATCACATTGGTTATACACTAGAGAAGAACTAGCTTGTTTTATGAGACATCATGGCTTGGCCACGCGCGCCACACGCGCTTGCAGCACCGCGCTTTTATACTGTACTAGAAATATCACTTCGACGTAGCGCCTTTATATTAACCAGTACTGCCTAAACATGAATAATTATAAATCATTATTAATACAGACCGCCATTGGTTTTTTGCACTACCAGCAATATATGAACTGTTTGATCAATCATAGTTTACTGATAGGTTGGCTTTTTATAACTATACCGGACGCAATGCTAGGTTGCAGCGCTGCACGGTGCGGTGGCAAGACTCCACCACGGTTTGCTTCACGGTCCCCGTGGGGCACCGCGCCTTTCCATTATAATTACGTCACCAAGCTCGTAATATTCATGTAGTAGTAGAGTTTACCAAGCGGCTGCGCCACGGGCCTTCTTGTTTAAAGAGGTTACAACCCAGGTTACATTTTATTAAACTTTTATGTTACTGCTATTTGCCCCGGAAGATTCACGTTATTTTATATCTCAAACTATCCCATCTCCTGGATGAAAAGCATCTATGCCAATTTTCGGTGTTAATACTACACATATGGACACCAAAAGACCAAATTGACCACATCGACCACACCGACCACATCGACCAAATCGACCACACCGACTACATCGACCACACCGACCACATCGAGCACACCGACCACATCGACCACACCAACCACATCGACCACACCGATTACATCGACCATATTGATCACACCAACCAAAATGACGAAAATGGCAAATCACAACATTAAAACCTATCATATTTTCTAGGATAACCTTTACGCAAATCTATCCCTAAACTCATCCTACTTTTCGGGATAAAAAGTATCTTATGTTCATCCTCGGCATCGAAAATATATACGAAAATATATCAGCCAAATCGGTCCAGTAGATTTTTCGTGAAAACAGAAGAGACAGACAGACAGAGTTACTTTCGGATTTATAACATTAATAAGAATTAATAAGGATTTATCAAATTTGTTTGTAAATTCAACATTCAAGTACTAAACAGCTTACAGTGGATAATTTTGCCTACAATTATCATGCAGATGCCGTTAATAATATACATTTATCAGGTATTCCTGAAAATATCAAAAAACTTAGTTAAAGTTAGAATGGGTTTCGCAAGATCCATTTCGAAAAGTAGTAACAAAACTCATCAGCTATGTTGTATCCAGTCAAAACTAGTTCAATCAGTCAATGTTCAAGTTGGAAACTGGAGGAGTAATTTGATCTTCTACTAAAAGGTAAGTCTTAAAGTTACGAAAAAAATTCTGCACCTTTTTAGATGCATTTAATTGGTTTTCGTCTTTTATAACTCTCGATGATGTTGTACCGCAGCGCGTTTCGATACAACATATTTTAGTTACGAGTAATCTCTGTAATAGTGTTTTTCATTTCTGCAGCTTAATGACATACACCAAAGGTTTATATCTTCAACACATCCATCCTTCCGTCTATCCGAATGTCGTATTAATTTAAAATGGAGATTGGCAATATATATTTAATAATATAATTATTGATAAAGCTCCATTTCATGAAATGACTAGCGAACCCGGCAGACCTTATCCTGTCATGAAAAAATAAAAATTTAGAACCTGATTTCAGCGCCACCAACCAGATCAAATTGTGAATCTATACCATGCCGGGACCCACTCAAACAATTACAAGAAATATCATCGAAATCTGGGAATCTGATTCTATCGCCACCTACCGGATCCAATTGTGAATCAAAGCTATCCCAGGACCCACTCAAATACACACGAAAAATAATCAAAATCAGTCTAGACGCTTAGGAGAAATCCAGTGGCATACACACGCGTGCGTGTGTGTGTAAGATATTCAGGTGGAGCCTTTTACCTGTAACTTATAGATTAAAAATAATTGCTGTGCACATAAATGTGGGATCGCTTTTAAAACATGTTTGTTTAAAAATGATAATGTTTAAAATGATATTAAAGCAATTAAGTAAGCTTTAAGTTTCCTTCCAATATAATTTTCCTTGGTTTGGACAATACCTATTTGGAAAATAGATGTTCCATTTCTTTTTCAATTTTGATAGAAATGAAACATAGTCACCTTTAAAAAATAGACGAAGTTAATTGTTAAACAAGGTTTCATATGTGACTTTTATATCAGCTTATTAGTTGTTTAATGGTGGTCTTTAACATTATAGAGTATTTTTAATGACAATTTTGTATTTAAAGTTTAAAATATTTTGTGTAGGTATAACTACTAATAGAAATTCAAGTAACATTTTTTTTTACCTTTTACGAGAAATAAAAATCAAAACGATATAGCAGTTAAAAAGTCAGTTATGAAACCTTTTTTTATAAAAAATATTTTTATATTGAGTCATTTTTGTATCGAATCCATATATAAATAATTGCGAAAGACAATGTTTCATTTAATTTTTTTACTTGTATTTTTATAATGTTTCTGTTAAAGGTTAATAATTAATTACGTTTTGTACCCTCTTATTTCTGAACAATATAACTTAGTTACAAACGTTTATTTCTAAACAATACAATCGGCCATTTCCTTAATTAAATAATAATATTCGTATATTAGCGCCTGATTTGTATATAGTAGTTTTCTATAATTTACCATAATTATATGTAACAACTAGAATACCGGCGACTTCGGCCGCGCTTGACTTGAAATTCCCGCAGGAATCCCGAGGCACGAAGTACCGTAGCTATCGTTTTAGTGAAAAGCTAATTTTTATGCATCCGGACAACTATTCTAACCGCTTCCGAGAAAATATCCCGCGGGATTCCCGGAATAAGAAATATCACAAATTTTATTACATTACATTTGCTATAGATCAGTATAAAATGACACTGAGATTATTATTTTTTATTAGGCTGTTTTAAATAATTCCCAGAAAAATTTCCTTGGAATTCCCAGGACATAAAGTAAAGCAGAGTTTACGTCTGAGAATTATCTGTCAATCAGCGAAAACTGCATCCAAATCGGCCCAGTAGTTTTAACGAGAATCCCGAACAAACCGAGAAACAGACAAGATTTTTTTTAAATAGCTACAATGTACAGGTACGGCATGTTTAAAATGTTATAATATTGAAGATATTTTTCACTAATGTGAGGTGATAATGATGTTAGACTATAATTTAAAATCTCTTAATTGTATATATACGATATTCACTACGTTTTATTGTCATATTGGCAGATGAGATGGATTTTACTGTGTTCGATTAATTTACTTATATGTAAAAAAAAAACTAAAATTAACAAACAATACTGTAACCAATTCTCGTCATTTATAGGCTTTTTAATTAAAACAGTTTTACAATGACTTCAATCCGCTATCGGTTGTGCCAATTTGCTTAAGTTTCTTATAGGTACTGTAAATTATTGGAGGGATGGCAAATTGTTCTAAAAATGTTTGCGAATGTGTCAGTTCAGTGTATGAATTGTATTTAGGCCGTAATGTGCTGTGGTTATAAGTATGGTGACCAATTGATTTTCTTTTATTACCATAAACCCTCGATTGTTGTTGTTTTTGTTGTTGCAAGTATTACACTAGTCATATGAGTTGCGAGTTACTTCGAAAGAAACGCTCTTTATATTTTACGTTGCACCCGGTAAAGGCGGCAGATTAAATATTCAATAATTGAAATCTGAAATACATAATAAAACTACGTTTTAACGGTTTTAAGCGCGGTAATTTATTAAGTTTTGGTTTGTCCGTTGGACCCGTTGGACAAATGTCACCTTTGTCGTCCGTGACCACGGCCACTGAAAAGCGGCCGAAACGTCGGACATTCCAAAACTTAATAAATTACCGCGATTAAAACCGTTAAAACGTAGTTTTATTATGTATACAAGTCGCGAAAACTTAAGAAAATATTATCTGAAATACAGTTTTGAAGTTTCAATGAGTTTAAAATTTAAATAAACGTTGAAGTGTAATAAACCTAATTAGAGTAATACGAGTAGGTAGTCTTTCTTCTTTATCGGGTTTAAACGAATTAGTTCCCTATTTAATTGGCCACCTACGCTATAAATCAATACCCTCCGTGTCAAGTTTGCCGCTAAGTATTCAATACACAGCAAATAAAACGAATCTTTAAATATTTTGGAGTAATTACACCAAACTAGTATACTCGTAGAACAATTTCAGCCCTAGGCTATTTCATTAACTTGTCGGCTACAAAACAGAATTGTTGTAATTGTAACTGAGTGTTCAAGATTCACAGTAAAATATTGAACTGCTTTCAGTGTGGTTATGATAGAGAGCATTTTCGGCATGACGCTGTACGCGACTAATGAATGCCTATTATAAAGATGCACGAAAGTGGTCAAGTGGTCTCTCTCACACAGTAGAAGCGGCGCAAATACGCCTTGCGTGGCGTACATGCTATGTTTAAAGCAGCGTCCACACGTATTCTTGATTATCCGATCGTAAAGACATAGCATTTGTTATTTCAATTAACAAATCTGTCTAATCATATAAAGTGCACAGGAAATATTGACGCGCATTTAGACGTTTCCAGTGACCATCGTTATAACGTCTATCCGACGCGACGCTGGAAGCGGCGTTCAACGTCGATTGACGCTAGACGCTATCTGCTTGAGCTAAATAGGCAAGCAGCGCCGATACAACAATAACAACCTATAAATGTCCCGCTTCTGGGCTCGGGCCTCACATTATAGGGAAACAGATAGTATAGTCGCTACGCTTGTCAAAGAAGACTCAGCAGGTTTGACATGTCGGTTATCTCGATATGCCATGATATATAATAAGCCTGTTATCTAATTTACTTGGGAAACATATTTTTATTAATGCAGGAATGAAGAAAGAATACAATTTCCTGCGGCCGGGCGGCCTGTTGTAAGAAGCGACAAAACAACCCACAGCCAGGTGGTAGGGCATTTGCCCGACTGGATCAGGGGCTACCAAGCTTGGTAGCCCCTGATCTAAAGTATATCGCCATACCAACCTTGAGTTGTGTTCCGGCATTAGTGACCAGGTTCCATTCTCCCTTAAGAGAGCAGCAGCGCATTTGTAACTCCTTTGGTGTTGCAAATGTCCATAGGCGATGGTAACCGCTTTCTACCAAGTCGGCCGTCTGCCTGTTTGCTGAAGTCCTGCAATAAAAAATATATTTTGAAACGTAAAATAGAAAATTAATACATATAACAAACTAGTTTTTACTAAAAATAATGCATTTAATAAACAATTTGGCTCAAACAATTAAGAGAAAAAATAAAATACAACTATTAAAAAGTACATAAAATGTCTATTAAAATGAGTCCCATACTGAAAAAAATCACGAAAGTACAGGCATATGTCAAAATTAAAAAAAGTACTACAATAATTAATTACTAGAAAAATAGAAAGTATAAAAAAGTCATTGCATTATTT
Organism: Dendrolimus pini; assembly: GCA_949752895.1. Lineage (NCBI taxonomy): Eukaryota > Metazoa > Arthropoda > Insecta > Lepidoptera > Lasiocampidae > Dendrolimus > Dendrolimus pini. Next base: position 12,574,466 of record OX457125.1, on the reverse strand, counting down.
TTAATTAAAAATCTTTTTAATTTGTTCTAAATTGATATAAATTACCTATCAAAGAGTCTACATTAGGAAATAATGCATTGACAAGGGCGATATCAAAATATGTGTTTTGTTTAGTTCGTTATTATACATGGTAATGAAAATACATAGTCCAGTATCCACCGTCCATTTTTGCTATTGATTACTGTCAAGCTATTTTCCCGGGAATAGCTTCATTTTGATGTGACGCCCTGCTTTTTGTTTTACAAATATCTTCGATTGTGGCAGCTAACAGGGATAACAGGGATAAAATATGTCGATTTGATTATTCTCAAAAATGTATTAATTACTAACTGGTTTGTCTTGTTAAATCTTAAGATCATCTGCATAATTTGTAACAATGTTTGTCCTACAAAATGTATGGTTTGATCAAAGAGTCCCCCCACCCCTCCTTGTAACATAACGAATCTTCAAAGAATATTGTTACGAGTTGCAGGACTCGAATTAAAATGCCGCTGGAATTATTATAGAGTTTATTAGAACTATACAAACACGTATAACGCGGGTACAAATATTGGGTCTTTACATATGACAATGGCGTTTTGTAAGGGAGGAACATAGTCGATTTTTAAATATAATGTATTTATTTAATCAAAGTATGTACCATCCTATCTATACACTTCTGCCATCTCATAGGTACAACATCGATCCGATCCGGATAGGACGGGAATCAATAAAATCTTAGAAGGCGCTTTGGACTGCCCCATGGGAGTTTACTTTTTTCCCTTGCAAGAAGTTATCCAAATTTCGAAAAAAATGGTGATCTGATGGAGCAAGGTCCGGGGAGTACGATGGATGTCTTAGACATTCCAATTGAAGCTCCTCTAATTTGGTAGCCGTCTGTTGTGCAGTGTGTGGTCTAGCGTTGTCCTGAAGCAGCAGTGGACTAGAGCGATTGACCAGCCTCGGTTGTTTAGCAGCATGCTTTTCCATCATTGCATCAGCTGACAATAGACATCCGCCGTAATCGTCTGGCCAGATTTAAAAAAGCTGTAGTGAATGACACCGGCACTAGTCCACCAAACGCTCACAAGTTTTTTTTAAAGTCAATTTTCGCTTGGGTCAGCATTTGGCTGGTTCGCCAGGGTTCAGCCATTGCGATGAGCGTTTCCGATTATCGTTAAGGATCCACTTTTCATCACAGGTAATGATTCGATTTAAAATCCCTTCATTATTGTGCCAGTTGAGTAATGTAACGCAGCAGTCGACGCGCGTTTGTCGGTTTGCTGCACTCAATTCATGAGGTACCCACCTTTCAAGCTTTTTCACCTACCCAACTTGCTTCAAGTGGATTAAAACAGTTTTATCACTAATACCGCAGCCTGCAGCTATCTCGGACGTGGTTTGCGATGGATCCGCTTCCACAATAGCCTTCAATTCCACATTACATATAACTTTGGTCTCCGGCCGTCCACGGGGCTTCTTCTGCAGGTCGAAATTTCCAGAACGTAAACGTTGGAACCAAAAACGCACTGTTTTTTTTTGCGACACCGCCGCCATACACATCATTAATCCTTCGAGTTTCTTAGAATCAGATTGTATTTTAAATCAGAGACACCTGGCATTGATCACAATACAACAATAGGCCGTAAAATATTACAACACACAATGGGCTGTTTTTTTATCACAAATTTTAAACACAAAGTAAACAAAAGTACAAATGCCGAAAGGTAACAAAATGTGTTTCTACAGGTATGCAGGTGTGATTTGTCTTTGTCGGTCGTAACAATATAATAAAAACGATTTTTCCATCGGTATTTAAAAATTCTGTTTTCAACTTAAGTAAGTTTCCACTGAAATATTGGCGTCGACAGGAATATCATTTATTTAATCGTCATTTGTATTTATTAATTAATTTAAAAAAATATGATAATTCTCGTTATCATATCTATACAAATACACTCCGTGTGACGTGTGTGGCCCTGAGGGAAATATCCTTTCTTCCACTTAGTATTATCCCGACCTCAGTTAGGATCCGTTTTCCTACTAATTCTTCTTCACTTTGTACCGTACTGAAGCTCATTAATGTACTTCACGAACATTATAACATATTCATTCTTGATTAAATAATAATGAGATATCTACGATGTTATCAAAATATGGTAGACTCGAAATGTAACGCTTTATTTGAATTTTTATACAGGTACAATTAAGTACTTACATAAAATACCTTTCACACTCATAATTTAATATGAAAATGTTTCACTGAACGTACATGTCTTGTAAGGTGAGCAAATAAATACAGTCATATTTCACAATTTGCCCCAAGCAGGGCACCATGTTGCGAGGAAGGAATAGACTGCAGATCGCTCTGGTAAGCAGTAACCGAGACTCTCTAACAAGGAAGGCGTCCGCATCACGCACGTGTGGAAATCGGTGAAGTTAATAACCCCATCAAGATCCAAATCCATTCTCTTCAGCATAATATCGACGAGCTCCTATGAGATTGAGAAAAAGTAAATTAGAAATCCCTTAGACCACGAGCAAAAGATGGGTTTCTCTCAAGGGAAAGCCCTATAGTAAAGAGCGGAGACCTCCTTAGAGCTATTATTCAGACATCGGCCGCAAGTTAGGCGGCTAAAATATGTATATACATTATTATTATGGACGTGTTGTGTGTTTACCAGGCTGTATAAATTGAAATACATACACCGTTGTGTAGATTGTTAATTATTACAGCTTATACATAATTATATATTATGAATATATAATTATGATATAATTTTTAGGGCATTGTTTAGTACTTTTTACAAAAACCATTCATCTGAGTGGCCTCTGCGATTGATATTTAGCACGAAGATGTAAATTGTATGCTACTACACAAAGATGTAGTGAAATCGAGAATAATCTAAAAATTGGATATGGCCGCCAAACTGCTTTGCCTAAGCTAAAAATGCTTTGAAAGAAATTTGTTTTTGCAAGATTCGATAAGTAACTTTTGGAATAACGGGTATTTTCCGTTTGCTTTTATAAGGTTCTTTTCTTTTCTTTTTCTTTTATAAGTTGATGCCTGTCAATCAAGTCAGATGAATCAGCCAAAATAATCTTTATTAATAAGAACGTGAATAATTTATTTTTATTCTGTGTTATTCAATATGGTTGATTCCTCTAATTTCCGCATAACCGCATTGTTACGAAATAAAAACATATCAAGACACGGTGTGCTCCCTTTTATGTCCATCAGCCTATGATACAACATGCCGTTCCCGTCATGTTAAAATTAAATAATTGATACTTTTATGCAAAATAGGCTTTTTGTATTGTCTTAAAGGTGGAATTGTTAGTTATTTTTTGATATATTTAAGATTTATAAATCTTACATATTAATTAATAGAAATAAATTCAACAAATGATATTATTTGAAAATAGCCATAAGCCGAAATCAGAGATATGGAATAAATGAGTAAAAAACAAATCTCATAAAATTAAATAATAATAGATTTAATTTGATAACTTATATTAGGTTGGCCATAATTTTGTTTACAAGTCAAAAATTGACACCATTTATTTAAAGACAAAATATCATGTTTTTTAAGATTACTCTGTTAGTTATTTTGTTTTGTCATGCCGAGGACAATATGCTCCCCCTAATTTTATAACGATGGAAATAAAAGACAGATATAACCGAAACCTCCATTTTATTCCCACGATATTGTAACCATTTATTCGTTCGTATTAGTGTTTGTTTATCTTGTAGTGAAGAAACAAACACGATGTAAGTTACCCATCTATCCACATAGTAATATAGGAGTTAGACCGCATATTTATTTTATGAGCCTCCTATAACATTTAGTTGTACGATATTTTATCTACTTTTCCAATTAGGACTCGCATTTTCTCTGACCACCCAAGATCCATTTCCCAGCTCTCCAATTAGTATCGTATCGTACGATTGAAGAGAGGATTTTAGTACTATTTAAATAGTTGTCGAACTTTAGTTGTGTTACTGACCACGTTATATTAAAACCTATTTAACTAAGTTGTAGTCTGTTACTAAACATTCTGTGATAAAACTAGTTATATTTACACAAAACAAATGTCGCTTCAATAATGTTCCGACGTTAATATTTACAACGGATGGCTTATAAGTTTTGAAATGTAGTTCGCTAGATAGAATGATAAAAATCTATCTTCGTCAGCCAAACGGAGTCGACTGCTGAATATAGGCTTCCCCAAATTTAAAAACATCCCGTTCCTCAGTTTTCCTCATCCAGCACTTAACGGCAAGCTCGCGCAGCGTATAAGTTTGCTATGACGGGGTCCACTGCAGGACTGATCTGTTACACCGACCATAGATATTTTTACTAACGTGACCGGTCTACTGACATTTCAACTGACTAATTTTGCAAGCTATATCGTCGACTTTAGCTTTCTTACAAATATTCACCCTCCGAATTTTATTAATAAGAAAAACACGTAACATCGCTGACTTCACAGCCCGATCGTGGACATTAAATTTGTGGATCGGTACAGTAATTAGTGTCCACGAGTGCAATAATCTATGTAAAGCATAATAGCAGCTCATGAAATGGTAGGCAGTTTAGGAGAACGAACGGTATACTCGCTATGGTAGCCCAAGGTAGATTGTTTCACATATTAATAATTCCGAAGGAGACTATCTTTCCCGCGCTATATTTTTTATTGTTAGCGCTTCTTAAGTCTAGCAATACGTACATTCATGTTATAAAACTGTCTAGGCAGTGTTATCCACTGTTAGGACTCATTAGAAGAGTAACTAGAAATCCACATTATTCATATGAAACTTTGATGCCAAAACCGTCGATAATTTTATGTATATACGACTTCTAATTCATTCACATAAAATATATGTATATTAAACTAGCGGTCCCGGCAGACGTTGTCCTGCCCTGAAAAAATAAAAATCTAGGACCCGATTCTAGTCCCTCCTGGCAGTTTCAATTGCGAATGTAAATCATCCGGGGGTCACTCAACACACACACACAATAAATTTCATCAAAATCGATAAGGTCGCGATTTATGCGTACATACATTTCTACGATTCTTAATTATTATATTATTTAATAAATATATTAATAATATAGATTGTTTCACTACAAAAATTCAAAAAACCACTTATTTTTATTTAATTATATCATAAGAGGCGGTGGAATCCTAATAATTATTATTTAAAATCCCATTTTGAAATAGGTGCATATTGTAGACAATTCTATCTACCGGTATAGATTATTATACATCTTCTTATATATAAAAATGAATGATTTTCTGTATGTCCTTTATAAAATCGTAAACTATGCATTTGATCATGTGATGATCTTTAGCAAAGTTGTTGTGCATGATCCAGAGAAGGTTTCTGAGTTGGTTCACAATTGGACCTGGTGGGTGGCGCTGCTGTCGGCATATCGATTGAAGCTTTTCTGGGCAGTACGACGTCTGCCGGGACAGCTAGTATTTAATATTTTTCAAGTAGATACATAAAATCTTTTTATAGAATATTTGTTTATTCATGATTAATTCGTTTGATACAGTAACAAGAGTGTTTCTGCTATCATAGTTTTGTCAAAATTAACAAGTATTTTATGTACGTAAAGGTAAAAAAGCGTTTGTTTTTGAAATTCCAATATAACTGAAATCATGTTTAATCATTTATAAAGGTCGCAACATCTTATTTACACATAAATAGCAATCCAATAGAACAAAGAAAATTACTAATTGAGATTGCCTTTGATAGTGATATTGATTCACACACATAGTCTGTAGCCGTATTCACGAACATTAAGCGTCGTCTCGCCCGCAGCTATTCAAATACCCTATATATTGAAACGGAAATAGTCAGTTATGAACATTGAAAAAAGTTCATAATACTAAATCAAATTTGTCGACAAGCATATGACGTTTAATTCGTGCAAGTTGTAAAAGCCAAGTAATGTTTTCATATAAAGCTTTGTGGCAGCAATGAAATCCTTTTGACACAGGCTCCCGATGTAAGCTGTTTTCCAGGAATAACGACGAGAGCGGCAACGATCCTGCCGTGAAGTGTCGTGAATAATTACCATGAAAACTCAGCGAGCAAAAGTTTCTAAACTTTGCAGTTGGGGAACATGTTTTAATCTCTAGAGAAAACAGTATTTTAAGTAAAACCTCATTGTGACTTGATTACTATAAGTGATAATGGTGAATTTCTTAATTAAATATATAATAATATAAAATTGTAAAAGTTCCATATCTGTACAATGAAGATATTAAAAAATACAATTAGGATGGACTATATTAACGTTTGAGAACACGATAAAAAACAAATTTTTTGTTTGTTCGTCGGTGTTTCTGTCGGTTAAGGATTCACGTAAAAATTACTGGGCCGATACCAAAACTGCTAAAGCCGCTTAGGAGCCAGTGATCGGCTACCTGTATGTATTTGACCAGACCTGAAGTTTTGTACATTGAAGCACCTATACCTACCATGCATGGTACGGGGACTCACTAAGCTCTAAGTGGTGGACGCGACGAGCGCTGAGGTAAGACAGTATCGATTTTTGACGAATTTTAAATCCATTTGACTAGGGCTGCCGTTTTGATATTTGAAAATATAGGCTTATTATTATCAGAAAATAAGAATGGCAGACCATTATCACGCGGTTAACTTTGTGGCAGACCATTTTGAAAATGATAAAAAAAAATCAAAGTAATTGACCAGATCTGCCATTGATATATTTTGTTTATTATAGTCTTAAAAACGTATATTAATCACGGTAGACGTCTACTTTGCGTATACACATCAATAAATAATAAAAAAGCTACTACCCAGTTAGATGTTTAAATTTTCCGTTCGCTGTTTTACATCAATATAATTTACTTGCGATTTACTTTATCACTGTATTGACAGAAATTAATGTTTTTTTTTAATATTCTATATGCTAAACTTCATTAGTTAGATAATAAAAAAGTGATTTGTTTTGAAAGAATCATAAATAATATGGTATAATGCTGATAAAAAAAAATCTTTTCATTTCGTCAAGACAAAATTTAAGTGTTAGGTAAGTTTAAAAAAATATCATGCATGCATTACAATATACATAAATAAATCTTCATTCATCTTCATCGGAGTCATGTTTATCGTTAAGTGACTCATCTTCATCATCCATTGAATCGAATTCTGCAAAAATAAAACATAAATTATAAAGTAGAAGTAAATTGATCTGAACATGTTCAAGAAAGAATTTTTATCAACTTACCAGGGACATCGGTGGTTAAGTCCTTCACACAAGATGGAAGTTTGTCACCTTCGAACTATTTGAAGACACATGTGTTGTCCTACTTCTTTATTATCTAGCTAATGAAGTTTAGTATATAGAATATAAAAAATATTAACTTCTGTAAATAAATCGCAAGTAAATTATATTGATGCAAAACAGCGAACGGAAAATTTAAACATCTAACCGGGTAGTAGCTTTTTTATTATTTATTGATGCGTATACGCAAAGTAGACGTCTGCCGTGATTAATATACGTTTTTAAGACTATAATAAACAAAATATATCAATGGCAGATCTGGTCAGTTACTTTGAATTTTTTTTATCATTTTCAAAATGGTCTGCCACAAAGTTAACCGCGTGATAATGGTCTGCCATTCTTATTTTCCGATAATAATAAGCCTATATTTTCAAATATCAAAACGGCAGCCCTGGTCAAATGGATTTAAAATTCGTCAAAAATCGATACTGTCTTACCTCCGCGCTCGTCCCGTCCACCACTTAGAGCTTAGTGAGTCCCCGTACCATGCATGGTAGGTATAGGTGCTTCAATGTACAAAACCTCAGGTCTGGTCAAATACATACAGGTAGCCGATCACTGGCTCTTAAGCTATTAGTTATTATTGTCTCCAACGTGGACGAAGTGGCGGGCGAATAGTAGTCATTTCATACATGTTATGTAACTGCAATTAATGCAACAAAAGAAAACTGAGTTATATCTATTCTACCCATGCTCTCTCAAGACTAAGTAGAATACTGAGCCTAGGTCACCCTCTTCTATGAGCAGTTATTTTAATAGAAATTTAATAGTTTAATGTGAGATAGGCTTCTGAGCAGGATAGAATATTAATGGTCTTTAATATTGTACGATAATAATAACTTTGGACCCCCGAGAATGTGCCTGTCAATTATTTCTATACGAGCAATTTGTATGACAAAAACTTATCATTTGGACAATTTCATGTTATCGTGATTGACGACGGCTGAATTTATTTGAATTCAAAACTGTATAGCAAACTAATTACTTTACTAAACGATGACTTTTTATTACCTAAAGAACTGAGAAGAGTAAAACTTTCAATTAATTATAAATTTGTTAAAAAAATTCAAAACTTTATATTCAAAGTAGTTCTGCTGAACAACATTGTTTGAAAGTCACACAATTAACATAAAACTTAAGTTTGGCCTATAGCATAAAAAAATTAACCTAATTTTTCTATTTCAAGTAAGTAAGTAAAAATTTAACAATTTTAAGTAAGCACCGTGTTTATTGCAAGTGTCAATGTCAAATATTTAACAAGAGCATACGGGGGTACGCGACCTCAAAATCTCGATCTACCACCGTCTAAGATAAACATATCTTCCCCCTGTCCGTTATGATACTGTCTCCCACTTTTTACTCAATTTTATTAGAATTCACAGAGTACTTCTATCTCAAAAAATGATGATAAGTAACTTTAAATTGGAATATGGATTCCAATTTTCTAAATTATTTCAAAAACTCTTAAAGATTTTCTATTGGTCGGTTCCTAAATCTTATTATTAATTCATTTGCCTTATGACTAGGTTGAAGTTTTCATTTAAATTGTCCATAGCTTATGTCAAGTTAGATAACAAGATGGATGCATTGCGTGAAGGATGATATGATGATTTGTGGTGTGACAGAAGATGTACGTCAGAATAGAGGATTGTGGAAGGAAAAGACATATTGTGCCGACCCCGATTAATTGGGATATGATGAAAGAAAAGATAGAGCTTATGTCAAATTACTTATAACAAGTAATAAGATAAAGGAAGGATTAGTAAAATATAGAAGCCGGCAATATATCTGTCCTGCGAAAACTGGACTACATCTGAAATCGCTTATTTAAAACTTTTAACAACTAATTCTATAACTTGCTTTACCGCCATGGATAAATATCGGCTAAAATGATATAAAAAAACTCCGTCAGTCCTTAAACCCTACCACTCGTTGTTATTCTTGATGCGCTCTAAAAGCATATAGCATGTGTCCACCCCTTTGTTGCACGTCTCACAATTCGGACTGGTTGTCTTTTGAATAAGAGAACCGAAAGTTTTAGGCGGCAGAATAGTAATATGTCCAGCATGTTCACATTGAGCGACAACAATTAAGGAGCGGCTTATCTTGCCCTCGCCGGAGCATTGCAAGGGATTCAAAATGAAGGCGAATAACGACACATGAACTTTCTAGTACGTTTATATAATCCATGAAGCGATGATCCGCCGTTTGGGACTCCGATGCTTAATCCTAAGTCAATCAATCGCCTACGTATATCTTGATTGTATCAATTGGATAAATAATCTATTTAAGCACTGACATGATTTTGGACGGAAGTTAAAGCGCGATATTATGCTTTTTTTATGAGCGAAATATTTCAAAAACACTACCATGTAATCTAAATAGAGTAATTAGTAATTTAAATATAGCCTAATTTAACAAAAGGTAAGCTAAAATTGACGTTACAGGCGTTTAAAGTTAGTTGATAATCTAAATAAAATATTTTTATTTCTTTACCATATGAAAAGTTCCTTTGTAGGAATTTTTAGCAAGAGCATTGAAGATTAAATCAACAATAAACCAAGAATATGTTGCTTTCATTGTTGGTTTATAAAACCGTTAGATTGTTATTGAATTGAACAAATAAGTAAAATATAAAAATATTTATTGAATCTGTAACTATGTAAAAATCAATTTCACCACACTATTTATATTGCGGCAGTAACTCTTATTTCGCTGAAGGTTTCAACGCTAAAATGTAACAGCTTATATTTTCAATACGAAAAGTTTTCAATATAAATCCTATACAAACGTATAAGTTTGTATAGGTCCTATGTCCTATACGTTCGATTCCTAAAGCTATTCCTACTTTAAATGAAAACATGCGGAAACTTGTTTTTCCGTTTGAATAAAACTGAATATTAGTACACTTTGTTACTATGTAAAAGCTACTACTATGTTACAAGACAATAGATTAAAATTTATCTAGTTCATATATTCTAAATCTTTTTTACAGCAATATGTTTTGTTTATATGCTTCTAAAATTTTGTTTAATGGGAAATTATCTATACTAATATTATAAAGAGGAAAGATTTGTACTTATGTATATTTGTAACGAATAAACTAAAAAAATACGGGACCTATTTCAAAAATTCCAACACCATTCGCATGCTAAATTATCTATGATTAATATAGTCTCTTTAAAAATTAGGGATCCTTAGTAAAACTTCAATAATGTAACCCATTAATCTAAACAAGATACTTGGTGGTGGAATGAAATTTTGTATGTTTGAGTGGGTCCCAGGGTGGTTTAGATTCACAATTAGACATGGCAGGTGGCACTGGAATCGGGTTCTAGATTTTTATTGTTTGTAAGCAAGACAACGTCTGCAGAGACCACAACTTATAAATATAATTAAATTATTTAAACATTTATCAATCTTACGCACATTTAAAATAATTTCCAGAAAAAAATCTTGTGGTGTTCCCAGAATAAAACGTAGCGCAGATTTTAAATCTAGGAATTAGCTGTCGATGAGTTAAAACGGCATCGAAATTGGTTCAGTAGTTTTTACTAGAATCCCGAAGAAACAGACAATCCGACAAACAGAAAATAAATCTAAAAATATTCTCAATTAAAGCAAAGCTTTAGGGTCTTGAACGAAGGTTATAATAAGGTGCAGTATCCGATTTGTCTTCAAAATTGATAAGCCTTCACTTACACATAGTATGTAGTATTTAATAATGTATATATAGAAATCAGTCAAACGATTAAAAACCTAGGAGCCCTCGTCAACTGTCATGGCCGCTTGACACTTGGCACTAAACTCAAATCAGTCGGAAAATATTTAAGTTATATGCTTCGGTTAGAAGGCTAAAGAATTTCCAACCTACTGCTCAACTAAGGTCACGGCTGCACAAACTTTGCTACTCCTACATAATTATGTTTGCTTTCTATATTTAACCCAAGACTGGATAAGCTAGAAAACCTTCAAAATGTTTTCATTCAGTTCATGTTCCGTTTGCGCAAATATGACCACGCTATTGAATATCAGGAAAATTTTGAATGTGTAGAGGGGCATTTTGGTGTGCAAGAAATGAAAACAAGATAATAAACTGTAAACAATATACTTCGTCATAATTTAAGTACATGGAAAATAGAGCAGTGCGCACAGGCATTGCTTACCGACATACTTAAACGACTCAACGACGGGGCGGCCGGCGATTCCTAAGAGGACGAGAGGGGCGGGAGGCCGTACCATCGGTACCATCTCGGCCAGGTGGCTGGCAGGGCCTGCGAGGAGGAAGGGCGCGGGAGGCCGTACCATCGGTATCAGGCGACCGAGCAGGTGGCCGTAACACGTGAGGCTCGACTGGGATAACGTCGCGCGCTATAACCTCCCCCTCCAAGTCACAAGTACGACCCGTTTGTGACTTGGGATTAGGCGGTCGTCCACGACGACGTGGGTGAATGACGGCATCGGATGAACCGGTATAACGCGTTAAATCACTAGAATGATACTTCCCCTTAGGAACACCGGCACTATCAACAATCATATAAGAAGTTGGACTGATGACTTGCGAGACACGATACGGGCCTTCCCGTCTAGGAGCAAATTTACTTGTAAAACCCTTAGATGCGCTGCTCGCCATATGAGTCTTAACGAGCACTAAATCTCCTTCAGTAAAAGGTAAAGATTCACGTCGGTGCTTATCACCTTCGGACTTGCGCTTATCCTGTTGCTCCTCCATACGTTGCTGTACATCTTGCAAGGCACGAACAAAGTCCTTCAGATAGGGTGTGATCTGCGGCACGAAGTTCTGCTTCGAAACGATTGCACGTAGATCAGTGCTCACTGAGAGCGGAGAACGCATCTCTCGCGCGTAGGTCAGGTAGGCAGCTGAATGTCCGGTTCCCTGATTGTACGCACTGTTAAGTGAAAAACGCACCATCGGTAGAACAGCTGGCCATTTACGGTGTTCAGGACCTACGAGTATAGCAAGTCGCGTTTTTAATTCACGATTTTTACGCTCAGCTGGATTAGCTTCGGGGTGGTAGACTGGAATCAGAGATTGCTGCACCCCTAATACAAACAAAGCTTTTTGCATAACAGCCGAAACAAACTGCGTTCCATTGTCGGAAATAATCCGACGAGGAAAACCATAACGCAGAAAAACCTCCTCCAAAAGAACTCTCGCACACGATTCAGCAGTCGCGTCACACAAAGCGAATAGCTCTACCCAGCGACTGGCGACATCTTCTATAAGAAGGATCCACTTCTCGCCACCATCGCCTTCAGGCAAGGGCCCAAAAAGGTCCATAGCTAAAACCTCAAATCTCTGCTGGGGCACTGGAGTTTGAAGCAACCCCGCAGGCTTCAAATTTGACGATTTGTATTTTTGACAAGGGTCACATGACTTTAAATACTGAGCTACATAAGAACGCATATTCTTGAAATAATAATTTTGTTTGATCTTCTGCAAGGTACGCTCTAAACCCCAGTGTCCAGCAGTGGGCGAATCATGGAGCTCCTTCATTAGCTCCGCCCTTAATGACTCTGGTACCACTAATTGAGGCTCTTCGGATTCTCCATCCGGATCGCAGCGATACAATATACCTTGTGAAAGATAATATCCTCTGTCCGTCCAGCGTAAAGATGCATCTGGATTATCAAATTGTGCTTCAAAATCTGCAATAATTTTACTAACGTCAGGATCCTTCAACTGAGCCTCTCTAAGATCCTCAGGCTTCTGACGTGGCAGATCTACAATTACAGGACAAATATCACACGAACTGGAACTCAATACTTCTGATTCGTGGCTTACCGGGCGGCTAAGCGTATCCGCAACCACGTTAACCTTTCCAGGAGTATAATCAATATCCAAATCACCTTGCATGAGCACTGCTCCAATGGCGTACGCACTGGCATCTGTCCGTAGAACAAAAGGCAGGTCAAAATCTGGCTGACGAAGAATGGGACTGGTGGTGAGCCGGTACTTAAGCTCCTCAAATGCTCGTTGCTCACTCTCCCCCCATTGCCAGCGTCTGTCCTTCTTGGTCAGATCCGTCAAACTACGCGCTACGTCGGAAAACTGCGGAATGAATTTCCGGAACCAGGAACAGGTCTGCAGAAACGTCTTTAACTGCTTCAAATTCGTCGGAGGTTTCATGCTGGTTACAGCTTCGACTTTCGTGGGATCTGGCTCGATTCCACGCGAAGACACAACATGTCCTAGGTAATTAATCCTATCCCTAGCAAAAATAGTTGGTTCTCCTCCTGGGAAAAAAATGTCCTCATGGGCATTCAGGAGTGTACCGAGCTGCTCACGTTCGTCCGACCCAAGATGGGAACCTTCATCCTCACGAAGACCCACAGACGAACAGCTGATCAGCGGCAAAGAACATGACTCAAATTCAATGGGTTGCGGCGTCCGATCGTGTCTCACAAACCATTTATTACAAGAAAAGTCCAATACCATACCTATTTCGTTAATGAAATTCATACCCAATAAACTATCCGTAGCGTTGGGTAACATAATGAAATCTACCACACATGTTACCCCTCGCACGGTAACATTGACACTAGCTATTTCTACATTTTGCGCACAAACGCGGCCATCGGCAAATTTTAACTCTGTAAAAACATAGTGAAACTTATGACTATTCTTAACTAAAAGTGTTCTTAAACTAACACTACCGATACTATGTTTCGCGCCAGTGTCCACTAACACTTTACCACTTGCGCCATAAATTTGAATATTGAGCACCGGGCGCATACGCGAATTAATATTAACGGAACTCACAGACACTGATTTGAATGAACTTTCAGATACTACTGTAGATTTTTGTTGTTTACATGTCGGACAATTTGTACGAATATACCCCGGTGTCCCACAACCGAAACACGTTATCGTACACGCTCGCGGTTCAGCCTCCAAAATATCATCTTTTACTCTCTTCTGTTTGGTAAGTCTCTGACAGGCATCCCTCACGTGACCATACTGCTTGCAGTAATTACACTGTGGCCGTGAGCGGGGTTTCAAAACTGTATTAGACTCTGAGCGCTCCGTCCCTGACTGCGCTAGCACGGTAGAAGAGGTGGAAGGCTTGGTTTCCAAAACCACTTGCGGCTGACATTCTTCTAGAATATCCTCGACACGGCGCGCCTGCGCCAACAATTCTCCAAACGTAACAAAAGAGGAACGCGGCACCTTTTCCCGGATACGACGGTGCAATAACCCGTAGGTCATATCCAATTGCACCACTTCGGTGAGTGTAAAAGGTGGAAGCTGCGCGATTAATGCACGAATATGGCATATAAATAAATCCGTTGCTTCGTTATTCTTTTGCTCTCTCTCAAATATAGCACGATAGATTTTGTGCGGCGGTAACCTGGGTCCAAATGTTTGTATCAAAGAGTCGACCGCTGCTTGCCATGTTAATGTGGTATCCTTAACTCCCTGCCACCACGTAGCAGCAAGTCCCGTCAGTAACATAGGCAATCCACGCAGCGCAACATTGTCGTCTATACCTACGCAGGCTTTATACGTCTCAACTGCGTCGACAAAGGCTCTAACATCGTTCGATTTACTGCCGTCGAATCGTGCCGTACATTTAGCAAAATGGCCTGTATTCTGCTGATTAGTAAAGTAAGATTGCGTACCTGAGCTGTTGTTATGCATACTACTTATCAGAAGCATCAGCTGATCATTCGTCAGAACAAACTGTGGCGTGGCAACACCGACGGGAGGGGCAGGCGGCGTGACAGGTCGCGTCACGTCCGCGGCCGCAGCGGCAGCGCCCTGCGTGGAAGACTCCCGCATAGGCACCGTAACAGACGCTGTGGCAAGTACCGAATCAAACCCCGAAGCAAGTGCCATACCGGGCACCGGGGGCGGTACCATAATCCCCTCATCAACGATGACACCGGCTTCCGCCGGACTCGCAGCACGAGTTCTCGTCATCCGTCGCGACATAATGAAAGCCACCCGAATGTTCCAGAATACGAATCACTATTACGTACACAACATTTACAGTTTATAACAAACAAAACAAAACTGTCATTGCACACCAAACTTTTAAATATTATTTACGAAAAACGTTCATTATTTTTATAAAACACAACAGTTTCTTCACGAGTATTGGCCGAACGTTGGGCGTCACTTTGTAGAGGGGCATTTTGGTGTGCAAGAAATGAAAACAAGATAATAAACTGTAAACAATATACTTCGTCATAATTTAAGTACATGGAAAATAGAGCAGTGCGCACAGGCATTGCTTACCGACATACTTAAACGACTCAACGACGGGGCGGCCGGCGATTCCTAAGAGGACGAGAGGGGCGGGAGGCCGTACCATCGGTACCATCTCGGCCAGGTGGCTGGCAGGGCCTGCGAGGAGGAAGGGCGCGGGAGGCCGTACCATCGGTATCAGGCGACCGAGCAGGTGGCCGTAACACGTGAGGCTCGACTGGGATAACGTCGCGCGCTATAAATGGTTACTTTCGCGTTAATATCCACTTCTCTTATTTCTGCACAATATTCTTCTTAGTCCCTGTAGTTCCCTATATTTAAAGAAACTAGATAGTTTTCTTTGTTGGTCGAGTGCCGTTATCTGCGTTCAAATGAAAATATTCTACCAACGATACCTGTATACACTTCTTCCTTCGTAGGAAATTTGTTTGCTGTACACGCTGTGCCCTATTATGGAAATTGCTTTTCTTAACGATCAGACAAGTTAAAACAATTTCTAAATTTAAATATCTCATTACAGATCACTATTGGTGCATAATTTAAAAAATAATTATATTATTCTTATTTAATTATAGGTATTTCATTAATAGGTATTGTAATTTATTTTTATATGGACATACTAGCGGGCCCGGCAAACGTTGTGCTGCTCTGACAAAATGAAAATTAAGGACCCGATTTCAGCGCCATCTACCGGATCCAATTTTGAATCTAAATCATCCCGGTACCCCAATCAAATAGACACAAAACATTTCATCAAAATCCTGGAACCCGATTCCAGCACCACCTACTGGATCCAATTATGAATCTAAGCTATCTGGGGACCCACTCAAACACATACAAAGAATTAAGTAATAAGCGTGCGTGACGTGAGCTGTTAAAGTGCTTAAGAAGGCAGTATCAAAAATAATTAAAAAAAAAAAAAACTCGAATATTTTTGTGGAGACAAATCCAAAAAAATCAAAGCTTACAAAAATTGGTTAAGGTGTTCTTGAATTATAAATGTTAAAACTAGCCTGTGTTATATAGGTACATACATTATTTTATTAATTATAATTTATTATTATATCATATTAATTTAGTCTGTTTGTATACCACTAAAGTATTTATTTTATCTCTTATAAAATGTCTTTGGACCTAGGGTTACCTGGGAAAAAACACTAATCGCTACAAAGCCGCCTATCATTCAAAAGCAATATACATCCGTATTAAGTATCTGAGTTTAAGTTTTTGTTTAGAATAAACTTGTTCCTTCATTATATTATATATTGATAACAAAAAACTAAGAAAATATTGTCATTTTTAATTAATTTATCTCATTAAAACTATTCTTCTGAATTTATTCCTTTACAAGTAGCTAGTATACAAGAAAATTGTAAATAAAACACTTGTTATCAGTCAAGTAGTACAAACTCGCGAACAATGAAAGCATAAAATCGAATACTACACATTATGCTGCAATTATGAACAAAGGCGAAACAAATGGATATGAAAATATAGTTTGAAATGGTGTATTAATATGGAAATCCTGAGGAATACGACGGAAATAAGAACCTTGACCTAAGAACTTCTGGATGGAGTTCTCGAAGGCAACCGATTAAACCGGGTGTGAAATGACATTGTGCTAGTTATGAACGCTAACAAGTTCTTGCAATCGGAAATAGTAATAACTGATGTCTTCCCCGCTTCTACGCCGTGAAAATCCTTCGTTTCAAGCTCTATTTTATTTATGTTAAAACTTATTTTATTGTTTCTTGTTGAATACTAATCCTACTAATATTATAAACGCAAAAGTTTGTAAGAATGTATGTATGGATGCACGTATGTTTGTAACTCTTTCACGCAAAAACTACTGCATGGATTGTGATGAAACCTTAAAACAATATAGCTTAAACATCAGAATAACACATAAGCTATAATTTATAAATATATAGTTGAATTGAAAAAAATTTCACGATTTTTCATCACTATGCGGGTGAGACCGCGGATTGCTGCTAGTTCACTATAATATATATCAAAGAAACTAAATCAATACAATTCCATATAGTCCACACATTGAGGTATAACATGTATAGGAGAGCATTGCTAACAAACAACATCGCGAAAAACGGCATCAAAAACGCCAAGTAAAGCACCGAGAGACAGACACAGACGGCGGCGTCTGAGACGCCTTATTGCCATATGCCAATTACGATCTCACCACGTCCCTGCGAGGGACGCCAGGAGACATAGCCCCCCATACGATAGACTAGGTGTGTAGCTGCGATGTTTCTTTCACCGTTTATTCTCTCCCAGCCATAACACGTTGCGATATGGCAGTAAGATAGCATAGGCCGCCGCGAAACGCCGTTCTCGGTCCGCCGGGATCGTGCCCCTCGGGCTTTATATTACCCGTTGCTCATTCTCAATTAGTACATTGTGTCGCCCTCTAGTCGGCATCGTTAGATTCATCCCCCTTTCATGGCAACAGTCCGGCCGAGGTGATGCCCCCTAGGAAGCTCCCTCGAGCAAGATGCCCCCTGGACTCGAGCGCCTTCGCCTGGCAAAGGCGCTCGATCCAAAACCCCGGTTAAGTTGTGAGGACCAACAACAAAGTCAAGTCTAATTTGCAAGCTGAAAGCTCTTAGGGTACGGAAGCCAATGCAAATAAAACCCAGGGGTGTCGAACAATGCTTTTTGCATGGTTTCGTAGAGGTGATGAGCTGTTGTTGAAGCGCTAATATAATCGAAAATACACCATGTTTCTAAAAATGTAAAACGAATCTTGTTTAAGTAATTTTGTTTGCAAGTATTTACTATATAAAATCTACTTAGCATCTTATTATTTCAGAATTTCCCACTTCATAATTAAAAATTTTGAGACACCATCCGTGTCTTTTTACTACTTTGGAAGCTAATATATCGCACCTATTCACTTTCTTAAAAGTAACATGGTTTTTTTTAATCTGACTGATAATACACCAGACGACGATGGGTTACCTGGAGAAAATTTAAAAAGAAGGCATAGTCTATTTACCGTTATATTGAGTAAAATCGCTAAAAAAGTACAGAGTACGGGTGGCCACCGTATACATAACTACGAATTGTTTTTTATTCATTGTATGTATGTACATACATTTTTTGTTTGTACAACATACATTGTATGTACATACAATGAAAAAAAAGCAGTAAATAGACTATATTTTCTTTGTAAATTTCCTCCATGTACTTTATGAGAAAAATGTCTGTGTCATGTATAGGCCGACATACATAAGAGTTCCGTTTTTCCGAAAGGTTACGGAACTCTATAAATGGAGTCAGTCTGAAATCGTTGACTTTAATATCTACTTGTAAATAGGTAGACAGATTGATACAAGTAAGCTCAATTCGATGTAAATCTCTATACGAATGCATTCTGTCCATGAGTACTTAGATCACTTTGTGTCAAAATGGCTTAATAGAATCTCCTTATTTCCTAAATTCTCCTATCGAAAATCTTTTATTCAATTAATAAAAATTAAGATAACGAATACTTGTGAAAAATGCAAAGAACATTTTATACAGTGCCATCTATTGCAGTGCTGTATTAATCTGAATCTCACCCTCTTTCAGTTGTTTTATAATGCTTCAGTAGTCTACATACTAATATATCATAATCCGCTAGAGGTGCTTGTAAAAAAATCAAATAACTAGAAAATATTTAATATAGCAGACCATCCGAATATATTTAAAGTGAAAAAATCCCAGTATTCTGTCCTTGTAATACAGAGGTATAATGAATAAAAATTACGAAGATGTTCCCACGGACTTAACATCTGCTTTATCTAGATGTCACTGTGATCACTGAATCCAAAATTAATTTTATCATAAGGTTTGAATGTAACCAATAGATATCTAAATAATGTAGAATAACTTATCGGCACAGAATGTTGTAAAAGTATATAACTTATAAGGCTTCTACAAAACTAATATAATACATTTGTGTAATATGAATTACAAATATATGTGTATGCAAATAGCAGTCTACAAATAGACAAAGAACAAAAACTTATAGCAAATAATATATTAATATTTACAATTCTTCTAGATTTCTGTTGCGAAATTATAAAAACACCCTTATTACTTTGTACCGCCCCTGTATTCCTTTGTCTTCCCTACCTATTTCTCTCTGTCTCTATCCCTCTGTCCCCCACTATCTATATATAATAATTTGAATCTCACCCTCTTTCAGTTGTTTTATAATCATTTCTATCCGTGCAGGAACGGAGAAAGTATACAATTTCCTGCGGCCGGGCGGTCTGTCGTTAGAGGCGACAAAAGAACCCACAGCCAGGTGCCAGGCAAAGCCCGCGATAAAAGCTATGCAATAGCTTAAAAAATAAATTATCTCCTTACTGTCTCTGTTCTGATGCATTTTTGATTAAATTGTATGTCAAAAGTTGAATTTAGAGTTTAATCATAGTTTGAATTAGGATTCTTAAACGGAACTTGAATACGTAATAATATTATAACAACTACCTTTACGGCTTCTTCGACGTCATCATCTCTGGAAGCCTTTGCGAGGCTTTTCTTCATGAGCTGATACATTGTCTCCCTTCTTAAGTGACCCTCTCCAAGTAAGTCGTAACACTAAAAATATAAGTCAGTTTATTTGATATATAGGTACATACTAACGTATATAAAACTAATTAAATTTATTACTTTATTAGTGACTTTTAGAAAGAAGATGATAAGTATTGACAAAGAGGCATTGCTTCGTGTTCATTAAATATTTTCTGTTTTTTTTTTTCAAAATATTAAAGTTATTTGACCTCCGTAAGCTTACAATGGTATTTATTAAAATAAAGACTGCTTTTTTTATTTTACATTCAGTATGTAAATACTATTTTTCATTAGAAAATCATTTTCATACATTAATCATACAGGATTTTTGCAAGAATTTACACTACTCGTATATTATAATGTTGGAGAACTTAATCCTATTAATCATCTAAAGACACAATTTAACAAACAAAAAAAAATATCTTGGAAGAAAAAACAAGGTATACATGGTTTCAGTAATGGAAATAAATACAGGCTACTTATTTATTAATAAAACTACGTGTTAACGATTTTAAGCGCGCTTATGTTAAATAAATTACCGCGCTTAAAA
Source organism: Dendrolimus pini (assembly GCA_949752895.1). Lineage (NCBI taxonomy): Eukaryota > Metazoa > Arthropoda > Insecta > Lepidoptera > Lasiocampidae > Dendrolimus > Dendrolimus pini. Next base: position 12,553,801 of record OX457125.1, on the reverse strand, counting down.
GCGTTAAAAAGTAGTTTTATTATGTATACAAGTCGTGAAAACTTAACAAATATTACAATTTATTACGTTTTTTCTATATTTTATGTTATTTACAATTACGTATTTATACGTTTCTGTAAGATATGCAACCTAAGCTGTGAAAAGCCTTAATCTTTTTACACTTTATAATTATTTGAAGTCCAAATAATGACACCAGATACCAAGTCGTTGTTCGTTGTTAAATAGATTTTTAATAATAATGCAATTATTATAAATACCGTGAAAGCATAAATGATCCGTTCCTCGAGATCACCTCTGAGATACAATGATATTGCTTTTGCGAAAGTTGCCATAGTCACAAAGGGAGAAGTGCCTCTATCCAGAGCTACCATCACACGTTCCATCATATAGGAGTCCGTCATACCAAGTCCGGTGTGTAAAACGTCCCTAAAGTGGATTCTGGAACAAAAATCTCAATTCATATTTTCACATATTAACTTAAAGTATTGAAAAACGCCAAGAGCATACATTTAAAATAAGCTTTTTTAAAAAAGGTTTTTAAATACAAGCTTTTGAGATCCTGGATATCATGTAGCAGTGTTAGCCAAGACAAGAAAAACGAGCTCAAATACGACGGGTCTATCTTACTTAGTATAGGAGTTCCTTTGGCTACCTTCCGAATCCAGCATCAGATCAGCTCCATGGTACCATATTATATGCATTGTCAGCTCAATCGGAAGCCGGGAAGTTGGTCAATTTTAAATTGCAAGATTTCACCCGAACTTACATACATACTTACATCCATTATAAGTTAAATAAAAGCTTGTTTATCCGTACGAGTATTACATTTTCTACAGGCGCTTAATTTCTTTTCCTGTCATGTTACACCATTTCTCCGTCAATTATGGACCAATTTTCAAATTGTTTTCATTATTCGTAAGTATACACTCCTGAGGTGGTCCCATGCTCACTAAGTCAGGATCTGATCAGTGGATTGTAAGGAGATCGAGAGCAACCTTTTTTGAAGAGCATATACACCGAAGAGTGATATGGCAAATTTGTATACCCGTGCCAGTTGTACATTTTATACAGGTGCTTAATATATTATTTCTAAAGCTATTGAAGTATTTGCACAACTAATTTTGAAAACTACTAAACGGATTTAAATGAAACCCGATTTGGGGCTAGCTAATATCCCGGGACGTAACTTAGAATAATTTTGATTGTGATAAATGACATGTTTTCCGCGGGATATACGAAAATACCAAAAAAAATGACAACTGTTCAGTACTTTTTTAACCGACTTCGAAAAAAGGAGGAGGTTATCAATTCGTCGGGATCTTTTTTTTTCCTTTTTTTTATGTATGTTTGCCGATTACTCCGTCATTTATGATCCGATTTACGTGATTCTGTTTTTGTTCGACGCGGAATAGCTTCCAATTGGTCCCCTAAAAATTTTACATACTTTGGCCCAGTAGTTTTCATTTTATGAAAAAAAATTCCTTTTCGTTCCATATGTACACCGATTACTCTGAGATTTATAATTCGATTTACGTGATTCTTTTTTTGTTCGACGCGAAATAACTGCCATGTGGTCCCCTAAAAATTTGACATAGTTTGGCCCAGTAGTTTTCATTTTACGAACATTTTTTTGTTCCCGTTTCTTGGGACCTATATTTTTTAAGAAGCGCGGCACCTTTCGTTGGTCCACCCATAAATAGCTAGACACTAAAAAGTAAGAAATAAAAATAAAAACTTCGTTTAAAAAACCGACTTCAAAAACTAAAAAACTAAAATGTATAAAATAACTTATTTCTAAAGCTATGTATTATTATTAATATAAATTATCTAAAACATCTTGAAGTCGGTGTAAAGTAAAACAAAAATTACTATATTTTGAAAATTACTAAGCACCGACTAAGATGTTTTAGATAATATATATTAATAATAATAGCTTTAGAAATAAGTTATTTTATACATTTTAGTTTTTTAGTTTTTGAAGTCGGTTTTTTTAAACGAAGTTTTTATTTTTATGGAAAGTACTGAACGTATATGAATGAAACTAGACGTAGTGCTGGTTTATAAACCGAGTTAACTTAGGATACATTTAATTCCGATAAATTATCGTTTCTATAAAATAAACAGATTAGCTATAGCTATATGTTCGTACTGTAAACGGAAAGTACGGAATTGGTTTTGATATGTACTTGCACTCAGGATTAAGATATTGTTTACCTCATGATATACATTAGCCGCAATGGGCTATTCATGTATTCCATGAGAACAACGATGCTAACCTCAACTACAAACTGTTTTTCAAAAACACTAACTAACTCCAGTAATGTCGATCTGGATCGTAACTGACAAGTATCCATTGCTGACGCAAATTATTTGACATACTATGCATATTATTACAATTATAACGTGCTAACATGCGTTCTTCACATCGACATTACCGAGCAATTAAAGGCGCCAGTCCACTTTTAACAAGCGTAGCGTATATACAGTCCGTTTTGTCAAAAATGGCTAGGCTTTGCTCATGCGGTTCAATTACGGGCTGATATTATATTGACTATATCTATATATTTCCTAAATGCTTTTGATTTTTAGAAAAATAACATATTCAGCCCCATCACTTTAATCCACAACCAATATACAATTTTCACACATTAGTGACACACTAAATCTATTAAAGAATATTTTACTTGTATGACGTGACAGACATTTTATAAAATAAACAATTAGTTGTCCTAAAATACTTCACGGAGAGACCTGGATATCAAATCTGACGCCGCAGGCTTTTCATCTCTTTTCTGTATTTTAAAAAATATCACCATTATCTCTGAAACAATATTATAATATTTTTAAGCAACAACTGCATTATTATAAATAATTTACTTACTTTAAGTATAAGTGCAGCCAAGTTATTTGTATGTTTAATAATAATATAAACTAATAAGTAAATACTTAAGTGAAAGCTGCTATTGATACAAAGCCTATAAATCTAATCTACGAGTATAAAGATTATAGTAGTAGTATAGTAATTTATATAGATTACTAGCTGTGCCCAACAGACGTCCTGTCTTTAAAAAATATAAATCTATAACCCGATTCCAGTGTCATCTACCGGCACCAAATGTAAACTTAATTATTCTCATATGCACTTGAACAAACAAAAAATGTCATCAAAATCAGGCCCACCGTTTAGGTGTATCGCGGCGCCACCTACCAATCGTTTGACAAAAAAAAATTAGAGGTGGGTCACCCTTATCATTTAGGGGTATGAAAATAGATGTTGGCCGATTCTCAGACCTACCCGATATGCACACAAAATTTCATATAAATCGGTTCAGCCGTTCCGGAGAAGTTTGATAACAAATACCGCGACGCGAGAATTTTATATATTACATAAAGTCTAATTCCTATACGACCGAATTGGTGGTCTTAGCTAGCATTAAATAAAATAGTCCAAGTGTGTCTGTCAATTCCGAAGACACAGTAATAGTTTCTGTAGAAAAGACGAACGTCACGGGTATACCATTTTTTCCATTCCCTTGAGAACGGGAGTCTTAGCCCAGCGTTATTTATTTATTTATTTGGCACACAAAACAAGAAACAGCTAAAAGTTACATATTTCATATTATATATACATTATTAGGTCTAAGCTGTAACTCTAAATATGTGAGCACATAATGTACCATACATTGACAAGACATTTAGGGGTTAGTATGACTTATTATAATGTTAGTTTTACAGTGATAAGGTAACAAAATTATTATGCAATTATGCCAGAAATATTGGTGTAAATAATACCCCGAATTTCACGTTTAAATTTAAAGGAGTAATTACAAATTAGTTAGGTTGTTATAGGCTTAATATTATATAACACCATCTGACGGTCGCTCAAAAATACAAATAGCTCTTAGACAATACTGGTTTAACTTTGTTTCATCTGTTTGATACGAGGGACCTCGTCAAGCGAAGTTTGAAGCGACTCACTAGAATATGAATAGCCACTTTCAACCACAGATGTCACTTATATCAGGATGTTAAAATTCTATCCAAACAAAACAGAATCTGGACACCCTATTATTTTGCTAATAGTACAAAACACTCAAGAGAAGGCTGATCAGAATCGTTTCTAAGGCATTACACACATTCTTATAGCGGACATAAAGCACAACCAGGTGGTGGTTAAGGTAATAGCCCGTCTGGATGTCTACCACCCCGGCTGTAGAGTATGCCACCAGAACGACCTTGAGTTATATTCCGGCATCAGTGGTCAGGTTCCATACTGCCTTTAGAGAGCACATTGGTAGTACATTTGGTGTTACAAATGTCCATAGGCGTTGGTAACCGTCTGCATGTTTGATCACCTCCTGCAATAAAAAAACCAGTCTGAAAATAAAATATCTGTAGCACATGCAAATATCTATGTTTCTATTAAGAATAGAAAATAATAAGCTTATAAATAAATTGAAAATCGTAACAATTACGCTAACTATGCCCTCAACGATCTAAAGCAATATCACCCGATGAGTTCATCAAATCCAAAAAAGTCTTACGACCATTCGTCCAATTGAATCAACAAGAACAGCTAGTCATTCTGAAAGTGACTTCAGATGTTTGGGTAAGTCTGCAATAAACAAACTCCCCAATTATAAGCGTCATGTTACTAAATTCGGTTTTCTCATTTTGAAGAAAGAGATAATATACCTACCCACGGGCCTTGTCTAATGTGGATTAGTGATAATGTTGATGTTTAGTGATATTTTCTTTCGACATCAACCTAATGCTAATTATAAACCGAACAAAAAATTAAATTAATGTACGAATTTACAATAGTAAATAAATAGTTTGAATAATTTTCAGATAATATCATCTATTTTTTAAACATCTCTATTAAGTTATCGTCGAGGTAATGAACACAACATATTTTTTTATAAAAAAAAGAAACACGAATAAACGATCGACATCCCTAATACCGCATTGAGGCCTTGACTAGGTAATCTGCAACTGCAATCACACAAACTTTTTATTTCACAAAATGTAATAAATATAAACTTACTCTTATCCGATAGGAAAGATTGATTACATAATTTAATAATAAATTCGGTAAATCTGCATAACGCCGGAAAGAGTAATTTATGTGTTTTTCATGTATACACTAGACTATTAAATATGGTTTGCTATGGTATAGAAACGATACTAACCCGTCGGCAAACCGCCATTAAAGTTAAAAGCAAAGAAACAGTAAAATTAATTACATTATACAGACAGCCTATTATGCTAATATTAAAAAAAAAAGTTATACTGGACTTTACCGAACAGTTGTTTGTGATTTTGACACAAACACATAATTCAACTTTAAAGCAACCAAATCTTTCAACTTTAACCAAGTTTGAAGCAATGTTAAATATTTTTAGTACTTATATAAAACTACAAAACGTTATCCTCCCACTTCCCGTCAAAAACTATCTCCTAAATTACTAGAGACAAATCTTTTTGTACTTATTACTTCATCTGAGTGGCAGATAAATGAAATAAGGTTTTATTTTATTTGTCTGCCGCTTACATACAGCTTTGTCAAATATATTCAGTTGGAAAGAGAATAACCCTCGTGACCTCTCACCCGGAACTCCGGAATGCCACGCTTATTGCGAATATGTAGCTCGCTTGATTAGCAGCTAAGCGCCTGCTTAAAAGTAGTAACGTAGCAAGTGCGGTATGAGCCGCCGACATACAACCATATCAATCATAGCAACCCATATTGATTAGTCTTTATTCTTCATTTACACATAAGACAATATATAAATAAAGATAAGGATTAATTTGTCAAAGAGACTCAGAGTATTTGGAGAGCTATGTATTTTTTAGATCTGACTAGTAAATTTTACATACGTTCCAGTTCATCGAAAGTAAAGTGAGTATCCTTTTGAATTTCCGCCCACATGCTGCCATGCTTTTTTCTAAATCTAATTTCTTCCATAGGATCCAAAGCTGAGTCAAGTGAAGCCGACATTTTCTTGGTTAACTGATACGAACTAATAAAATATAAAAAATAAAACAAAATATTTAAAAGTTTCACATATAAATACAAAACATAGAGTACATTATTATTAATTATACAACAATTATAATATTTTTTTTGATTGTTTTGATTTTTTAAAGGTGATATTCATACTGTCAAATAACATTAAAGGATGGCTAAACAAACATTTACATAAAAACTCAAACATGAGAATTAGTAAAACAAACCTTCTCCGTTTATTTCAAGCATTTACGATACTCCTCCTCTCTCATGCAGCAGTAGTATTCATCGGATAATTTTAAACATTCACACAATTCATAGAATTAGGAAAAATAATCAAATGATTCATATTACTTACTTAGTAACAGCAATTAGAGATTTTTATGCATTTTGAAATGAATTTCTTGTGTGAATATTAGCGCTCACACCCACGGGCGGCCGGACGGATGGCGATTGGCCGTATAGTGCGTATGAGGTCTTAGGAAGCATAGTTTGTGGTAAATAGCTATTAGGCGGATTGCTTTCAAACAAACTCGTTATTGATAAGTTTATTTTACTCGTTATTTCTGATGATACACACTTAGCTAGATGACCAAGTCCCATCAAGAGTCTTTGACGTTTTCTACTTATACCACGTAAACCAATAAAATATAATGCCGTTCTTAATAACAATAAATTGGCTAAATGCTAAACATTGAAGGCCTTATTCTATATTAATAAACTAACTACAGATAATCAATTGATTTCTTTTTATCTGGATATAAATTATTTAATGTTATCGTAATTATCATCGGCTTAATAGATAACAATATATTTTAATCTTAGCATCGGCTCACAACTCGCTATAAAGGTTTATTTCCATTGATCGATAACAGTCGTGTTATAGCATGCTAGGACTCCCGCAGTAATTCGTCGGTATGAGTAAATGGTTTCTGCTTAAGGTCCTTCTGGAATGTGTACACAGATATCCCCGCATGTCACATGCGAGCCCTGCCGACAAATGTAAATACACCCTAATCGCTTATCACTCGATAAATGTAATAATCGGCATTATAAAAATATAAAGCTCTTGGCTACACATTTCATCACATACAAGCCGCAAGCAAAAGTGCCCGGTATAAACGATCATAGAAATGTAAACAAACAAGAATAAATCCATCAACCTATATATTATTCTAGACATTACCCATTTAACAAAGTGATGAATAGATATTATATGGTTACTATAATTCACTTAGTCGTAAGTTACGCACCTCAAACGGTAAATAGGCAAATTAACTGTATAAATTAGCTTAAAACATAACTAAACAGGTATTTAGTAGTACATAAATTATAATTTTTAATAAAATAGTTGACAGATTTGGAAAGATTGGGGAAAGGGAACAGAGGAAGGCAGAAGATAGTGGGAACGTTAACCTAAAGTAGTGGGTAGTGGCTCTTTTCCTAAATTAGTTGCTTGTTTTGCTACGGAAACCTAGAGGCTTAATTATATGCCTAAAAGAGGATGAAATCAAACTAAATGTCAAACTTAACTTTATAGAGGAACTTTCCACGTGCAAGTGATAAATATCAAAGTTCAATTATTGTTCAATGTATAGGGAATTAAATTGCAACTACCAACCTCCGCTATGAAAACGCTAAGGCCGGGCGCACACTTGCTATAATATCGGTGACCAGGACAAAAGGAAATGTGCCTATATTTCTTTATCTATTATTTACGTTGGTAATAGCCGTTTGATAAAAAAAAGTTACATTTTTAAATCAAAATTCTATGCATGCGTCAATTGCCTAATTGATGTCTTACAATAACATTGGCATTTTTTACGCTATTCAAATACCCAAAAATACGCTTATGTTGACAATCTGAATATGTACTTTAACGTCAACACTCAATTAGCACGATTAACATGGTTTGCGATTTTTATAAAATCTGTAATTAAAATGTAAGTGATCATATATATATTCTCTCTAAAAACATACCTGAAAGGATAATTAATACACGTCCATGTCATCACATTACATCGTCCGTGACAGATTCGTAAGAAAGCTATATTAATACGAACATTAAATGTTTAACACCCAATCGCATTTTGCTGTTATCCGTAATCCAGTTTGATGTCCGGCTGACCGTAGGTAAGAATAATATACAAACAAACAAATAAACAGTAAGGGTTAAACCCTCATCATATTGAGTTAGAGTAAGTTTGCAAACTTCTCTGAGAACCAAAAATAGGTTTACAAACTTACCCTAACTCAATATGAATAAGACTTTTATTTTTTATGCACTACACAGCGGCATCGTCGAACCGGCCTGGTAACTTGAAGCGCTGCATTACATCGCCGGTCAGCCCGACGGAATAAACTATACGCACCATGCGTTCCAGTGTGCGGCCAGTATTAATTTATATAAACATTTACATTTAAATTTATTGATTGATTTTATTGAACTTTAAATATTGTCTTTTGAATAATAAAAAACAATACTTTATAATTTTATCGATTAACATATTATATATTTCTGAATTTGCCATATACTGTGCCAGTCGGCGGTTGGCCTAACTTTCTCAGAAAGGAATTTAGTTAAAACGCTTCCATAGCAAATAGTTGCGGAAGCGACGCCATGTTGTCCTCCAACAAAAATAATTACGTTAGAAACATATTGCTCGTGTAGGAGGTAACATACTTAGTACTGTACCTAAAGTGCCTAGTTCAACTGAGTTTCAGGGATATTGAATTACGGCCGTAATAATATTAGAAATATAAACAATCGTCGGTTAACCCATAGTGACGTCAATATGACATATTTTTCCGAAGAGGTTCTCAATTTGACTGTATATTATTTTTTGTATGTTTGTTACGCGATTACTCCGTCAATTATAAAGCGCTTTCAATTTTTTTATTGGAAAGAGCATACTGCTAAGGCGGTCGCATTGTCACCTTTCCCCTTTCACATCTCGACGGATCTTCGTTTACCTTTCTCAGGTTTTCATTCAATCAAGTCAGTCTTCATTCATCGTTTTTAATGAATTACCATTAAATTTAACAAATTTATAATTAGAAAGTGTCGTGATTTTATAAAGTGCCCTACTGCTATCTTCAAGTGATAGAGTATCTTAGCAGTATTACGTGAGCGAAATCCCAGACAGATACTGACCGGCATTTACTTATCAGTTTTTTTTACGTATTTTCGCTTCATCCGTTTTATATTTTCCTCAGAAAAGTACGAATTTGATAGGCATATGTATATACACGATTTTAATGAGGTAAACCTATACTTTTCATATTCATTTTGATACCTGAGATTAGTTAAAAGTGAATAAAGTATCAGACACAATGTTACTCTTGTTATGGTATGGTATGGACACACAAAAATACTTGATATTTATGTGGGTCTTCGCATTATGTGGAGTTAGTATACTTCTAAGCATTCTATTGCGACCCTTCATTCTTTGTTGCGTATAAAAGTTTAAAAGCATATGCCATAAATATTGAATTACATGAGTCATGGAATATGTTGAATGTTTGCATACCAAACCCACCTATCACAACGGGTTCCTATTCTAAGAACGCGCCACACTACAAAAGCGTACATATCACTTTAAAATCAAAGCGTTTATTACAATAAAAACACTAAGATATAAATTTAATCTTTATTATTTCATTTTCACGACCGTGGGATTCTGAGGCCACGAACCTCTTTAAAGATCTATCAAAACGACTTAGCAATTCTTCTGGTGATCAGAGGGCAGGTGTCTCGTATGTGTAGGACATACCTACGTATAGTCTTGAGGGATTATAGGTAGAGTACAATAAAACTAAGTTAAGTTGTCTTTTTATTGTATTAGTTTATAATGTCCTCTTTGCATAGTATAAAACAAAGTCACCATTTGCGCAAGTCTGTCTGCGTACAGACCTGTGTGTTGCTGACTCCACATAAACTGCGCAACGGGTTTTTATAATAAGCAGTTTTATATCTAATATAACATTGTAATAAAAAGTGTTACTATAAAAAATATATTATAAATACTAATGAGTGCTTGATAGTTCGACTACAAGGATGGATTTAATACATGTGACAAATATCGGGTGTTTTGATTAATTGGATACGGAACGATAAAGAGTTTAATCGAAAATACCTAAAATTCTAGTCAACACATATTATTCAAAATAATTGTCATTGAAAAAAATATTTATATTATATTTATTTTATGTTATTATTTATATCTCTACTTTACTACCTTGATTTTTTAATTTTTTAGTAATATAGTTAGGCATATAAGGCGGCCCATCTTAATTTTAGTTTAATTAAGTTTTACTACACCATTGTGTTGCGCCGTGTCGACTAAATCTTCTTGTTAAATTTCATCCATACAAACGTAGTAGTTTTTTGAAAAAAATTGTCATCATATACGGCTACATGAAAAAATAAGCACTTTTTTTTGTTATAATGCCTAAATAATGTGTAAATATGAAGGGCGTCTATTGTGGTGGTTATTTGTCTACAGAAATCTAAAAAGCATTTATTCGAAACTACACTATGTCTCAAGATCTACTCAACCTTTTATTCAAACTAGTTTTCGTGGTAAGTTATTTTTAATGTCTCTAACTATTTTCAAGTTTTTTTGTCCAGTTTAAGAGAAAAAATTCTTTCACGTTAGAGTTCATAAGTTTTAGGAGTGATATCTACATTTTTATGACTAGCGAAGCAAATATCAAAACATTGAAATAAGTTGTAATTGAAGTCTCTTTTTAGAAAAATAGCTGTTACTTTTTACATATATATGGACAAATAGGCAGATTGACATCACGATTATAGTATAAAGGCTCCGTTTTACCAAAGTGGCTACAGATTCTCTAAAAAAGAGGACTCTCATTTTACAATAAAATATACATTAGATTATAAACTAGTACAATGAGGAAAACTTGACTTATATTCTACCTATAATCCGTTGAAGCTATAAGTAGTAAGCCAAGGTCATTGAAGTCAAAAAATCAGACTTTAAAATTATTAAGAAACGTTGTTGTAATTTTTCATGGTGTTTCTCACGATCTGAAACGTTTTCCACATTTGTAGCTGAACTTTTCATTGGAGTCATGCCTTTAGACGCTAGCTGAACTCTATAGAAAGCTGTATAGTTAAAATCTTCCATAGACTATATTAAAGTGTTGTCTATCTAGACAACACTTTAATGTACACCATCAAATTATTATATTGCAGATAGTATTTCCTGACCATGTTCTTAGATGCTAATTAAGGTTTTGCTTGTCTGACAGCAACAAGCAATGTATTCCAAAGTTGGACAGCCTTAACCGTGAAAATTTATTGAAAATCATTGTATTATGAATAAGAGTAATAAGTCGTCTAACTGTAAGGGCGTAAATTGTGAGGACAAGAAATAAATCCGAAGCATTCTTTAGGTAGGTAGTGTGGAGATACTACTCCACACTACCTTACGAATGAATAAAATACTATAAAGCAATGGTAGAATGTGAGTATTTCGGCGAAAACGAATTGGCAACCACTTGAGTTTTTTACGAAATACAGAAACGTGGTCATACTTGCGTAACCCAAATATGAACCTTATAAAAAAGTTTTGGTCAGACTCAAGTTTATTAAGTTGTTCTTGAGTTAAATCAAGATAGCTGGCGTCCGCATACGCAATCAAGTATGGGTAAAAGTAGTGACTATGCAAACTTAATTTTGGTGGCGATGAACAAGAATATCGGCACTGGACACGGTCGACTCCACATGTAAATTCAAATTCAAAAGTTTTTATTCAAAATAAGTTCCACTGGAGAACACTATTTGAAGGTCATACATATACGTTAAAATTTTATTTTACTTCCTAGTCTATGTATACGTGGCATTCGTCTCTACTTTTGTTGGTTGGATAGTACATACACACTATGATTTTTGGTTACAGTAATTGCATTGGTTATAGTTATGGCTCGCAGGTGAGTGCCGCGACGATGGCAGAAGACCGGATGAGGTGACGTTAGTACCTTGGAAGATGGGCCGCCCCATAGTGTGGGATGCTACTTGCGTTGACACTCTGGCGGCGTCCCATCTTTCAAATACCGCTATTGCCGGTTCTGCTGCAGCCGAACAGGAGGCCCTCAAGCGCCGCCATCGGAAATAGTTATACATTTGCGGCGTTTGTGGTGGAAACTCTGGAACCGTGGGATCCTAAAGCTCTAAAACCTTATCGAGATGTCGACGACCGTTTTGTAGACCTCTCACGCGACCAAAAGGCTGGCGTCTATTTTGCTCAAAGGCTAAGTATTGTTATTCAACGTAGTAACGCCGCCAGCCTTTTAGAAACGTTCGCGGTAAGTGACAGTGGTTTGGGACCAATACTTTATATATAATTTTTTATTTTGTCCTAGTTTTTTATTTTGGTTTATTTTTCGTACTATAGTTTAGTTTTAGTATTTAATTGTATTTTTATTGTATTTTATATTATTAAAAAAAAGAATATAAAAAGATAATAAAGAAGATGTTTTAATAATATGCCTTCATTTGACTACTGACAAGAAAAGTACCAAAGAATAATTAATATTATGTTAGTATTAAACTGATTATTGTAATAAATAACTAATAAATATTCAATATAACAAATGATAACTATTTGTTTTATTCCCAAAATCTACATTTACCAACTCGTATTGGTTAATCCTAAGATACTACTCTGTGTTAGTAAAAGGCCGAAAAATCTTTACATTTTAAATAAATTCGGACATTTACCAACTCATGTCGGTTAATCTGTGGATTTACCGTAGTTCAGGCTTTTACAGTGACATATACAAACTAACGATATTTTAAATTCTGTTTCGTCATTTTAAATATCTTTTTATATTACATATTTACATTATATTGATATTTATACTTATAACTTACTGCTATGGTTAAGGTACCAAGGTCTCCCTATGACGTGCGTATGTTCGTTTTTATTTTTTATAACAAAAGTCAAAAAAGGACTGCTCGTTCATTTAACGACTTTGGTTTTAAATATAGATACATTAATATTATACTTGTGATAGTATCAAATAAATTACAAAGGATAATTCATGACACAATTTAAAACAATGATAAGTTACCCGCCCATAAACTAATATGTCTAATATAGCAGTGAAATTTGTCAATAAAATGATGAAAACGGAAGTTCTTCTACAATTTGGTTGCCGAAGGCAACCCAATTACTGGATATTCTGGCCTGATTGTACGCGAGACACGCCAGTCGGCACTTCCTTCAGTAAGCACCAAGCCGCCCTAGAGATCGGTGGTTGCCCGCCCACCGACTAAAACACATACGTAAAAGTTCTCCAAACTACTATAATATATTCTTTTTAATGAATAAGTTCATATGTTAATCAATTTTAGTGCACCGAGAGTATACAGTAAATTTATAACAAGCTCGTGTTTAAGGTAATATAAAATAAATTAATTATTCTGATGATAGCCTAATTGATAGATGTATGTGTGTGTTATTATGTGTTCTTTAGATTTTATTTTTAAGCAAAACATCTGGTGTTCAGAAATTTTCCTAACACTAGGGCGAATTTTAATCTAACGTTATACTTCTTATTATTTTACTAATGTGTGTATATTCCTTTATAGCATGGAATTATCTTTTAGGGGGTCCTAATCATGCGAGCAGTGTACGCACTTATGGCTCGACAATCTTTTTCTCGTCTGTAAGTTCGCGTACTTAGATGATACACGGGCGAAAAATGTCGTCAAGCCATGCTTGCGCGTTTACACCCGCTTTAGAATATGGTGATTGTTAGGTAATCGATAACAGATGTCGCAAAAAACATATAATATTTTCTATTAATATAACGTTTAATTTATTTTGCCTTAACTTTTTTTTAAAGCGTTTTTTGCCTAGATTAATTCCTATACACAATTTTACTATTACAATAAAATTGTGTAGTGAAAGGAACATTTTCGTTTTCATCGTGTACATTTATTTTATACCTACAGGTATAAAATGTACGCGGTCAGTGAAATGAACAAGAGAGTCGTTACCAGCCACACGAATAACAAACACACTAAAATAACATTAAGTTTTCAATCACTTCACATTCTGTTCCGCATTTGATTGAAAACAACAAATCGAGTGTATGTGTGTGTATATTACTTACTATACGATACTGTATACAAGTACTTTAATAAAATAGATATATACCAATGAACCTCATTTTTTGAATAGGTTAAATACGGTTTTCCGGCAGTAAAAGTACCTTTTTCTAAATTTATAATTATAGAGATCCTGGTAGTAATGCGGCCAGCGTTTTGTGAACTTCCCCAACTGACGATGCTTTGGGCACAGATTAATAAATAGTTACTACGTAACTTTGGGACCTATTTACTATATGTAGTTTTTATCTTTTATAAATTAAGATATATATATTGTGGCGACCGAGGGTGGAACTGCCCAGCAGCGTAAATCAGTTTTAGAACTTTTAGAAAATACTAGACATTTCTGGAAGGAAAAGACAAGGACGGATAGATGTTAGAAAGGGATAGACGATAAACGAAAGAAAGAGATAGATAGATGTTAGAAAGAGATGGACAATGAACGAAAGAAAGAGATAGATAGATGTTAGAAAGGGATAGATGTATAAACGAAAGTTCCCGAACAGAAGGTTCGGGAAAGAAGAGACAGAGATAGATATATGGTTTCTAGAAAATTCTTCCGGGTATATAAACAGCGTAAGGCGCGCCTACCGGGCAGTTTAGAGTTTAAAGTTGAGTTCAGTCCAAGACGGTGAAACGACAAGTGCGATACTAAAGGGTTATCGGAGAAGGTTAATAGAGTACAGAGACGGATTAAGTGGTGAATTTAGTGACAAGTTTGGTGGACAGATACGTGAAGGAGGTGTTTAGCGTAGTTCGAAGGAGGAACCAGAAGCGAGCTACCCGCGATAATATTGGAGGTGGTCCGCGCAATATCGGCGACGGTATTGAGGGTGTGACAACTTATCGTCGGGACTGTGCATCGTTGGTCGTGCGTATAGGGGCAACCCTGCAGACAGGTACTACGTGCGGCTGAGTAAGTCAATAAAAGCTCTTAGTTAAAAACTGGTGTTTTCTTCCAATCCATAAGTGCGTACCCCCGCTCGCACGTAACATTTTGGTGTCAGAAGTGGGATTGGAAGATAAAATGCCAGTAATGCCAAGAGACGGCGTCAACACCCGTGCTAGGGCCGCCGCCCAGCAACAAGAGAATTTGGAACCGGAGGGCTCTGTGGAAGAAAACCCTGGGGAGGTAAACGATCCTGTTGAGGGGACTTCAACCGATTCATCGAGAACGCAGCCCCTTAAATCGGAGTTCTGGGCATTGTTAGAGCAGATGCGAGCAATGCAAGAAGAACAGGCCCGAACAAGCCCGCCGTCAGGAGGAGCAAGCCCGCCGTCAGGAGGAGCCAGCCCGCCGTCAGGAGGAGCAAGCCTGCCGTCAGGAAGAGCAGCTACGCGCCTTGAGGACCACCGAAAGCAGCATCCTAGAGGCTATCAAAGATAGTGCACAGGCAGTTGAGGAGGTACGGAATAAGCTTCAAGTACATGAAGAATGTCTCGCTGGGCATGAGGAACGAATTTCGGCCATGGAAGAAGATGTGCAGAGAATTAAGGTTAGAGGCGTGTCAATGCCCACAGTATCAACGTCATCTGCGTTGAACTTCAAGGCACCTCCTTATGATGGGGCATCCTCATGGGCGGCTTATAGGCGGCAGTTCAAAGCAGTAGTTCAGATGAACGGATGGGATGATGCACAAGCCAAGACCGCGCTTATCCTGGGACTTCGGGATAAGGCAATGAATGTATTGGAAGCTGTTAGCGAAGATTCCTCTTATGAACAACTAATGGAAGCTCTGGAATCGAGGTTTGGTGACTCTCATTTGGAGCACGTGTTTCGGGCCCAACTTCGTGAGCGTTATCAGAGACCTAACGAATCGCTACAGCAGTGGTCACTGGAGGTGGAGAAGCTGGTACGGAAGGCATATCGGAGTTCGCCTTCGACACTTGTTGACAGCGTACTACTTCAAACGTTTGTTGACGGTATATCTGACGTTGAGATAAGAGCAGCTGTACGATTGGGCCATCACGATAACATGAGGGAGGCTTTGGCACACGCTTTAGAGGTCGAAGCTGTTCGTCGAGATTCGAGGAGTGGAGTGAGAGTGAGATCACGACGGGCGATGATTCCATGGGAGGTCGGAGGACATTTACCCTCAGATGTTATGCCTGTGGGGAGCGAGGACATTTCCGGAACAGGTGCCCAAGACGACCTTATGAGGGGCAAAGAACTGACGCATCTGTATCAGAAAGAGCAAACAAAGCTAGAGGTGCGAGAACGATACATGCTGGCAGACAAATTACCCCGGAAATTCGGATTTATCAAAGTTCAAATGGGAATAGTTTAATGGTTAATGGGATAGTGAATGGAGTTGCTTGTCTACTAACTATAGACACTGGAGCAACGCGTACAGTTATTGAGGAAAAATGGAAAAGTAACCAATGAAGACAACACTGTTGAGCTAACAACGGCTACTGGCCAACGGATACCGGTAAAAGGAGAGCAGAAAGTAGCTATCAAGATTGGTGAAAAGCTTTTCTGGCAACAAGTAGTTATAGCCGATATTATAGGGGAATGCATCATCGGTCTAGATTTCCTTAGGAGTCATCGGTGTACACTTGACATAGGAAACGGCATCCTCAAGTGTGGAGAAATGGAAATCCCAATGAAAGGCGGACGTAAAGACGCGGTCTGGCTAAGAATTAGTAAAGATAATCAAAGGAAATAGAAAGTGCACCGAAATGGGTTTCGGAAACAAGTTTTGGTAGATGCGCCGAGGCTACGACGAGATCGCCAGAAACAACGTTCTGAAGGAGTGCCACGTGAAGTTGCAAACGAGTGTTACGGGCAAACCATGAGGGTCATGTCAGAGGAACGCTGGTCTGGTAATCCAAGAACATGGAATCAGGCGGACCGAAGGAAGAAGAGGGTTAGGAGACGAGCTACAACGGCGAATACTGGGGACTTAGTCAAGGATGTCCAGAAAAGACATCGGAGGCGGTGCCCGTCAGCATTGCGATGGTGTCGTGAGGAGTCACGGGCAGATGTGGGGAGCTTTCCACGAGAGTCTTATCGGGACAGCGTTGGAGCAGCTATGTGGAGAAACGGAGTTACGAAGAGTCCTGCCGGGAACCCCGGTACCCCCGCTCGCACGAAACAATATATTAGAATAGGTAAATTATGTAAAATAGAGATCCTTATAATTATAAATTTATACTGATTAGCAAGGTAAGCAGTAATACCCACTAATAGTAGTAGTAGTGTTAGTACCTAATAAAGTAACTCAAAATTTAAACAAATTATTACCTACTACGGGTGGCGCAATAGAACGTGCATATTGCATCATCTTTTTTCGCGGGGTAGAAAGTGCGCGGGCGGGGGGAGCCTGCATAGTTGGGTAGGCGGGCTCATGGAGTTTTAGTCACTATGAGTCACTTCGACGGGAAGCGTCGCGCATTTTGCGTGCGCGCATTTTACGAGAACTCTCGTTCATACATCGTTACTGGGCGTTTATATTGTTCTGAATATGGACTACGGCAAATTAGTGAAGCTCCGAGTGCTAATTTAATTAAAATATGGGTACAGCGTTTTGAAAAGACTGGTTCAACGTTTAAACCACAAGCAAAAGGTCGTCCAAGAACATCTAGGGCCGACGACAATATTGAGAGAGTTATGCAGTCTGTACGAGGAGATCCACTAATGTCTACTCGCAAGAGATCGTCTGTCTTACACTTATCGCGACGAAGTTTGCAACGAATTTTAAACTTGGATCTTAAACTGCATCCTTACAAGCTGCAGTTTGAATTGAATTAGATTAGAATTGATGAGTTAGAATTGAAAGAGTCTGACTTCGGAGCAAGGCTCGCATTTGCTAATGAAATGCTTAATCGATTTTCCAATTTTGACAATATCCTTTTCTCAGATGAGGCCCACTTCCATATCAATGGGTTCGTAAACCGTCAAAATTGTCGTTACTGGAACAGTGAGAATCCCAAACTCAAGCAACAGAAACCACTGCATAGTCCTAAAGTGACAGTATGGGCAGCAATCTCTGGTAGAGGAATAATTGGACCGTTTTTCTTTGAAAATGCGCGGGGGCAAAACGTCACTGTTAATACCGAACGCTATGTTGCGATGTTGGAAGGTTTTTTGGCTCCAGAGCTTGAAAATTCAAGAATAGTGAATTCTAGGACTTGGTTTCAACAAGACGGAGCTACCTGTCACACATCAAATGACTCCATGGCGGTTGTGAAACAGATGTTCCCTGGCAGACTGATTTCGAAAAGAGGTGATATCCCAAGGCCCCCACGTAGTCCAGACGTGACGCCTCCTGACTTTTTTTTGTGGGGATACCTCAATAACAAAGTCTACAGCAATAATCAGAAAAACATCGATCAGCTCAAGGAGAATATCCGTGGTGAAATGGCAGCAGTTACACCAGCATTACTGAAGAAAGTTTTCAATAACTTCTGTTTGCGATTAGAGGAGTGTCGTCGTAGATAGGGTCATCATTTAGACGATGTTATTTTTAAAAAATAAACTTCAGTTATTTCTTAATAATACCTCAGTTTTATTTTAACTATACCTTTTATATTTATTTTTTAATCAATATTTTAAATATGCACGTTCTATTGCGCCACCTTGTATATTTTTACACTCTCATTTTAAATTCACATTCACAATATACGATCATTTCTTCTATACCTACACGGTTGATATAATCTTAGCCTTGTATGCTTTCCTTTTATATCAAATGCACTCCTTGAAAATTCGGAAAGCTTCTTAGATTTTATGGCTTAGGTACTTATATACTATTATTTGCGTTTAGCATTTATAACAGAATACCTTTCCTGCATAAACTAACCATTCCATACAAATGAATGAATGAAAACTCTCTATTGTTCAACATCAGTTAAAAACAAGTTTCCTAACAGAATAAGCATATCATAACTGAGAGGACCAAATTGCTCACTGGTCATAAATTTTATGTTTAAAGGACGGCATAAATATTCCGCTATTATATGTATATGTTGTATTTTAGTCCTTGTTGTACCAGCATCTTCATTCTCGTCTGATTGCAAATATTTATACTCATACCAACTTTAATTGTGACCTTCTAAACCATATCGAAGTTTACCCACATCAATTTATACAGGTTTTTGATGTTGGTGATGTGCCAAGCGCAGTGGTGCCAAGGATGGGGTACCACTTTTGGGGTGGCAGCACATTGTGCTGGCGCTCTTAGCCCTAGTCAGCTGGCCTACAGTCCCGTCCCGAGAGGGGCTAGCGTTAGGTAGGCAGCCGGTTGTAAAAGAAAGCCAATTCTAAATATGTCTTATAGGAATCATATAATAAGTGCAAGTTCTAGGGAGTACCCTGTAAGCGACGCACACGCGCAGCACCTGGCGTCTTCGAAAAGTATTCAAAGGTTGTCGTACTCTACTGGATGAGAGCAGCGTAAGAAGTTAGTCTAGGAGAAGAAGTGGCGAATGTGTACTTGGAATGTGGGAAGTCTGACAGGGAGAGGGGCAGAAGTAACTACTACTTTAAAAAGAAGAAGAATTAATGTGGCTTGTGTGCAAGAAACTAAGTGAAAGGGCATGAAAGCTAAGGAAATTGGGGGTGGTTAGAAATTATAGTCTAGTGGTAGAGAAGGAAAATGAAATGGCGTGGGAATTGTGCGATGCTGAATGGAAGAACAATTTAGTAGATGTAAATAGAGTGACTGATAGAATAATGTGTGCGAAGATCATAATAAATGATACCGTTAAAAAAATATTTCTGCATACGCTCCCCAAGCTGGTTCAGACGAAAGACTAAAATATTTTTTTAGAGCGATATGGACACAGTTTTGGTGAATATTACAAATAATGAAGATGTGTTCGTCGGAGGTGATTTCAATGGGCATATAGGTTTTATGAATCATGATTTCAAACGAATACATAGATGAAAATGTTTTGGCGCAAGACGAACTAGTGAAGGCAAGAGCCTACTGGAATGGCTACTGCATATGATCTGGCCATATTAAATACCTACTTTTAAAAAAATGAACATCCCATAACTTATAAAAATGGAAATAATGAAACACTAATAGTATTTCATTTTGACCACACGTAAAAAAATTACCACTTTCAAAGACTGTAAAGTTATACCAGGGGCGCCTCTTATACTCCAACATAAACTTTTAGTAGCGGAATATAAAGCGATTATAAAGACAATTTTTAACATAAATAAGCCAGAAACAAAAATTAAGTGACGGTTGTTAGAAAAGATGAAGCTTAAAAGTGTGTTTGTCCTAAGAGTGAATGATGAGATGGATACTATGAACGAGACGGCCCACAAAATAGTAGATAAGTCTTAGAAGAATATGGCAGACTATATAAGAGAAAGAGCGATTAATGAGGATAACGAAAGGTGCTATAAAGATTAGCAAAGAAACCTATTGGTGGATTGAAGAAATTCAGGGAAGAGTAAAAGAAAAGAAGAATGATTTTAAAGAATGGCAGCGAGATCTATGCGGTACTGCTATTGAGTCCCAGGTGTTCTCCAAAGAAAAACCAACTAAAAAAGCAAGTAAAACAGGCGATGACTATGTGGAGTAAAAGGTGTGCCAAAGAAGTACGTACGATTGATAGAAAGCATGTATGAAAATGTTAATACGCAAGTCCGGTTAGGTTTGCACCAGAAATCCGCCTAATTCCTTAACTGTTTCTACTAGTTATGGATGCGCTGACCGTAGAGGTACAGGATTAGGAACCTTGGTGTATACTCTTCGCAGATGATATTGTCCTCGTAGATAAAGACAGAGTGGCACTTCAAAACAAACTAGATAGGTGGCAGCAAGCGCTGAGCACGTGGGGTTGAAAATCAACAGAACCAAAACCGAATACCTGTTTTTCGATTTTGGCGGGACCTCCAGTGCTGTGCCTCTTAATCGACAATCAGCCACACTAGCATTTACCTTGAATTCAGGTATCTCGTTACAATACAGTAGAGTAATTGTGATATATAGAAAGATATAAGGAGAAGAATAAATATAGCATGGCTAAAGTAGAGACAAGTAACCGGTGTAACATGTGACAAACTAATGGACCGCTATATAAATCTATCATACGACCGGTCATATTATAGGGGTCTTAATGTTGGGCCACTAAAGTAATAGACTACAAACATCTCTACTAAGCCGAGATAAGAATGTTGAGATGGATGTGTAGTGTTACATGAATGGATAAGGTAAGAAATTAGTAACACGTGGATCGATAAGTCCCGGGCACATAGATGGCGTTGCCAACAAAAGTTCCGTATTATTTTTCATGAGTACCAACCTTCAGAAGATACCTGTCAAAATTTAATGACATTCTGATGTTTGGTCCCCGAGCTAGAGTGATTTAAATGACGCTAGTCTTGATATTCTCAAAACAATGCGTTCGTGTTCAATTTCATGTGTTGATTTATCATTGCTTTTTAACCGACTTCGAAAAAAGGAGGAGGTTCTCAATTCGTCGGGATGTTTTTTTTTTGCTTTTTGTATGTATGTTCGCCGATTACTCCGTGATTTATGATCCGATTTACGTGATTCTTTTTTGTTCGACGCGGAATAGCTGCCATGTAGTCCCCTAAAAATTTGACATAGTTTGGCCCAGTAGTTTTCATTTTACGATAATTTTGTTGTTCCCGGTTCTTGGGACCTATATTTTTTAAGAAGCGCGGCACCATTCGTTGGTCCACCCATACATAGCTAGACACTAAAAAGTAACAATTAAAAAATAAAAACTTCGTTTAAAAAAACCGACTTCAAAAACTAAAAACCTAAAATGTATAAAATAACTTATTTCTAAAGCTATTATTATTAATATATATTATCTAAAACATCTTGAAGTCGGTGCAAAATAAAACATAAAAATTACTATATTTTGAAAATTACTAAGCACCGACTTTAAGATGTTTTAGATAATATATATTAATAATAATAGCTTTAGAAATAAGTTATTTTATACATTTTAGTTTTTTAGTTTTTGAAGTCGGTTTTTTTAAACGAAGTTTTTATTTTTTTGATGAAAAAAATACAGTGCAAGCTCAGCAATGGCTTGAAAAGTGCAACGGGGACTCGCTCCATCAAAAACAACCATTTCTCGGTGGTATGCTGAGTTTAAACATGGTCGTACAGACACTAAAGATGCTGAACACTCCGGCCGGCCAAATGAGGTAGTTACACCGGAAACCACCAAAAAAGTCCGCCAAATCTTTTTTGAAAACCGTAAATTAAAATTGCGTGAAATAGCTGACTCCATAAAGATTCATATGGCAGTGTGTACGCTATTTTGCACGAACGAACGAAAATTATTAATAAAAAAATGAAAAATAAACATTTTCTAATTTTTCCAACGGGGTTCTATTCTAAAGCCTTTCAAGAATTGCTCCAAGAAAGGAAAAAATCTTAAATTTATAGTTTAACAATTATCACACTTGCAATTGTCATGTTCAAGCAAAAAAAATTTATTAATTAACTATTGAATAACTAAATGAAAAATTGTTATAAAAAAAATTTTCAAGCAGATTATTGTTCATTCATCTATTCAGTTAGTGCCTGATTTTTTTCAATTTTTTATTTTCATATTTAGTATGTTTAAATAATATTTATTTATTAAATGGCCGATGTGGGTGTGGCTTGCGTAAGCCAGAGTACCCGTTTTCGGCCGTATTTTCATCCCTCTGGGAAAATTATAAATATTGATCTTACAGTTTCGGGAGTCAAGATTTTTTTTAGGAAATTTCCTCTTCCTTCCTCTTTTCTAATCTTTTTTCAAATTTGAAAAATCTTTATTACTTTTTGAGATATTTGCAAAAAACTAAACGGGGGGTTTAGTTTCTTTTTTTTAGTTAATTGTTAATAACTTTTACAATTTTTGCAAGCGGAACTTCATTTTTTTTTGGAAAATCAAATCGAATGATTTTATCGATAATATATCATCGATAAATATATCATTTATAATTTTCGGAGACTACTGAAAAATTTTGGTCCAAAAGGCACTTGTTTACTAGTCTATATTATTAAAACTAATTCTTAAGAAACATCTTTACCCATAGATTATTTTCTTGTTTACGCATTTGTTTTTCATTCCAGCCGTAGTGATTTCCCAATGGCATTCTATTATTCTTGTCGCAAAAGTAAATTAAACTCTTCTGAGTGTGAAATGCGACCAGAATTTTGAGGTTTAAGAGACAACAAAACTAACTATGAAACTACTAGTACTATAATATTTATGTTATTTTATATCATATCGCTTACTGCACATATGAATAAAGTAAGATAAAATTATATTTTATGAGCCCTCAACTTAACATAGTGAGCGATACGAATAATTAAGTTAGAAATTAAAAAATACAATGTTGTGAGTTGATTTCAAGGGAATACAAGGTGTTGAAAAATGCCAGTAGTGAAGGTTGTGGAACCCCTGAAGGTGTTTTGTCAAGAACAGAGGTTTACTAACTGGTTTACCTTGTTTTTTACACTACACCTGCTCGAAAAGCGGATTGAACTTTTCTGGAAATCGTGGCGAAAATATAGTCATTTAGTTGAAATAAGCAGGACTGAAAATCTATGAAAATGAATTGCTAATCTGGTGGTTGTTTTTTTTTTAATTCTGGGTGTTTACCCAAAATTTAGAAAAAATGTTTAAATAGGTTACTATTTAAATATTTTTTGTTTTGTTTTTAAAAATTATGTAGTCATGTTGACAAAAACCAAATCCTCATAAAATCGCCATACCTATATGTCCGTTTGTCGTTTTGGGTAAAGTCTGTGTTTTTTTTATTGCCTGAATCGGGCAAATAGAAAGACGGTCTACCTGATGAAAAATGGTTGTCATCACCTTTGGATGTTTGCTGCTCCAGAGGCGTAGACAACGTGTTGCCAGCTTCTAGATTAGGATAGAGAGGTTGGGATACGAGAATGAGAGAGTAGGAATGAGATGGGAGATGGGATAAACGAGATGTGATATGGGAGGGGAAAGTAGGCAAGGTATGTGTGTATATAGTGCCAAAAGCTTCCGTAGCTGTCTGCCTGTCTGTCTGTTACTAAAATGCTGAAAGACAAAAAAGAATTACGGTTCCTTACCCGTACCGACAAAACCGGAAGTCAGACTGTTTTTCTTTCTTTGACACATATTTCATAATATGTATAATAATAATTATAAATAGAGTAGAATAGAAATCTTTTACTATTGGTAAAAATTTACATAACGTTTGTAGTTTATATCAAATTATGTGCATTAGTAATTAATGGTGGGGTTTCATCTGCGATAATGTTACAGATATAGTCTCTTTCATGCAGATATGTCGAAGGAATGCGTTATTTGAGATACGACATTATTAAAGACGTGTAACATTGACAGATAACGTAAGTATATATACACATACTACTATAATGTGGCTACTCTTTAACGCCGTTTTTACGTTTTAAATAAGACGCATCGACCATATTCTAATTTTTTAATATTATCGCAGATGAACACAACCCAAAGAAAATTGCAACGGATCTATCGCCGCAGCGGAGAACTTCATTGCTCTGTGGGGAAAATGAATGGATAATATATAGAACCTCGGCATTAATTATAACTGATTTTCTGACAACTATTTGTATTAATAATACAATTGGTACCTCCATGTAAACCTTCTTTCGGCGTCTTCTTCTTCCAACATATGTAAATTATCTCTTTAAACCTGGCAACGTGTTCCATTTTTCGCACAAACGTCAGACAGTCATGTCATGTTATCAATAAAATAAAAGATATCGATCCACTCTGTAAATATTTAATAACAGACGACTCATTGACTCCTCAGGTGATCAGAAGGCTGGTGCCTACCTCGGCCAACGGATCAGTATGGCGATCCAGCGAGGAAACGTAGCCAGCCTTCTGGGCACCTTACCCATAGAAGACGGTGATCTGGGCTCAGTATTCTACTTATAGTCTTGAGGGACTATGCGTAGAATACAATACAAATAAGTTAAGTTTTCGTACATTGTATTCAATAGTATATATAAATAAATTGATAAATTAGAATTTAATAACATAAATTAATATAACATAAAATATATCCCTCCCGCAACGCAAGTGATTGTTTATACTTTATAAATAACCCGCTGCGCACTGCAAATATAATAAATACGTATAATTTAACAAATACATAATTATTTTGTAAAAATAATATCTATAATGAAATAATTACTGCATAGATGTATATAAATACAAAAAAAAACGTTACAAAACTGCAAACACACAAGTGCAGTTGTGTGTTTGCTACGCATTTGTGAAGAAGTCAAAGTGAACGGCAGCGGCATTTCATCCCATTAATTAGGTACGTATGTGATCATTCTCACATTTCTATCTAAATCGTCACACACTTCTTTTCCTATCAAATTGAAATAGTTCACTGTTATCATTAAATCCAACTCCACCGCAACAAGAATCATGTTTATAATAGAATATTCCTAAAATTTACTTAAACTAGGAACTTTAGATATATCTATATCCCGGTATACCGGGGGCGTGGTTTCCCCGGCAGTGGAAAAGGCCGTTGGGCCGCCATCTGCTAGGACGTCGTGGAGTGGTGAGACCATGCACACGTAGCCCTGTTATAAGGCGAAAGACAGAACACCGAGGAGTTCTAGTGACTTGCGGTGCTATTGCCACCTCAAGTTGGTGTATCCCTCACTCCTCACCACGTTTACCCCGCGCTGAATCGTTCTCAAACGGATTTCGCCTCGTCAAGAGCAAAAGGCACTTAAGATACAGCACTAAATATTATATTATGTTACCTGTCTACCCGTACCGTACCTAATGCAATTATTTTAGTTAGACGACAACACGATGCCACTTCCGCAACTATCTCCGTTTAAATCAATTTCCTATCAAATTAGAGGTTCCAATACGGAGCAGATTATATATTGAATGAAAATGAAACTTTGATGTGATAAAGCCTGTACCTTTTATAGACAGATAGATAGAAGTAAGTTTAGGCATTAGATTGGCAAAGGTAAGGTCCCTTGAGTAGGAACTCATATATCTATAATATCTTATCTCTCTATAATAATATAATAAAATTGTAAACATGCCTTGTCTGTTTATTAAAACTATTTAAAAAAAATCAACTGGAATAGACTATATTATTATAAAAACGATGAAGAATACAATGCATTTTTTAGAGATCTTCTTCTTCTTGTTTTAGATTACGTAACAACTATTAGGCCGATTTCGATGCAGTTTTCGCTGATTGACAGTTAAGTCTTATACTTAAACTCTAAACTACTTTTTATCCTGGGAATCCCGCGGAAAATTTTCTGGAAATTGTTTTAAATGGCCAGATTAAAAAAAAACTCTAATTCCAATGTGATTTTATTTACTGATCCATAGCAAATTTAATTTAATAAAAGTTGTGATATTTTTTAATTCCGAAATGCCACGGAAATTTTCTCGGGAGCGGTTTGAAGTTGTTCGGATGCATAAAAGTAACTTATTATTCCGACACAGTTTTCATTAAAACAATAGTTTACATACTTATTTCAAATGCTGCGATACTTTGTGTCCCGGGAATCTCGCGGGAACTCCGAAGTGAAACGTGAACACGTGGTCGCGTGAAGCGAGCATATCCTAGTAATATTATAAATGCGTCTGTACATTGTAGCTATTTAAAAAAACAACTTGAATAGACTATATAAACGACGAAGAACATGATGCATTTTTTGTTGTTGTTGTCTGCTTGTCGGTTTATCTGTTCTGCCTCTGATATTACTAAAATGGCCGTAGCGGAAGATCAGCGCTGGTTAACAACCAGCAATTTGCTGAGCTAGAGCCAATTTAGAACTTCATCTTCGTGGTTTTATTAGTGTTACTTAGTATTATGTAGTTCTTAATAAATCCTTTTCTTTATATATATAATTTTGTAATATACGAAATCTTGACGATATTGAAATCAAGTATCTACACTTGTTCAAGGTTGACTTGTTGACAAAGGCTTTAGTCAGTGAGTCTCCCAATAAAATAAAATAAAGGTGCCCATTATAAACGCGTCACGTAACATGAACGTAACAAAGCTTAGAACAAACGATTTTATACGCTATTTACCTAGATTAATGTAGAAAGGGCTGCTATTTTCTGCTTACCCCAATACTTTTTTTTTAAACTCGCCTACTATAATTTTAAAGAACATATTTTGGTACCTGTCATGTCTATTCCTCCACAGTCATCATCAAGACTAGGTTATGCGTACTACGTAAGATTAGAATATATTAAAGTATAATTGAATCCATCCTTCTATAAAACATATAATAAAGGCTTCTCCCACGACGCTATCAACAAGAATGACGATTTTTATTCCGAGATTCCTACTAGTTGCTCGTCAATAGCCGCTATTGGCCAGTTCCGATAGCTAACGATTTATTCGCTTGCTTTACAATCGGTTAAATTTTGCCATAACCTATATGGCGCTTATGTCAAATTTTGACCGATGGTAATGCAAATGAAATTTCGGTAAGATATAGGAATAGACCATATATCGTCTGAAGCGTTGACGTTTCGATAGTTATAGCACCGACGTTGAATCTGCTAAACGTTTATTAGGTCTTGAGACCTACAGTTGACTGTCATGCCGTGGTAAATTCCGAATTTCCCTATTCGATCAGTTATTTAAGAAAAAAAGGGGGTCAATCTCGCAATGAGAGATAATACGCTGTAAATTTGTATACACCTTCATTTTAGCGTTCTAAAAGTCATCTGAAAAGTGTACATTTCGTATCTCGTCCCGTGAGTTATTCAAGGTTAAAGGTCACAAAAATCAGCTCTTCGCGATTATCTCGGTTTCTATAGCGTCAATGAAGTTAATAGTTATTATGAAAATGGCAGAGCATAAAACTTGCGACGTATTTTGTTTTATAAAAAATTTCATCAACCGTTTTCGAGATAGAGGGCAGAGAGTCCACAGCGCTCAGCTATACTCACTGTAGTACTATGTAGACCGTGCATCTCAGTTAATAATACCATGTATAAAGTTATTAAATCATTGAAATACCATTAACAATAAATAATTTGTATTATTAATTAGTTAATACATTTACTTATTAGTTAAAAACATTTTGTTATTATTGATTAGTCAATAACATTTTGTATACATTTCATATATTTGTTTAATAATACAAACCTACTTTGTGTAAATTAAAAACTCATTAGATTAAATACTTATTGTATATCAGACAACTTTTAAAACACCAAAATGAAGGTGTATATAAGTTTACAGCTTATTGTATCTCACTCTGAGATGACACCTCTAATATGACTGGACTACGTTGATTATAAGTAAGTCACATAAAATGTAAGAACATTTTCCCTCAAACTGAGCCTCAACAACGCATTTGAGGTGAGTTGCACGCTTCTATCAGTGGTAGAAGCACGTTACGCGAGTCAGATACATATCAAATAAATAATAGACATCAGATTTGTACTTGAAATTGAAAAATCATCTTTTTATGATAACTCTTTTACAGTGCAGGCTGTCAAATTTTGGAATGCGCTGCCTCTTACTGTCAGAGAGGCCAAAACATCGCCTACATTTAAGAACGCACTCACAAAACACTACTTTTTCTTAAATAATTATGCCTAATTCTTATATTATATACTATTTAATATATATGTATGTATATGTATTTAATTTATAAATTATATAGTTTAAGTATGTTTATTTATGATATATTTAATGATCTGCATTACCTACATCGCCAGATTAGGTTAAATTATTCCTTAAGTTAGGTTGCCTAGAAGAAATTGCTTTCAGCGATAAGGCCGCCTATTGTTTCTACCACGACAATATTGTAATTGTGTATTTTGAAAGTGTATATTTGGTGAGCAATAAAGTGTTATCTATATCTATCAAAATATCTTTATATATTATATCAACTGCAACAAATAAACTGATAGTAATTTGATACTCTATAGAAAGTAGGTATTAAACGTTTAACATAATTTTCTTGCTATTCCTAGCTAACGACGAATGCTACCTTTTATATTTCTTTCAATGCATCTTTCGTCTGTTCTTTAATACTTTAAAACGTAGTTTTTTTTCCTTTGGATATGGAAACGTACGGTTAACATGGATGCTTATTATTTAAATTGTACCTATAGTGGCAGTGCCATGCTGGAATCAATAATTTAATTACAGTAATTAGGCGATTGGTTTGATAGACGGTCTCACAGAGTATCGGCGTGCAACGGCAAGCCTTGAGCTAATCCTGTTTCGTACTTTTTTCGCGCTTTCAGTGAGATTTCCGTTGGCCTACTTCTGACAGAATAGGGCATTCTCATACCCCTTTTTTATTGCATGAGTTCATCAAACAGGCAGACGGCCATCTGATGAAAATCGGTTACAATCGCCTATGGACATTTGCAACATCAATGGTGTTACAAATGCGCTGCTGCTCTCCTAAGGAGGACTGGAACCTGGCCACTAATACTGGAACACAACACAAGGTTATTATGGCGGCATAAACTTTAGACCAGGGGTGGTAGCCATCCAGACGGGCAAATACCCTACCACCTGGCCGTGGTTATTTTATCGCCTCTTACTACACAGGTCGCCCGGTCATATGAACTTGTTTGCTTCCAGCGCTTGCACATCTATCCCATTCTCATTATTCCATCCTAAAGATTATTATCAATGTGTTGTCTTCGCCCCTGGCGTTACACACGTCTATAAGTGACGGTAACTACTACCTACCCATTAAATGGGCCGTCTGTCTGATTTCCAATTAGCAACATGTAGAAATTGGATATTGAAGTGAAACTTCTATATAGACGGGGGGATTTTCTCTGTCACGAGAAAGCATCGAAATATGTGCTGGGACACATAGTAGAAGTGAAACTTCAACGGACAAGTGGAATAACGAATGGCAACGGACAAGTGGAAAAACGAATGGCAACGAACAAGTGGCAAAACGAATCGCAATGAAATTTTAACTTGAAGTTTTACGGGCAGATTGTTAATGTGCTCGTCTAATTTGAAAACCTGCCCGTAAAACTTCAAGTTCAAATTTTGTTGCAATTCGTTTTGCCATTTGTCCGTTGAAGTTTCACTCGTACTTTGTGTCCCAACACACATTTAAATTTTTTCTTCTTTTGGTTTTGTTTTAATTGCTAAATATTGAACTTATTGTCCTTGTTATATTCTGTCACCACTTTAGTCACACTCAGGGTTAAATACTGTTTATTGATTTTAAATAACGACTACTACCTATACTGTGGCGGCATCCACATTCAAATTGTCATTTTCTAATTTAAAAGCAATTTGGTTTTGTCAGTCCTAGTTAAAAGTGTGTGTCCCAGTCTCCAAAGCGGACGCTACGAATGTAGTGGGCCCAGAGAATTAGCATTCCTATATAACTTTAGATTTACGTTACGTTTATATTTAGATATTTTATATTATTAGATAATAAAACTAACAATTTTAGATTGAAACTTTTTAAATCATCTTACAACCAATCAATAGTTCATACATTTAGGTATATACTAATCTAAAATATGAATTCATAGTTATCGACCATAAACTTCCATTAAACATCCAGAATTCTGATGTCGTGAGGAATTATATGCCTGCCAGCGGTCTCATAAGACCGTATAACAGGATAGGATGATGCTACATCCACCAAAATTTGCAGTTCTTTGAAATTCTAATACCTCGTCTACATTATGCTCACTCACATATTATTTATAGGTTATTGAATAGAAAATCCGAACTTTACAAACCTAACAAGGCAAAGTGTATTGAAACCAAAACACCTACGTATATTTCTAGCAATACCCTACTATTGAAGTGAAAACTTCTTTAGGCATGTTGGTCACTTTTTAACCGACTTTAAAAAAAAGGAAGGAAGGAAGGAAAAGGAAGTTCTCAATTCATCGGGATCTTTTTTTTGGTATGAAAAGCAACTTATATCACGCTCGGATGCAATGTTTATGACTGAACGATAGCAAGTTTTCTAAAGCCAAATCTGTGATACTTTTTACACCGGTTAAACTCCTGCGGGGTGGAATTTTCCCGGGAGTGGTTCAAAATTCTAAGGGCGTATAAAAATTATTAGTTTATTCCGACACAATTTCCACTAAAATAATTTAGTTGATTCCGATACAATTTCACTAGAACGAGTGCTAACTGGATTTCTTTACTTGGAAACCACGTGATTTTAAGACTTGCTTGATGTTAGAGTTTCTTACTATATTTAGTAAAGTCAAAACTTTATTAGACACGTTTTCACTTCTCACGTGCAGTCTTATGACAGACAGTTTTTTTATTCTATTCTACACCCCAGCGAGCAGGAAAGTGGACAGCGCGAGTATGTAAACAAATTTTATTTTAACTTTTTTTATTGCATGACTTCGGTAGACAGAAAGACGGCCCACCTGATGGATAGAGGTTACCATCTCCTATGGACATTTGCAACACGAAAGGTGCTACAAATGCGCAAATTGAATACTTGATACTCGCGCTACTCACTTTTCCACTACTTTCTGTCGTGAAAGCGGGCATAATTTAAACGAGGGGTAGATCTTAATTTTAATGATCAAGATTGTGTTGAGATATAACGTAATATTATAAACTGGAATTCTCAAAATCTATAAATACATCTTGTGTTACAAAAGGATCCAATAAATGTGCCAAATGCAAAATATATTCCAGAAAACATAAAAATATAATCGTTTATTCCCGTGAGCAGGTTTAGCTGTCGAACGTGTGATCAAAGATAATTTCATCTGTACTCGTATACATTTTTTCACACGATTAGAATTCCAATGTAATATAATACCCTTTGGCTGCTTTATTTTAAAGCTTATATCACGTTTGCCCTATATTTCCTTACATTTTGCTTTTATCTCAATACTTAATCGACATTTTTGCCAATGACCAGATAATGTATAATCTATATATTTATACATGAAGCAAAAACACAGCAAAAACTTTGTACCCCTTTTTAGGAAAATTGCGCGGTCGAAGGAGTATGAAATTTCGCATACTTATAGTTTGTACAGAATACCGATATTTTTTTTAATTATGCATAAAAATACATAAAAATATACACTATCATGTATTTGACACACACACATGCATATATACACTTTTGTTTATTGCTAAAGTCAAATTAACAGTACATGTACATGTAGCCTTGGCGAAATCTGTAATTGTAGAATTATAAAGTATAGTCTTTGACAACAGAACCTTAATAATTTTAAACTTATATTTTCAATTAATTATTAGGGTCGAATTTCGACCACGGGCGACCACTAATTACAGTTAAATACTTACCAGTTTACAGTACAATGAAACGTTTCGTAGATTCTGTGTTCATCCTTATTATTCCATAGATAGATCCAACATCCACTATTCCTTTTATTTGAGTACAGATTCCTAAAAACATTTAATCGCAAAAAATACTTGTTTCGTAGAACGATCCAAAGGTTGTTTCATCCATATCATAATTATATATTTGGTATTACTTCTAGGCGCTAAGAACCTCAGCCAGAAGGCCCAGCTTGCCATACACAACGCGGTGCTGGTACCTACGCTCACGTATGGAAACGAGAGTTGGGTATGGAACAGAGAGCATGAAAGTAGAGTAAACGCCGTCGAGATGCGAGCACTACACAAAATCTGCGGAGTGACACTCGCGGACCGCGTTCGTAATACCGAAGTAAGAAAGAGAGTTGGTCTGCCAGAGAGTGTCGGGGTGAAGGTAAGGAAAGGAATGCCCCGGTGGTTCGGGCACGTGGAAAGAATGTATGATGAAAGAATGACTAAACAGATATACAATGCAAAAGTGGATGGATGCAGAAGTCGCGGAAGGCCACGAAACACCTTCCATGATCAAATTGATCGTGTACTAGCAGAAGGTGATGTCAGGAGCCTTAAGAACAGATGAGCGTGCATGACAAGGCCTATGAATGTCAAAGAAGCAAGTGAGGTTTGTAAGAATAAGCCTAAATGGCACTCTGTTGTTCGTGCCTACCCCGCAAGGAACCTGGCGTGAGGTTATGTATGTATGTATGTATATATATTTGGTAGTATTTATTATAAATGGCTGATTGGCTGTATAAAAGCGGAAGAGTTTGAATGATCCCAAAGGACTGCATAGATATGAAACCATTTTCTCATTACTCCTCGAGAATCATTACAAAGCACAGCAAACAACATACACAATCCAGACGCGCGCAAACATCTCACGCAAGTATCTCAACAGAATTGCCATACTTCTAAACCAACAAAATATTTTAATACCGCTCAAAAAGGAAATATGTAACTTGGTGATATAGGAATTAGCGAACATATACCTATTAACTTTTTGCTCACTTTTCAATTTTTCATGTCACAACAATTAAACAATAAATTATAACACCACACAAATAATAACAAAACTTATACACTTACTCACACCAACGCGCACTACCACTGCATTGCATTACACGCACACTTCACAAACAAACCAAGACACACAAAGAGCCTAAAAATTAATAACCTAGGCACAGAAAGAAAAAATAACACACATGGCACTAGTTAAGATAATATATATAGGTATAGACATAAGGCACACACTGCACGTGCACTTCCTCACAACACCAGCGTGTAACAGATACACTCTACATTAGTATAGGTTTAGTATTAAAATTAGAAAAAAATAATATTATAGTTATTTTTAAGGTACACACAACACAACATAAAAATCACAAAAATAAACAATAAGCGTGTATGAACTCACTTCAACAAAAACTTTAGTTGTAAAAAGGGTACGGAGTCGAGTCCGTAGATTTGTTAATAAAAAAACCTTTTTGCTCACTAAATTTATCGCTACAGATTTAGTTCTCTGACATATCGTTAAAAACTTCTGGTTTAAGATAAAAAAAATTGTTGATAGATAACTAAAAAACATCTCACGAATAAATTCCCCAAGTGTACAGTTAATGTAAATATAACACAAGTGTGTGCGTCTCACAATAAGAGTCCCGCAGCAAAAAATGTAACTAATTATACAGACTAGCCCAGCCACGCTGTTATGTTATTTTTTATTGTTTTATTGTAAATGTTACATGATATTATTATTCTATTTACTAATTACTATTAATTCGGAATATTCCTAAAAAAATCTTTCTAACATGCCGTTGCGGGACGGTAACGCCGCGTCTGCGGGACTTATTTCATGACATATAATCTATATTTATGTTTACAGCGACCGGTGAGTTATTTGAAGTGCAAATATTTAGCCATACCGCCTTCGCCATGTCCCGATAGAAGGGGTAGGCCTAATAAATGCTGGACTAACGTCGTTATGAAATAGTAATAAACTTATGTACCAAAGGTCTCATTGAGGGACCCAAATTCGTACAATGAATTTGGGTCCCTTAATGTGAGACCTTTGATACATACGTTTACCAAATTAGCTGAAACGAAAAAGTAAGAAAGTTGATTTTGGTTTCCGATGTGGTAAATTCAAACGCAACCACGTTTTAACGGTTGTAATAACATGTCATAATAATTTTCAATTTTAAAATGGTATTCTTCCTTTTTCGGATATCAGCATGATATATTTTATTGAATTAGATAACAAATCGGTTCTTTATCAGCCATATAAAATGTGAAAACTGTAATGAGCGACAATATCCCAAAACAAACAAGAGTGAAGGCAGGCAGTAATGATAGGCCAAAAAAGAGATCGTGTAAAAAATTACATCTATATTTATGGTATGAATGAGAATAAATGAGTACCTACAGAGGGAAAGAATATACTATGCCGACCGCAAAAGATTGGGAAATGGTGAAAGTTAAAAATATTCAGAATTAAACCTTACATATCCATAAAATGCAATGAAGTTAATTTGTATAACACAGAATATTACTATAACGAATCATCGGTGAGATTTGACGTTATTCAAGCAATACAGTAAAGAGTTCGTATGCCGTGCACATATCTATAAATAATGTTTGTTTATTTGATCATTTCTTTGTTACAGATGGCGGTGTGAATTTCTAGTGCTAACAGCTTACTCATCTTACGTAAACATATATTAAATGCAAACTTAACTAATGGATTGATGAATTTGATTAGACGTAAAAACACAAACTCAAATCTTAAAATGGACTACACAAACAGCGCGGAGTATAACTACCTAATGAACAAATCTATTGAATGTTACAGAGGAAATGAGACTTATAGTAAATTCACTTTCCATGGTGATGCTTCTAAAGGTAAGTAGTAGGTATTAATTGCAATTAGTAACACAACATATAAGCCTAATATTACAATGTCAACTAACCCGATAGCACTAGTGTCTACATCTGTTTTTAAATATATAAACTAGTTTTTATTAGTATTTAGGGTTCCATGACCATTTTGGCAGAAAACAGTAATCTTATCACGGTTGTCCTATCCAGAATCGCCCCTCCGTCAATATAATATATTAAAACCCTTCTTTTGAAACCGATTGGTCTTTATACATAAAACTAGAAATGGCCCCGCGGCTACGCTGCGTGTTAAATCCTAAGCAGTAGCTTTATTTTACTTACACAAAAACTTAAATCGGTTTTTTAAATATAACAATAACAAAGAAACCAAGACCATGTAGTCTAGACAACTAACTGCCCAGCAAAACATTAGAGGAGAGTCGAAGCCAACCTGATTGGAAGTAATACAACAAATGACTTATTGTTTATGACAACGTAGGTATTTGTTAGAATTGAAATAATGCTATTGCACCGGCTTCTATTCAGCTTATCCGTCTATTCTTTAGAAACGTGACCATTTATCGGGTTACAAAATTCATTTCTGTGTCAAGTTTCATTCGTATACGTTCAGTAGTTTTCGAAAAGGATGCGATCGCAGCGCCATCTATTTCGATATTTTCGTCTATGCCTATGCGTTATTGGGCTAAAAAGTATCCTAATTTACGCCACGGGATGTAAGCTAGCTTTCATTTAAATATGTCGAGTTTCATTTAAATCCGTTTAGTAGATTTCACGTGATGCTCTAACAGACAGACGGACAAAAATTCTAAAAATTGTATTGTCGGAATCTGCTGGTTCGTATTAGCCCTCCTGATTCACATTTTTAAACGCTTTGTACTCGAATCACTCACAGATTTATTATAATAATAGATTTCTCCAAAAAGTGTATTCTGTACGCCGTTATACGCCAGTGTAATGAGTGTAAAGAATAACTGATTGCTGCAACTTTTTTTTTTCATAAATGTTGTATTTAAATATTCCACATTCATATTACAATCTAATCTGA
The DNA here is from genome assembly GCA_949752895.1 of Dendrolimus pini. Taxonomy (NCBI): domain Eukaryota; kingdom Metazoa; phylum Arthropoda; class Insecta; order Lepidoptera; family Lasiocampidae; genus Dendrolimus; species Dendrolimus pini. The sequence goes on along the minus strand of OX457125.1, from coordinate 12,517,392 downwards.
AGAGTAATTGAAATATAACCTAAATTGATTACAAGTATGGCTGTAACTGAGAAATAAAAAAATAAAAATTTAATGCATGGGTATAGTCTATTTGTAGTGCTAGGCTTGCTCAAGGCTTGACGAATTAAAGTTTTATTTAAAGTAACTGCTTGGGAGAATTCGCTTTCAAAGTGGTAGTTAACCTTCTGTAACTTATGAACTATTTAAATGGAAAATTCTAAATACTTTAAGACGGCAGAGTAAGTAACTAAATCTTAAATTATTTTAGAGGCTCTTATGCCTTAATTATCTATATCTACAATATTACAAAATTCTAAAGATGCCGTATCTGTATATTAAAGCTATAAAAAAAAACTGGAATAGGCTATATGAACAATGGAGAATATGATGCAATTTTTCATTTTATTTCTAGTCAGTTAGTTCGAGATTCACGTAAAAACTACTGGGCTGATTTCGATGCAGTTTTTGCTAATCAATAGCAAATTCTCAGACTTAAAATCTGCGGTACTTTTCATCCTGGAATCCCGCGGGAATTTCCCTGAAAATTATATAAAGTGGCCAAACTTAAAAAAACTTTCTGTTTCAGTTGCGATTTTTTCACTGATTGATTGATACAAACATTTCTAAAATAAAATATGTGATACTTTTTATCCCGGGAACTCCACGGGAATTTTCCCAAAAGCAATTAAAAGTTGTTAGGCTGCATAAAGTTTTGCGTATTCCTACACAGTTTCCACTAACACAATAGCATACTTTTTCAATCCCGCAAAACACTATGTCTCGGGAATCCCGCATGAATATTCCTGGGAGTGGTTTATGTGCATAAAAATTAGCTCTTTGGATAGGTCTGCATTATACAATAGTTTATGTTCTTTTTTATATTTTTATATTATATACAATAGTTTGCGTTATTTTCTGTGCAGGAAATCTCACGGGATTTTTCCCAGGTATGTAATAAATTAGGTTTCATAAAAATTCATTGATTGCAATACGATTTCACTAGAACCATAGCTTAAGTTCTGTTTCAAATGCTTGGGTACTTTATTTCCTGGAATTGACGGGAATTTTCCTGGGAGTGATTTAAAGTAGTTAGGGTGCATAAAATTAACTGATTTCGATACGATAAACGATTTTACTAGTACGACAGCTTACGTTATTGAAGTGATAACTTCTTATGGGAGGGTAAACCGCTACGTTACGTAACGCGTTACGGCGCCAGTCTGTCTGTTATAAATTATCACTTCTGTCGGGCGTCCCGAGACGCACTGTTTTTTATTTAGATGCCGTGGTACATTATATCTTGGGAATTCCGGTCTTGTCGGAGAATCGATCACACAGCTTATATAGCACGACAAATTGGCCGTGGTATTACGGCTTAGCTTGGAACTATAGACGATTTACATGCCTGACTAAACCAGCACTTTTTATATTTTCCGGGATTTCCTAACTTCGAAACCACGCGATTATTAGGACTAGCCCGATGTGATAGTTTCTATATTTATTAGACAACTTTAGCAGAACAGCTTTTGTAGTCTTTCAGTAACATTAGTTATTCCGGGATTTTATAGGAATTACCGGCGTTCATGTATTTCCATACTAAAAAATTAAATGCCCTGCTGGAAATAAGCTTTGATTTTAAATATGCGTAATGTAACTGTAATTTATCCGTGCAGGAACGGAGAAAGGATACAATTTCCTGCGGTCGGGCGGCCTGTCGTAAAAGGCGACTAAACAACCCATAGCAAGGTGGTAGGGCATTTGCCCAACTGGATGGCTACCACCCCTGGTCTAGAGTATGCCGCCAAACAACCTTAAGTTGTGTTCCGGCATTAGTGACCAGTTACCAGTCTTCCATAAAAGAGCAGCAGCGCATTTGTAGCACCTTTGGTGTTGCAAATGTCCATAGGCGATGATAACCGTTTTCCATCTACTGGGCCGTCTGCCTGTCTGCTGAACTCCTGTAATAAAAAAACCTATGTTATGTAAATAAAATATAGTATATATAGACAGCTCATAAACGTCCTACTGCTGGGCTCGGACCCTCCCACTATAGGGGAACGAACAATATATTGACAGAAATTTGATAGTAGATTTGAACACAATCCTTTGAGTGTTTTTTGAAATATTGGACATAATTGAAAAAACAATACTTAGGGTTAACCAAATGATAAAATATTAAATATTCCATAGATATCTAAAGTCTATTTTAAATATGACAGTATGGCTGACACAATCATAAAACGGCACTTGTAGCGTTATCGTAAATATATCTACGAAATCAATTTTAATTATATAAAAATATACTTAATCTTGTTACTATTTAATATTATAATAATCTTTTATTTAGAATAACGATGTTTATTTCTTTATTTACGTAATTTCTCCCATACCGTCTTATTTGAAATAGACTGTATCTATATAAAATCTGACTGTTACGCACTTGTCCATTTTTATTTATCTAAGAAAACAACATACGTTGCATATATCAGTTCTAAATTGATGATAAGATTTTATCTCGTAGACAATATGGTCTTCACAGATATATTATCACAAGTACCTATGTAAGATTTTTTCTCGTAAACAATACGGTGTTTACAGTTATATTATCACCATTGTATATCAATGAATCATAGGTAGAATTCGCGCAAAAGTTTAATGCGCCCGAGAGAAGTTATGTACGTGTGTTTTGTGCAGGTGTAGTAATGTTTTGATGTTTATCATGCATAACAACAATGTGAGAAGTGACGGAGATGTTATGCCATTCCGGGTACCGGGCAGGCGGGACCAAAACACTTCTCACGCTATTCTAAACTAAATGCGAAACAGCTCGCCAAAAAAGATACCTACCCTTTTCGCGTAAAAGAACTATATACCTTTAGCTTAGTTAGCCCATTATAGAACTACCAACTTAAAAACGAAATCCGAGCGATTAGTCTCGATCTAGCTCTTTCAAGAGCCGCAAGACCTAGAGTATATATACCCTATTTTTTTATTATACATAAACGAAGACATTTTCATTCATATTGCCACTTGGGTAAACAAATGATTTGTGATCTTATTTCAAGGGAAATACAGACGATTATGTAATGCAAATATATTCCAACTCATTGCTTCAATAACGGGTTGTCTGGAAAAAATATAACAATAATAAATTTTAAAAGGAGTGTTTATTAATTTTTAAAAAATTATCATGTCTAAATGAAATGTTATGTAGTTATTGAGTAATGGCCATATCGTATCAAATTACTGATGTTTTAGTTATTAGGCTGTTAGCGTTCTTGTCTATGCAGTACAAGCAAATCTTAAATGCGTTCTTGAAGTTCATAAAGGTACAAAGGTACCTAGGGTTCACGAGGTGGTATGTGCAGAGCTGAGTAGGTTTGCCTAGTTCGAGAATGTGAGATAGATGAGCTAGTCCCAATTATAAAAATGATCTTGCCTTTGCTCAATTAATAGCTTACGGGCACGAAATAACGCCCACCTTTTTTTCTTGCAGGAGTTCAGCAGATAGGCAGACGGCCCACTTGATGGAAAGCGGTTACCATCGGATATTTGCAACACCAAAGGCTGGAACCTGGTTACTAATGCCGGAACAGAACTCGAGGTTGTTATGCCTTGCCTTACAATAGGTATCGAGTCCATGTTCTTTGAACAGTTGAACGACTCACGTTTAACTACTGTGAGACACAGCATTGCCTACAACCCTCTTCCAGCAGCGCTATATATTTACTGGTTCTTATTGCTTTTTCTGCCATTACAATAGACTTGACGATATCTATCTGTTTTAAGTCATAAGGATTATGCGATAAATATAAATTATTCTACTAAAAATGTAACGAGAAATTAGTTTTAGTTGTCTGATAACCTTTTAACCGCAAACCCGCGAAAAGTAAGTAAAAAGTCACAAAGTGAAAAAGGGATTATGATTTTTAAAAACAAAAGTTTCGAATTTGGAGTTATCTTTTTTCATATCCAGACTCTTTATTAATAAGTAAGTGCTAGTAAAATAGTTTGGCTATTAATCATCCTTAGAACTAAATTATAACCAATAATGTAGAAAAATCAAAACCGCTTTGTTTTACAAAGGAATTTATAAATATCATCTTATGACCCTAGAAATTTACTCTTTTTTACATAAAAAGTATGAAAATGAACTCTGAGTAAATCCGATGATGACATTTGATCGTAAAGCATGTTTACAAATTTCATAATAATAATGTATGCCTTTGGACGTTCCAAAGGCATATATTTCGACATTAAATAACAGCAAACATTTTTATATTCCAACGAAATACACATCATTTATTTAGAACGTACGTATGTATAATTTGATGTAGATTTTGAGACTAAATGTAATTTGCAGAAAGAGATGCGTGGTGTCCTCGCACGTTCGACGGTTTTATGTGCTGGGATAGTACTCCGGCCTCCGCAACCGCATTTCAACCATGTCCCGAATTTGTTGTTGGATTCAACCCACGGCTTAGTGCTTCGAAAAGGTATTTTTATTTTCTCTTTTACTTGCCTAAAAGATTATAAAAAATATTTTTTACATCATCCATTCGCACGTTGTATGCCATAATGTAGGCAAGCTAGGGCATATTTTTTTCAAGACCGATTAGCGTATTTCCTTCATTTATAGGTTATCTCCATATGCAAGTTTCCTTACACGAACTACAGCAAGTAATCGTACATTATTTTCTCCCTAGAATATGATAAAAAAATCATCGGTTATATCATATGGATATTTATTTTGATAACTAAACTAAACCTAGTACTGTTTAATGTGACTACTGTAAATTGTTTATTATGTGTATGTGGTGAACAATAAAGTGTATTCTATTCTAAACCTAGAAAAAAATAAAATGTATACAGTTTTTTTTCTTATTCATTTTTTTGTTTCTTCTGTGGACGATTATCAAAAGGTTGGTTTGATTTTATATGTAGGTGTATGTATGTTTAAATAACAAGATAATTATATGTAGTACACGGTTTTTTAATATAATATGAACCTGTGCGTTTTAACTTTATTGTTACTTATTCTCTTGTGATTCAATAAACAAAATTCGGGAAAATTAAACGAGTAAAAAATCAGTCAAGTATGTAAACTTCACGAGCTATGTAGAAAGAAGCACAATAAAGAAGCCTTAAGTAAATTATTTGATACGCCATATTTTAAAAACAACTTAATGGATTTTGTTCACACCAATTTTCATTAGAAGTAAAGCTCCATTTTCTATCACATCGTCCAAAAGTTAGAGCTTTTTGAGAGACTTTTTAAGCTTTTAGTAACGAATATCTTTAGTAGTTATTAAGGAGCATCCTTACACATTTTCAATACCTGTTTAATAGTACATTAAACAGGTATCTTTTTTTTCATTTATCAATTATATCACTATATGGTGGCTATAATTAATTTTTAGTAGATGCACTAATAAGTTTTTGGAACCTTTTTAAATTTTACAACTTAGTCTGAAGTTTTTGGAACGTGCGTTTAATTTATTGGAAATATTCAGTTATAAAAATTACGTACATATCATTCATATTAGTAGCGTAATGGCTAACGCACGCGTCCTATAACAAATATCGTGGTAGCGGTAGTTTGGGACGCGTGCGTTAGCCATTAGCTAGCGCACGCGTCCCAAACTCAAAAGGGCGCAGGTTCGATCCTGGCCAGAACGCCTGCACCACTTGCATATTGTTACAATTACCACGTGCTAACAACGGTGAAGCAAAACTTCGTGATGCAACCTGCACATCGAGATAATCGATGTGTCAAACCTGCCAAGCCGCCTTAGACAAGCGTGGTGGATATATTGATATATTGGCCGTTCCCTCTATAATGGGAGGCCCGAGCCCAGCAACGGGACATTTAGGGCTGATATTGACGTGACTCAATGAAAAAAAAAACATGACTCATGCGGCGTTTCCTCGCTCTGAGGCGTTCCATTTAAGGCTTGAAGTGCAAGCGAGAGCGCGGAACGAGCGACAAAGTGGCACAATCGGCCTCCGCGTTCGGCAGCGTAATTGACATAATTGTATTTATGCGTACAAATAAATGTAACTTGATCAATTCAATTGTGATCCATACAAAATATCTATCAAACAAATAAAATTAAAATATCTTTTGAAAAATGAAACCATTCCATCTGTATTTTCTTATGACGTTGTCACGTTCAACTATCGTCTCTCCATATATTCAATGTACTCTGTGCTATCGTCAGTAAACCGACTTTACAGACACCCGTTTTTTTTAAGTTAAATTCAAATCATGAAAAAAGCATATTTCGGGAATACATTTCTGTTGGTAAATACCGAAATAAAAACAATATACATATACGAAATCCATCTCATAGACTGCTTTTATATGCAGGCAAAGCCATCTCGTAGGATACAACGGATAAATGTGTGTCAGCGAATTTCATAGAGGTTTCTAGATGTCTCGTAGAATATGTAATATTAGGTATTCTCTTAGCAATGGAAACCATAAAAGTGGATTCCATTCATACATAGTTTTTTCCTTAAGGTTCTTCTTAGTTTGACTCAAAATGACACTAGGTAGTATGTATGTACAAGACCATGTTTAATCGTTTGTTACACACGTACATACATATAAATATTACTGTGTTATTATATATATATATATATATATATATATATATATATATATGTCGGAGGGAAGTTATAGTTGGATGGATTATTATTTGGATGTATAACGCAAAATATCATTTGTTTACATTTTAATTACTTCTAAAATTCTTAATGTAATTTAATTAGATTTGTTAAATGTTTCTATAACTTAAAGATCGTTCTAACCCAATAAAAGTTATGAATATTGTAATTTAATAAACGACCAATGAGAGCAGAGCATGTCTTGAGCGGGGTCAGCGCCCTCTATACTTTGAGTAATATCTACTTGGGTAGACTGAGGAGTTTTTGTGGCACATTTGGTTGGTGGCAACAGGTCGAGTTGGACCATGGAGTATTTTAAAGAAAGTATTGAAGCTGGAAGTATGAGCGGGTGCCCTGAACCCGCTGCTCGGTCTAAACTATGTCATAATGTTGATCAAATCTTAATTAAAAGTGTATAAACCGTGGCTATTGTGTTTTATGCTCGCATTTTATCCTGATGACGCCCACTAAACCTGCAATAAGTAAAGATGTCGTGAGAACGTTCTGCGACATACATACATATATATATATATATATATATATATATATATATACATATATATATATATATAAATATAACAATCTACCATGTTATCAAATCGCAGGAAAATCCTGTCATATCCTTTACTATACTACTATCCATCACGGTAGGACGGATTCACACGCCGCAAGTTCCGAGCAAACTGTTTGTTGTTACTGTCATTCAATTATTGTGCCCACTATAGCAATCGCTTTCTATTAGACAATCGGTTAGTGAAATTGACACATGTTTTCACATTACATATGTATGTAGATGTAAATAGTATAACATTCCACTTTATATTGATACTTGTCATATTCGTTAACGAATCTGCGAAAACGCTGTGATGTCTTCAAACTTGATTTTTTTAAAGACTTCATCATATATAAAAAGTTAGAACATAAAAGCACACGTTATAGTATACAACTGTGGAAGGAAATATCTCACCACCTGTTGACTTCAATTAGGAAGTCAATCAAAACTGACTACTAATACTGCATTGTTAACAATTTTATAAGATTTCAGATGTATCAATATATAATAATATCAATCAATATATATAATAATATTTTACTCACACTTCTCAATAAAAATACATTCAGGATTGCAGCCTCTATTCGATTGGAGACAGCGGCTGTAGTCCCTCATGCCATATCCTACGCTACCAGCGTAGAAAACATTAGAACATTGTATTTAATAAAGTTACCTTTCAAACGTTAATAATAGATATATAATAATTATTTATGTATTTATATAGATGTATGATATATCCGAATTCGAAAATGTTAAAAATAATTAAGTAATAATACCGGATAAAATCATAACACCTACGTTTTCTATTTCATGCTGGGAACTCACATAACATATTTGTTGAATATATTTTATACATGAGTAAGTTCAATTGTGGTAAATTTAGTCTAGTGGACATTTGTACACTAGACTACATTTCAGTAGATTTATTTTATGTTCAGTATCCAGTAGGCAGCTTTGTTAAACTTGAATATGGATCAATAAAGAACTCCGTCTTTTTGAATGTGACGCGAAATAAATACTGAATATTAATATGTGTAGCAGACAACAAAGAGATCGCAGGTGACAATGAGTGTCTTTTCCATGTTTTAGTTGGTTTTATTAGTGCAAATTACTCCCGAGACAAAATGTTTCAGTATAACTAGATCCAAAAGGATATTTAAAAAAAAGTCCTAAGCCACACAAAGTCTATGACACGCAAAGATGGATCTCTGCATGTCATAGACATTTTTGTCATAAACTAGTAGGTCTGTATCACCACAATTTGGCAGAAAGATGTAATGTTTACGCTAATACACTATGGCGTTATGGAATTACGAAATTAAAAAAATTAAGGGGGTGGGTAGTGACCGAAATAAAGTAATTCTCATTCTTCAGTTCTATGAAAAGTGAAAATTACTTTTCATTGTAGATTGTTAAAATGCTGGTTTGGTCTTTCTTGGTGATTGTTTGTTTAAATTAGTGGTTGGGAAGATGTTCGTTTCTAAAATCGTTAAAAAATGAAATGTCCTATCTCCAATCTTTGAACTATGAGTCGTAAGTCATGAGCATGACATTACTTGAAAACTTTAAGTATAGCGACGTTATGGTAACATGCCACTATTCGAACTTAAAAAGAAACAGTTTTCTACCTCTCTTTCCTTTCATGTTTCTAAATGTTGGTCATTGAAGAGTGTGTTTTTTCCTTCTATATATCCGGAATAGAGAATCTGGCATACTTTTTCTGTCACGCTTCAAATCTCATTTAAAACATTCAGAAAAAGTAACTAGTAGTAAGTTTTTTCTTAAGTTTTCGCGACTGGTATACATAATACAACTACATTTTAACGGTTTTAGATTTTTATTGTTCCGAAGATTTGGCCACTTTCCAGTAGCCGAGATGACGGCTACTTAGTAATTTTATTAGTAATAAGCTTTTAATATATTTAGAAAATTGTCCGCTGTAAACTTACAAATGAAAAGGTAACCATTCGTCACGGAAAACTAATACAATTCTTTTATATCTTTCTTGTTTTGTTATTATTGTTTTGAAATTTAGTATTTGTATTCCTTAAATGTTTAAAAACGACGTTACATAATTATGTTGTCTCAAAATACAACTTCAAATACCATAGAATTCTACGATGTTTTATATAACTCATTGAAACGTAAGAATTTTTAATAAACATATCATTATTCATTCGTTGTTTACCTATTTCCTTCATGAGTTGTTTAAATTCTAATTTGCGTGTTTTAGGGTTTTACGCTTCGTTTTACATTGTAGCAGCGAGGCTCCCATAACATTATTAAAGTACCGCTAGATGTTTACGGTGATCTCTAAAATACGAAACTATTTTCGTTAACCCATTAATAGTATTATTATAAATATTTAGGTGTATTGAGGCCATTTTCCCCGGATTCATTTCAAAGTCAGTCTTAAAAGAAATTATATTATCATATAAGTGTACGTTAAACCCACGCCGGTGTATGCAAATGTAATTGATAAAAAATGCACCGGAAGGTGTCATCACCATCATCCTAGCTTTTAACCCGGTTGCGCCCGGAATTTGTTTTTACTGTTTTTTCCATTTCACACGGACTGCGGCATTCCTAATTGTAAGACTAGTGCCACACAGACCATACTTCAAGACGTCATTTCCCAGACCTTTTACTGGAACTCACGGATACAGTATGACTAGACATTGTATCTCAAGTAATTAGACGGTTTCCGTAAAACATAGTCGCATCAACATTACCAGCCGCCGAAGGCTTCGCTCCTGAGGCCTCGCAAAAAAGTTTAAAAATATTGTTACGTACGAGCGGGGGTACGCACTTATGGATTGGAAGAAAACACCAGTTTTTAATTTAAAAGCTTTTATTGACTTACACAGTCGCACGTAGTGTCTCTCTGCAGGGTTGCCCCTATACGCACGACCAACGATGCACAGTCCCGATGATAAGTTGTCACACCCGCAATACCGTCGCCGATATTGCGTGGACCACCTCCGATATTATCGCGGGTAGCTTGCGTCTGGTTCCTCTTTCGAACTGCGCTACGCAGCTCCTTCACGTATCTGTCCACCAAACTTGTTACTAAATTCACCACTTAATTCGTCTCTGTACTCTATTAACCTTCTTTGATAACTCTTTAATATCGCACTTGTCGTTTCACCGTCTTGGACTGAACTCAACTTTAAACTCTAAACTGCCCGGTAGGCGCGCCTTACGCTGTTTATATACCTGGAAGAATTTTCTAGAACCCATCTATCTATCTCTGTCTTTTCTTTCCCGAACCTTCTGTTCGGGAACTTTCGTTTATACATGTATCCCTTTCTAACATCTATCTATCTCTTTCTCTCTTTTGTCGTCTATCTCTTTCTAACATCTATCTATCTCTTTCTTTCGTTTATCGTCTATCTTTTTCTAAATATATCCGTCCTTGTCTTTTCGTTCTAGATTTTTCTAGAGTTTTCCAAAAGTTCTAAAACTAGCTAGATGGTTCCACCATCGTTCGCCACAATATTATAATAAGTTGAGGTATTCATAAATATTTCAGTATGCGTGAGTAGTATTTATCTAGAGTAGCAGAGTGGTCTAGCAACACCATAAAACCAAGAGAGACTGTCCGCGTTATCAGTTCTCTCAATTGAAGCGGAAATAGCGGCTTGTGTTAACTACGACATAATCTTTAGAAATTTCAGTGAATCTAAAAGCTGAAAAATTGCTTTATTTAATTTGTGATTGTATTAGTAAATTTTGTCAAGATTTGATTAGCGAGAGAGAGAGAGATAACACTTTATGGCACACCAAAACATACAATTTTAAAAACAGACCATATTTACAATATTTTCTAAGCGATACAATAGGCGGCCTTATCGCTCAAAGGGATCTCTTCCAGGCAACCTAAATCATAGCAATTATTACCAATAAAACTTATTTTATTTATCGGTTTCTTTCTGACTGGGAGTGGGAAATGAAAAAGGCCTCGCAAAGCTGTCGCCGACGTCTACGTTTTGTCTACCTCTGCCACTGAATTTAGGTGACTGGCAGTTTGTTTCCAATGTTACGGCATGAAGGCTGCAGTAAATATAGGCCATTTCTAGGTTTCTATATCGTCCCTTGTTATATTAATTAATGTAACCGCCAAATTACGAAATTGAGTTATATGTACAGTTCAACTGGAAATTTGAAGCTCGATCGCTCTCTGTTATTAAAATGTTGATATCTTGAAAAAATGTCGATTACGTTAACCAAAATCAGACCATTTATTTCACTTTACCATATTTTTTATGTATGTCAAATATGTTATAAATTGCTAATAATAAGTAAACGTAACGACAGATCTGTATAGTGTATTAATGTGCTGGCCAAAGTTGGAAAAAAGTCAATAATGTAAGACTCGCCAAACGCCAAAGCTAGATAAGAACAAAATAAGAATTTTAAATTAAATACTTACGCTTGGCTTTTGAGACAATAATTTTTTCTGGTTTTTTTTTGACACAGTGTTTTAAAACATTCACCCAGATTGGATAGATTTTAAACAATACAGTAAAAGCTCTTTATTCGCGGGGTTTATGTTCCATAAATATGCCGCGAATACAGAAACCACGGAATAGAAAACTGTGAATACGGAATGGTAATTTATAGGGGATACGTTTTTATGTGACAAAAAAAGAACAAATATATAAAAAATCAATTTAATTGAAGTTTTTGAACATTTTGATTAATCATCTTAAGGCTTAAGCAATACTTTGAAGAATTTTGTAATTTTCTCTTGCTTGGCAGTTTTTAAAGCAGCTTTCATTCTGTTTGTTTACATTCTCAAAAACACCGATCGCGGCGAAGGCGGCTTAGGTCAAAGTCCTCGGTGATATCATTTAACAACATACTTTAGGCTAAGTAGTAATAAGATCTATTTTACTTTTTTTATTAGTCCGTTTAACGGCATTTAGAAAGAATATAGGGTTGGATACCTATTGAAATCCTTTTATTATTATGTATGTACTTATTAGATCCGCGAATAAAGAAATTTTTGGCCGCGAATATAGTAATTGGGTCGCATTTTTTTAATCCGCGAATAGTGAAAACGCGAATGAAGGAAGTGCGAATAAGGAGCTTTTACTTTTACTGTACAACTAAATTATTACAAAAATAATAACTAAATTATTATAAAATAATATGTTATATTAAATAAAACAGACATCTAATAAAAATCATTTCAATTATTATTAATTTTACAATGACAAATTTAACACATTTGAACATTTAGCATAAAAAAATTATACAACAATAATTATGATAAAATAAATAAAAATAATAAATGTGATAAATACACCGATACACTTTAATAGCGAATTTTCGCAGTGCGGGTGGATACAGTTTTAACATTCTTGTTATTTTGCTTTTTATAAATTAATATGTTAAATAAATTCATGACTTCTGATTTTAGATCTAACTCATTAAGTTGTTCGAGAGATTTTTTTTTCTTTCAAGTGTTTTAGGATAATTTTCATTTTTTCTTTATACTTTTGTTTTGTTTATGAAGATTTCGATTTTTATTTATTTTAAGTGACTTTTCGAATATTTTTTTAAGGAAAGCTTTTTAGGTGTGTCTAAAATAGATTTTAAATCCGATACATTTTCTCGATCAAGACGGTTGACGCTGACTAATGATGCACGCCTGAATAAAACTTGCGCAGATTTCTGAAAAAAGAGAAGCAGTTATATAATAGGTATATGTTATAATATAATACAGAAAATGTTGTAAAATTGTTATTTACTTTTTATTTAATAAAACTACGTTATAACAGGTTAACCGCGGTATTTTATTTGATTTTTATTGACGTTTGACGACTAATCAATAATAAAAGAAAAAAGTCAACAATTATGCTCAAACCAACTATTGGTCTTTCTGTACTTTATTTATACTCTTTGTCGCACTTGAGCGCTAGGACGATAAGAGTTTTAATAAGATATTTTATAAAATTTAATAAAAAAAACAATTAAATATATAAACTTACGCATGGAAAGTAATCCCCCGGCTTTTAGAAGTCTCACCGGTGTAGTTGCCATAGCGACGGATGTCACAGGACGGCACTATTATTATTTTCCCGCAATCACCGCTCCTCGTGAACGTTCAAACGAGACTCTCCATATATTCAATGTACTCTTTGAACGAGACTGAAGCGAAATGAAACTAATTAGTTACATTTGGCGGTGCCACATTTCAACGCAGATAACTCATCTAATGGATGACATAAAACGCGCAAAATCCGTCGGTGTGAGATTCTTCTTCCGCAATTACACTTAGTAACACCTCTATCGCAATTGAAACTCAACTAACCAATATTAAAAATTTCTATTAGTAGACTAAAATTAGTTCTGTTTAGTCTTGGTTATAGATATAATAACTCTTCATTGTTTTTAACCGACTTCGAAAAAAGGAGGAGGTTCTCAATTCGTCGGGATCTTTTTTTTTTGCTTTTTTATGTATGTTCGCCGATTACTCCGTCATTTATGATCCGATTTACGGATTCTTTTATTGTTCGACGCGGAATAGCTGCCATGTGGTCCCCTAAAAATTTGACATAGCTTGGCCCAGTAGTTTTCATTTTACGATCATTTTTTTGTTCCCGGTTCTCGGGACATATATTTTTTAAGAAGCGCGGCACCATTCGTAGGTCCCCCCATACTTACATAGGACAATATAGGATAGACAAGGCAAAACATAAAATTACTATATTTTGAAAATTACTAAGCACCGACTTTAAGATGTTTTAGATAATATATATTAATAATAATAGCTTTAGAAATAAGTTATTTTATACATTTTAGTTTTTTAGTTTTAGAAGTCGGTTTTTTTAAACGAAGTTTTTATTTTATAAAGTATTTTACAAATAACTTTTCTAGTTCTAGTCTCCTTTACGCGGATGATTTTAAATTGTATTGGGCCATTAACAGCACTTCTGATTACTGGAAACTCTAATGAAACATTCATGTTTTTCAGATCACTACTCGTAAATTGTAGTTAAAATAGGTTTATAAACAGATGTATAGGTTCAAAAGAAGTTCAGATATCTCAGAGCTATCTAAAATATTACTACAGTTTGATTCGACACATTATACGTAAATGTGTTATCTTGTCACCTTGTTATTCTGTATGTTCTAAAACTCTATAAAACATCGAGAAAATGTTTGACGATTCTATGTTATAAAACAAGTCGCAATATTAAAAGTAACTCCTTTACACGTTCGTCACACACAACGTAACCTCGTCTGTTTGCATAAATTACTTCATAGTAAATTAGATTAGCCCTATTTGTTAGGTATCTTGACCCTTAACACGAAAGATAATAAAAATGTAGATACCAAACTGAACATTCATCTCAGGAAGATGCAAAAATTACTTTATCTTTTAAGAATTCGGCTAAATCTGTATTGAGAAATCACACTGCTTGAATCACACACTTGTTGGTAATTTATGTAATGTTTGTTCTTATCTATTGTCGTAAAGGAGTGGCCTCATATGGGTTAATTTTAAAGTTATTGACTGTGGCCACATACGTCTTATTTATAAAGTTAAACATAACGCCGTTAACGCATTATATATATATATATATTATATATATATATATATATATATATATATATATATATAACATACGTTAACTGTTAATAAAATAAATAAAAAACAGAGAATGGAGCTAAATCGTTTTGATATTGATATGCATTTAACGTTAAATAGATCTTACACAAAGTGGCTAAATAACTGTCTTTAACTTCTTTATGTGTGTTTAAAAAATAAATATATTGGGCACTCTCAGCATCGAACGGTACCATGTATTTGTTTTTCTTCATCTAGAATGAATCGAATCGAAGACCATTACTGTCTGTTCTGACCAATGAGTAATACAACAGTTATTCGAAAGTATATTATACTTTATATCTACCGATTATTTCTAACCATTATTTCTGCAAACATTTAAAAATAAATTGTTTTGGTCTTTCACTTATATATCATATCATGTCATATACACACATTTTTATAACTACTATATTTATTTGAAATTATATCATATTTACGTATATCACAAAAATTAACTTAGCTTAGCTTAGTTAGCTTAACAACTAAACCCTAAAAATGAATTATATCGTTATATAAGTTAAATAACATCAGAATAGGACGTTTAATTCCAGACCGGTGATGAATGATGATGATGGCCGCGTTGTCTCTTTTGATGACAGCATAAAACATACTATTTACAAAAAAAAAATTATATATTTTTGTATGAAAACCGTTATGCTACAACTTTTTATAGATCTATCATTTAAGCGTCAGGTTACGTTTGAATGATTTAAACAAATGAATTTTAAAACTGAATCTACAAAAGAAAATGTTTAGCTAATCAACATAATTATGACGTTTTGTGTCCGAAAATAACTCAGCAAAACACAATGCCATAAAGTTGACAAGCTAACATAAACAGCAACGTTAGTCTACTCTAAAAGATGTGTACATATATAACTTCACGCCAGGTCCCTTGCGGGGTAGGCACGAACAACAGAGTACCATTTAGGCTTATTCTTACACACCTCACTTGCTTCTTTTACATTCATAGATTGTTTGATTTTGTCATGCACGCTCGTCTGTTCTTAAGGCTCCTGACATCACCTTCTGCTAATACGCGATCAATTTGATCATGGAAGGTGTGTCGTGGCCTTCCGCGACTTCTGCATCCATCCACTTTTGCATTGTATATCTGTTTAGTCATTCTTCCATCATTCATTCTTTCTTTAAAAGATGTGTGATGATTGAAAACATTTTGTTTGCGAGATCAACCTACATGTAAGGATAGAATGTTATAACTAAATATGCTTTAGTATAACTCAGCAAGGATTAATATTTTGCATTAATATTACTCGTCACCATTAATTTCAGTATGTGCTGTTCGAAATACACTTGACGATATTTCACTTTAAGGGCCGCTTGCATAACGATCGCCTTTAAATAAAATTAGTTAATCATATTAAACTGCATAAATACGTTTTACACAAAACCTATTGACAGTTCTTTAAACATATTTAGCAGCAAATTTTGCGTTGTGCAATATTCTAATTGTATTTAAGGGTGTTAAATACGTTTAGTGTTTCTTAAATAAATTTAAGCAACCTCATGCAAGCGGGACTTTGATATAAAATCCGTAAAATCAACATCGATGTTCTTAGCTTTTTTTACGAGTATAGTCAACTGGTTACACTTTAATTTAACCTAATACAATTATTATTGTTCTAGATGCACGGAAAATGGAACCTGGTATTTGCATCCGATATTTAACAAAACTTGGACAGATTACCTGAATTGTATAGATTATGAGGATTTAAATGTAAGTATCAAATACATTTAAACTATACAAAACAGTGTTCTTCGTGTTCTTAGCGATCAAATATTTTATAAGTAAATATTATTTATTCTGGTTTTTATTCTTACAAGGTATATTAAGCTTATCTGACTGACTATACTTCTTTAACATAGATAGTATTATGCTAGCAAATTCACATTTGTAAAAATACTTGGATCCCTATATAATTGATACAATTCCTCTTGGGGAGTGAGTGTCCACTGCCTTGATAATTCAAGAAGTTGAGTGCAGTGTAGTGAGTGGTAGGAGATATATGAGAACAATAGCATTGGCCACACCAACCTAGAAGCGATTAAGTCTGCCTTACAAGAATGGTCAGGTAGGAGTCACAATACCTTAACATTTCTACTGACGTGCGTTCCTCTAGAAGGATAGTTGCTATGAGAGGTACCTGTGTCGCATACGGACAACAATGACATGCTATTGCATTTCTTACAGGAATGCACTGCTTGAGACGTGCAGTATCGTGCACTACATGATTTTTCACTCCCGACTATTTTCCAAGCCATGCTTGGCAATCTAGACGGCACCGTCTCTTAAACAGTTGGTAGGACAGGAGAGGAAGCAAACCATCTGGCTTCTCTTTCCTATATCCATGATTAAAGCGCCTTAGTATATTTGACATATTTTGCGTCCCTGTGAGGAAACAATCAGGCAGGGGCGAAAATTCTCTCAGAAACTTAGACAGGGTATGATGACCTCTATAGATGGTGACTCAGGTGATCTAGAGTCAGTCAATGATCATGGCGCAGGCTATGATGATTTACCATGACACTTATTAGGGCGCTGTCATTTACGGATAAAACAAAATTACATACTAGAATATTTAGATACATTGAACCTTCTGTATGAAATCCTAATTTAATACCAAATCGTAATTTTCCAGATTTTATTAATAACTTCACAAAAATGTCTACACTGAACTATGCTACGCGAGAAATGCCTATTACGTGTACTATAAATACCGTACCGCAACAAAATATTTCAAGTGTTTTATTTTAATACAATAATAAGTCTGCGCATCTGGCATATAATGATAAAAGGTTTCCCCAAGACTACTGCGGAAGAATTCTTTTACTCAATAATCTAACTATAACTACCTTTATTTACGCTCATCAGTCTTCAACTAATGTAGGCACTGGGCACTCAGGCTTCGAAATATTATTACAAACCTATGAAAATAAGGAATGACGAACAAACCACGATAGGACACGAGCGTCCTGTGATGCTAGCCAATAAAATTAAATTATATTTATAGTAGCTTTATGACGAACATTTTTAATTTAATAAAATTACGTTTTAATGGTTTTAAGCTCAGTAATTTATTTGATTTTGGTTATTCCGACGTTTCTGTGATCACGACCACTGAAAAGTGACGGAAACGTCGGAATAACCAAAATCAAATAAATTACCTCGCTTAAAACCGTTAAAACGTAGTTTTATTATAAATACAAGTCGCAAAAACTTAAGAAAATATTATTTTAATTTAGATGGATTATAATCTCAAACGGTGTTTTACGCACGACTAATATTTTAAAATAAAGGTCTTCACTTACTCCGAAAATTGAAGGACGGTTAATTTTCAAAATAAGTTTGTTTTTAATTGAGATATTAACCATTTTCATAATTTCATGTTCAATAACGACTTGAAAGTATTTTGCAGAAGAGGTTTTCCTTTAATCCTACGACATGGCATTATTTAAGTACACTGTTAAAATTTGGGCTTAGGAATTCAAGCTCACAACGCGTTGATAATGTCACTGGTTTTGCAAATGCTGAAAAGTGACGTGACGGTTACAAATTTTTATCACGTAGCCTGTCAGCCTGTTTGCCTGCTTTTAGCGATAAAAACAATCGCCCTTGTAAATATAAAATCTAATTTTTCATTTTCAATTTGTATTTAATTTAGAATCGGTGGTCTATTATATGTTACATTTAACAAATTAGCTATCAAAGGATATAGAAACATTTAATAGACTTAAAATTGCACAATTTACAAGACAAACCTGAGAGCACAAAAGAATGTAAGAAAACCTGATGTCAAAAAATAGTTTAACTTAACATTTGAAGTGCAATTCAAATCAAAATTGGTTAAATTTGAAGAAAAATGTATCGAAATAGAATATGAACGTGTGTATTTGTGTAGTAGTAGTATACGAGTTAATGCTACGTGTTGATGGACCACATATTTCAATGTCAGTAGCGCCATGCTTGGTGTATTTGCTATTTCACTCGGTATATCGCCCGTATGTGATGACTGATCACTAGTGATGAATGTCGAGTAATGAAAGATCATATTTACGTCACGTACATTCGCACCTCACTTCTAATCCGTCATACAATTTCGTAATTTTTCAACGATTCTCACGGTTTGTGAATGCAAGAAACGTGATTCAATAATTCTAATAAGTAAAAATTATTAATAAGAGTAGGTTCAATAATAATATTTTATAATTCTCTACCACTCCTGACAAGTTGGCCAGGGTTTTGTTTTTCTTTTTCAAGGTATTTTCCGTTTTATATATTTTTTCTTTTTCTGTTTCGTACTTTTTATTATTCTATAAAATTTATACTTTGATATTTATTACGTATATTTATTTTACGGTTTATCTCATTTATATAATGACATTATAATACTATTACTAATCTATACTATATACTTACATTCTTATGTTTAATTTTCCTTTTATAGCATCTATTCTATTAATATGCTACTTTCCTAAACTTATATATTTATTTAAGTACAATTTATTTCTACTGTAATCTTACTACTACAACTTTACTGTTTATTTACATTTGTTACTATTGATTACCAAGTTAAACAATAATAGTTAAGCTCCGTTTTATAAATTCATACTTTTATCTCAGAAAATGCAAGAGATCCCAATGGGCATACATATACCACAGAAATATTAGGTCTTTACATATGAATTTGGCTTTTTGTAAGAGAGGAACATAAAGTCGATTTTTTTAATGTAATATATTTATTTAATCAAAGTATGTACCATTGCTATCTATGCACTTCTGCCATCTCATAGGTAATTCATTGGTCCCTTTACTAATAAAACCATTCGAACGGGAATCAATAAAATCTTTGAAGGCGCTCTGGAATGCCCTATCGGAGTTGATTTTTTTCTCTTGCTTCTTGCAATCCAAATTTCGAAAAAAATGGTAATCTGTTGTAGCAAGGTCCGGGGAGTACGGTGGATGTCTTAGACATTCCAATTGAAGCTCCTCTAATTTGGCAGCCGTCTGTTGTGCAGTGTGTGGTTTAGCGTTGTCCTGAAGCAGCAGTGGCCTAGAGCGATTGACCAACCTCGGCTAGCTAGCTTTTCCATCATGGTTTGCAGTTGCTGACTATAGACATCCGCCCTAATCGTCTGGCCAGATTTAAGAAAACTGTAGTGAACGACACCGGCACTAGTCCACCAAACGCTCACAAGTAATTTCTTTTTAGTCAATTTTCACTTGGGTCAGGATTTGGCTGGTTCGCCAGGGTTCAGCCATTGCGATGAGCATTTCCGATTATCGTAGAGGATCTCCACTTTTCATCACAGGTAATGATTCGATTTAAAATCCCTTCATTATTGTGCCGGTTGAGTAATGTAACGCAGCAGTCGACGCGCGTTTGTCGGTTTGCTGCACTCAATTCATGAGGTACCCACCTTTCAAGTTTTTCACCTTCCCAATTTGCTTCAAGTGGATTAAAACAGTTTTATCACTAACATCGCAGCCTGCAGCTATCTCGGACGTGGTTTGCGATGGATCCGCTCCCACAATAGCCTTCAATTCTGCATTATCAACTTTGGTCTCCGGCCGTCCACGAGGCTTGTTCTGCAAGTCGAAATTTCCAGAACGCAAACGTTGGAACCAAAAACGTACCGTGTTTTCTTTTGCGACACCGCCGCCATACACATCATTAATCCTTTGAGCGGTTTCGGCAGCACTGGTGCCACGATGGAAGTCGTACTCGTAAATAATGCGATATTTCAAGTTTTCCATTTTGTAAATTGAGTGACGCAAAGAAAAAACCAAAAGAGGAAAAAACAAATGAATTACGGTTTTCAAAACACAAAAGCATAAGTAAATAGCTGTATAAATTTGAAATTGGAATTCCTAACCAAAGAGGAGATATTTGAGATCAAAGTGGCCAGTACGACAAAACCCCAACTTCATATGTAAGGACCTAATAGTAGTTGTGTCCGCCACATTGTTCATGCAGGATTACAAATATTTGTACTCATATCATCTGAACCTATTTCAGGGTCATCGACAAAATTTTCCAGAAATTGCGCTTTATAGATAAACATCGTATAAATTGCATACTCAAAAATATTGTTTTGTTTTTAAATTCCCATTTAACTTGTTTGGCCAAGAAAGTGCGATCCAGCTTTTGACTGGTTAAAACAGAAGTACATGCTGTGACATTCAGTAAAACTAAGAAACATAGTAGATTAAAAATAAAGATATTGCATTTATTTCCTTGTATCATAACATTTATATTATGATATATTTATATTTGTGATATATTTATATTTTGTTATCATAACATGGAAAATAATTCTATTATTATACTTTCTTCTATGCTCATACTTTACTAGCTATTTTCGAAGTTTAGTAGTAGTTGGTAGAACTGAGACTACTGCGTCCAAACGTACTTGACATTTATGGTTACTGCTCCGCTCCTTTGGATCGTAACGTGATTTTATATGACCTATAACTTATCTCAATAAACAGTCTATCTAATGCAAACGAATTTCTCTAATCAGATGACCTATTAAAAAAATATTAAAAACCATGAAAAAAAATCGATATATTTAATCACCCAATAAAAAAGACAACTCCTATACTTCTACTCTCTCGACTTCTACTTGATTGGATAGTCATCCTTTTCTCACTTTTGGGTATGTTATTGTTTAATTTATCCACTAACATATTTGTTTCAGTTCCGTAATCTGGTAAACAATATTTACGTAATCGGATACGCTATATCACTGGCCGCTTTGGTGATCTCCCTTTTGATATTCATTTACTTTCGGTAAGTAGCTAAAGGGTTTTTATAATTTAGCATTAAAATAAAGGAAGTACAGTAACCCTTTAATGTTGATTGGTTTCTGAGCTCATGTTGACACAATTTTAAACCCGGTCTAATAAGTACTTTCTTTTCTTGCAAAACAAAATAAAAACAATTCCGTGATATGGGACTCGCTTGCATTGCCCGCACGCACCATAATCATCCCCTTTAATCAATCAAAGACATAAACCATTGTACTTTTGCCATTGTATAGTACAGGTAGTTCATTGATTCATTTGCTGAAAAAATTATAAGAGCGGGAATCAATAAAATCATTGAAAGTTTGAACTGCCTTATTTTATTACTTGCAAGATCCAAATTCTATGTTTATATTCGTATTAAAACCAAAAACGTACGTTTTGTTTTATGTTACTACTATACCTGGGATAATGTTAGTGTTACTGACACTTTCACGTAGATGTAGCGATGGATTTAATGCGTTATTTGTGATATAACATTGTTATTCATTGTTAATGACACAGATAATGTGAGAACAGAATTTAGAAATAGTAAATATTATGATTGTAAGAAAATTGTTACAAATTGGTTATTATCGAAAACATACAAAGAATGTGAAGAACTTTTAGTGTATATTACATAGTTTCTTAGTTTGTAAACATAAACACAACACTTAGTCTCATACATTTACACACACACGCACACACACATTCTTACATACATTCACACACACAGATATAGGTATACAACACATAAAAATTATTTGTATAAGGTTTATTGTAATAATAAGTAATTTTTTAATGTTTAAGTTAATTGAGAGCGGGTCCTTCTGACACAAGTATATATTTATACATAATAGAAGGTCCCAACCCCAAAATTCTTGTATATGTACTTTTGGAACAAATAAACGTTTATTATTTTTTTAAAAAAAATTTTTTTTTAAGACCACGGGCCATAAAAATGGCCCGGACTTTTGGAGGGCTTGCGTGGGGCCATGGGGAGGCCAACACGTAGAGGCCCCTTGACAAATTTAATGTGAATATGTGGCGTGACACTGACCGGTGATTATCCCTGTCTGCACTATACAATAATGCACCCAAGGACAAGCCCCGGCCAGTGTAGGACTATTGTGGGAAATGAGGACGAAAAGTACCGGGCTATTGGGGTTAACTGTTAGTGGTACTAGCGGTCTGGGAATATGGGGACTATGGCGTCTGCCCGTCGCAATGTTCAGGAAACATGGAAAAATGGGCAGACGGTGACTCGCCACTTCCTGAATGAGCCCCAAAAAATGCCATAAAAGGCAGGGGCAACATGGGTATGAGTGGCTAAGTGGTGTAGAGAGGTGGGCTGCAGATTCACCGAAGCTACTTCTGACGTTAGGCCATTTATCACTTCCACCCCTGGAGCTTGAGTCTTAGCTCTAGCGATCTCCACTCCGTGCCGGCTGGTTAAGGCAAGCACGGAGGCGAGGGCCTTGTCTTGGCCCCCGGAGTCAGGTACGAGGTGTCGCCACTCACCTAAGGCTTCGCCACAAAGCCCCCCTGCGGGTTTTTTATTATTATTCACATATATATTTAATATCCAAATCTTTTACATTTTTTTTATAAATATCTTATAAAATATATATATACATTTATTTATAAAAAATATAAAAAAAAACTGATCTTCGCCGGTAGTGGGGCCTCGGGTCCAGACTACCGGTGGTTAAGGCTCCAGACACAGGAATCTCCTCACAATACGGGCCGTGTCCAACAAAGCTGCCTTCTGCATCCGACCCTTCAACCAGATACCAAGCGAGAGCCTTTCAAGGTGGCGGTCAAGGCTCTTCGCTATTAATCCATTCACTGACACCACTATCGGTACTATGATTGTAGAATTTAGGTTCCACATGGCGGTAACCTCGTGAGCAAGATCAATATACTTTATTTGTTTATCTTTCTCGGCATTCACGAGGTTACCATCATGGGGGATCGCGACATCTACAATTACAGCACGTCTCGCAGACCGATCAACTATGACAATGTCAGGCTTATTGGCAACAATAGTCCTGTCTGTGATAATTGATCGGTCCCAGTAGAGCAGATATTGACCATTATCAAGAACTGGCTCGGGCTTGTATTGGTAATAAGGTACCTCCGACGAGACAAGTCCGTATTTAAGAGCAAGTTGTTGGTGGATGATCCTGGCTACTAGGTTGTGCCTGTGCAAGTACTCGCTGTTAGCAAGACGAGAACAACCAGAAGTGACATGTCTGAGAGACTCACCAGGGCGGTGACACGCCCGACATATGTCAAGCGTGCCGTCCTTCAGAATGTACTTTCGGTAGTTGTTCGTCTTGATAACCTCGTCCATAATTGCACAGACAAACCCTTCGGTTTCCCCAAATAGGTCACCGAAACGTAGCCAGTTCACCGAGGCTGGTAGGTCCACATCAGACCCTGTTAAAGCCTGATAGAACCTGCCATGCAGCTCCTTGCTCTTCCATACGTCTATACGATCAGAAGCACTCATTACCAACGGTCTCTGCCAGTTCTGTTTTGATAGGGATAGCGGGGTGAACCCTTTGTCTACTGACACTACATCGTAATACATACCCGCTGTCTCGCCTACTTTGAGAAAATATTCTCTGAGATTGTACACCTCACGGTTGTGGAGGTCTTTGGTATTTAAAAACCCCCTACCTCCACACTTCCGCGGGATGTACAGTCTCATCACAGACGAACGCGGGTGGTGCATCCGATGTGTTGTCAGTAGACAACGAACCCGTCTATCCAGGGCGTCTAATTCAGTTTGAGTCCATCTTAGTATGCCAAAGGAGTATGCTAATGCTGGTATGACCCAAGCGTTGAAGGCTCGAACCTTATTTCCACCTGAGAGAAGGCTCGTTAAGACCTTTCTCAGGCGGGAAAAGAAACGATCCTTCATCGCCTGCTTCACATCAGCATCAGGAATACCCAACGACTCTGACATACCAAGATACTTGTAGGTTTCACCTTCAGAGAGAGTCTTGAGGGATATATTTTCAGATAGTTGTAAATTTTCTGAATTTACAACTCTCCCTCGTTGTACATGCATGACGGCACACTTATCTGCACCGAATTCCATACTAATGGAGTTGCTAAAGCTTTCAGTAATCTTTAGCAACTGCAAAAGATCTGGCTTTTTCGATGCAAATAGTTTGACGTCATCCATGTACATAAGGTGTGATATAATCTCACCCCCTCTCCGAAGTTGAAAGCCTAACTTTGACTCCCTAAGTAAAGTACTTAGTGGATTCAAAGCTAGACAAAACCACAGTGGACTCAGACTGTCACCCTGGAAAATGCCCCGCTTGATCCTTATTGGGTCGTGCCTAACAGAAAGATTCCCTCTGTCCCCTGGATGCCTAAGCACCGTGGTCCAATGCCCCATACATGAACTGAGGAAAGCACGGAGAGTTGCATTTACTTTATACAGCTCTAGGACCTTCTCCAGCCATGTATGGGGCACCGAATCATAGGCTTTTTTGTAGTCAATCCAGGCTACAGACGGATTTTTTCTGTTTCGCCGTACCTGATGACTAATGGTCATATCGATGAGAAGGAGCTCCTTAGTACCACGGGACCCATCCTTACATCCGTTTTGAGTATTGGCCAAAATGTTATTATTTGTCAAATGTTTCATTAATTTAGTTCTCAAAACAGATGTAAGTAGCTTGTATATAGTTGGTAAACAAGTGATGGGTCTATAGTTTTTTGCCTCCGTGGTACTGCCTGACTTATGGAGCAGATGAGTGACTCCAGTAGTCATAAAGGAAGGAAGCGAACCCATGTTTATAGCTTCCTGGAATTGAACGGCAAACAGGCATGCGAACTCTTAAACCATTTAATCCAAAAGTTGTGCAATCCGTCTGGTCCAGGACTTTTCCAGTTTTGAGCCACACGAATTACACAACTAATGTCAATTGGTTCAAGAGCCAACGGTTCCATTTCTGGAATCATTTCACAAGCCTGTTCGACCACCGTAGTCCAGTTGCCTTCTCTGTGGGTGACAGGCACCGACCATATATTACTCCAGAACGCTGTCATAGAGTCGATATCTGGCCAGTTACCATCATCCATAGAAACAAATGACTGCTCCCATCCTCTATACACTCGTTTTTGGTCTCTTTGGAAAAAGCGATTTAGATTATAACGATCTGCTCGTTTTTATTATTATTATTATTAATGTGTGTGTATACGTATTATTTTTAACTCTATAAAATGACGCATCTAGTCACCGTCGTTAACTATAACGTTATCACAGAAGGAGCAAGGCACATCATCAATCCTTCAAGCTGTTTCTATAGAGCTGGTGCCACGGTGGATCTCGTATTCTTAAATAACTAGTAAATTTTGGTTTACCATATTGTGAATAAAATTATGTATAAAAAAACCAAATAAATTAATTACTAAATTCGAAACGCAGAAACACAAGCCTAAATTTGGATTGGATTTGGAATACCTAAACAAACGCCATATATTTGTCACTAAAGTGGCAAGTTCGGCAATTTCTTATACAAGGAACAAATGTAATATTTTTTTTATTAACCGCCTTTCCAAAAGCGGAAGGTTCTCATTTCATCGTGTAAATATATATTTTTTATATTTTGGCTTATTATGATTTTTGTTCATAGGTCACTTCATTGCACACGTATACGTATCCATATGCATCTATTTACGTCTTTGGCATTGAACAATATTCTCTGGATTATGTGGTACCGGATGGTTGTCAATGATGCAACAGTCGTCAAAGAGAACAAAGTAAATAATCTAAATTCAGTCAACCCTACTTATTAATTTTACTTGCAAATGTACATTAAGTCTATATCATCGTCTCGATTCAAACTCCGTTAGGTTGTTTCGAAGCATGTAGAATTATCGCAAAGCACATCATTTACTTAATGTTTTTCAAAGCTTTTTAGTCCCCGTATATACGAGTTATACACGCAGCGGATATCTGATCATCCCAATAACACATTATGTAGATTCATCCTTCTACGGCGTTTATATTATAATTCGTTCATTAAAAAGTTCATATTTCGCCCAGCAAATAAGCATTGCTATACAGTATGGCAATGCAGCCAGTCTTCTTCACGCTTCCCTCTGACAGCTAATAAATAGTCTATAACCACTGATAACTTACTTTATTTCAGTACATTTAACTCTACTGTTAAATTATTATGCCTACATAATTTTTTAAATTTAAATGCAATCGCCATCTTTTTCATTATTACATGTATGACTAATAGTTAGAAAATTGCGGGCTAATTTTGCCAGAACAACAAACATTGTATCAGTTTAATAAAATGAGATCGATATTAAAATACAATTGGTTATTTATTAAAAAAGACCGAGTTATGTAACGAAAGTCTCTTAATTAATTAGATGTACATTTTCACAGGAGTGGTGCCAAGTACTTCATGTTGTCACTAATTACTTCATGGTCACTAGTTACATATGGATGTTTTGCGAAGGCCTACATTTGCATATAGCTCTTGTTATAGTAAGTATTTAATTAGTATTCCTTCAGTTATAATTCACGACTCCATATTTGTTTTCTTATTCGTAAATCGTCTTTCCGGTCCATGTATAAGATTTTCTAAAACGGTTTTGGTCCATCTTTTATCACAACTATATTATATGTTTATTTATCTATACTTATAATAAAATTGTAGAGGTCGAATTTCTGTACATTTAAAAAAAAATGCTAAAAACCGAGTCAGGGGGATGTAAGAAGTGAAATAGAACTAATTTAGATTTTTTTAGAATTTTTTGTTTCTCTGATTGTCTGTTTGTCTGTCTGTTTGTACCGGGTAATCTCAGAAACGACTGGACCGATTTACATGAAATTTTGTATGGTGATAGCTTATATCCCTGGTCAACATATAGGATACTTTTGATCCCGAAAAATTAAATAGTTCCCGTGGGATAGTTAAAAAGCTTTATTTACTTAAACAGCTTATAACAAACTAAAAGTAATTTCTCTGCAACGTAACATATTAGAAGCGGACAATTTGACAGGGTGTGGTGTCAGTGAGAGAGTTTTATCTTATATATATAATATATAAAGCAGATAAGTTTGTTTGCTTGAACGCGCTAATCTCACGAACTACTGGTCTGATTTGAAATTTTTTTTCAGTGTTAGATAGCCCATTTATTGATGAAGGTTACAGGCTATAAACCATCACGCTAAGAGCAATAGGAGCGGAGCACCAATGAAGAATGTTTCAAAATCGCGGGTGTTTTTTAACTTCCTTTCCACGCGTACAAAGTCACGGGCAGAAGCTAATCTTATATATAAAAACGAATCGCAAAATGTGTTGGTAAACGCATAACTTGAGAACGACTTTACCGATTTTGATTAAATATTGTGTGTGTTTGAGTGGGTCCCGGGATGGTTTAAATCCACAATTGGAACCGGTAGATGGCGCTGAGATCGGGTTCTAGAATCCTCCTAATCACCGGGAGCGATTTTGGTGATTTTGTTTTTGTGTCTTTGAGTGGGTTCCCGGATGATTTAGATTCGCAATTAGAACCGGTAGGTGGCGCTGAGATCGGGTTCTAGAATCCTAATCACCTGGACCGATTATGGTGATTTTGTTTTTGTGTCATGAAACAAAGTCTTTTAGGAATTCAGAAAATATGGCGGTACGAAGTTCGCCGGGTCAGCTAGTTAAATATAAATTTGAACGGTTTATGTATCCAAAATACATAAAATAGCCGTTCTCAAATTTTCATGAATATTTCAATATTCATGAAAATTCAGCTCAAAATAATCTTTAAGCAGAGTCTACTGATGCCAGTTAACAGAGCTCTTGTATCTCGAAAAATCGAATCGAAATTAAATATTAATATCTACTGTTTTAATAAAAAATATGTTATATTATACATATATTTTTTATAAAAAAATATATCTCTATAGATAACATAGCTGTTCTAGTTCCGGTCAAAACTTCCCTATTAAATTTATAGCTTTCAATTTTGTGTGTCATGGCCTAAATAAAACCACCTTAGAGCTAGCTAGCTAGAGGAAGTATTGTCCTGGATAATGCTTTACAATTTCTGACTTTGCGACTGGGTAAGGGCATATGTAATAAGATCTTGTCCATTAACGGTGGCCTGG
Source organism: Dendrolimus pini (assembly GCA_949752895.1). Taxonomy (NCBI): domain Eukaryota; kingdom Metazoa; phylum Arthropoda; class Insecta; order Lepidoptera; family Lasiocampidae; genus Dendrolimus; species Dendrolimus pini. Next base: position 12,488,597 of record OX457125.1, on the reverse strand, counting down.
AAAAGATTACTTAAAGCAGTGAATCAGAGTGAGGCCATCCATTGTACTACCTTATACTATTTAGGACAATAAAATCTGTTTCTTTTTATTATTTTGGTGAACATACAATAAATATGTATTTGCGGACACACAATAACCCCGTTGTTAGACGTCAGTCAAAGATACACGATATCGCTAAGATTAGGGCAGTTATTATAGGGGTCCGGCATTGTCCTAGTGCCTATTTACTTTGTTTACTATGAAACTGTTTTTAGTTCTTGATACTAGATTACTCTACAATTCATACGAAACCATATAATACTAACGGCACGCTAGGATGGGCGTTTTGACATAACAATAGTGACGAGAAATATATCGAAAAAACTATAATGAAGTGTGAGCTGCATCTATAAGTTTTTGGGTTATAAGTACACTACAAATTTTAGTTATTTTAACAGATTATCAAAAGCAAGATATAGTAACATATTTGAATGGACTGAATATTGGGAATGAATATAGGGAACATGTTCTACCTTAAACAGTTTTTAAAATTTTCGTTTAAATAAAAATAGCCATCACCATAAGACATATCAACTCTGCATATATGAAAAGACCAGTTATACCACTATATAAATAAATATAATATATAAAAATCAATCAACTATATAAAAAAATACAGATCAAAATTATATATTTTTTATAAAGCTGGGAATTATAGCCGCTAGAAAAAAAAGGAAAAACTGTCCAAGGTACAACAGACCTGATGTTCAATGGCCGTTCAAGTTGTACCCTGGACATTCTACGATCAAATGAAGATAAACACTTACGGTGCTTGGTTGCTGTAGTGAGTTTGATTTTTATTGATATTAATGACTACGATCAGTGACTGATCATATCAACCTGTAATCAATAATACACATTGAACACTAACGTAATAAGCCATATTTCACAAAAAAATATTCACTAACGTAATACGCCATATTTCACAAAAAAATATTATTCTAATTAACAGACTCTTGTCTCTATGTTTATTAGTCAATAGTACCAAATCAGAATTATAAGCAATATTTGTTCAAAATTAATAATAGTCAATAAACATTATCTTTTTTCTTTCTACTTGCTGAAAATTACCCTGGCCAGCGTCTAAGGTACATAAATGGTTATGGGGCCAAGGTACAACATCACAACCATTTCATTTAACAAGTTTTATAAACACGCTTCAATTAAGTTTAGCTTCGAACCTATACCATCTTTTACCCACATTACTAAGGTTTTATTGTAAATAAAAAATAATAATAAACATGTATCATGTTAAATAAACAGTGAATAGAGAGCAAAAAGCTTACTCTTTGAGCAAGAAATCAGAACTAACTTCACGTTTGAGTTGATAAAGGCTTACTTTGACTGCTATGGGGAATAATATTCTAAAACTCTATGATATGATGGGAATTTAAAGAAAATCATGAGCCCTAGGTACAACGCTGTCTAATGTAGACCAGGTTCTACATACTTTATTTACAAGCTGAAAAATACATACAAAAAGAGACAGTGGCACGAAATTTCATATTTAACCAGATTGTAAAATAAACATTGACCCTGCTTTTAGTTAGTAAAAACGTGAATAAATTTTTCTTCGGGACATATTTTATATATTTAGACCTTAATATAATATTTAGATTATAAATCGATGTAATAAATGAATTCTTTGACCTAAACTTACACATTATCTAAGTTTTCTAGATTATTGCTCATCACTATTGACCTTAAAGTACAACGATTTTGTTCTTCAAACGTAGTTATTAATTTATACGAAACTTCATGAAAGAGTAAACTTCAAAACGGCCATCATAGCATGCCGCACAGTTTTATGTAATAAAAGAAACATCATTTTTTCAGTCATTTCTTATAAGTAAAATAATATGACATTGATGATGATGAAGATTATTTTTCCACGTAACAGGTATTTGTGAAGGATGACGTGGCTATGAAATGGTTTTTGACCCTGGGATGGGGACTCTCGTTGCTAATTGTTATTTTATACGCAACCATTCGATACTACACTCCTGATGCCACGCTAAGGTTAATATATTGTGAATATTCTTATCTTCAAGACGAGGTAAAGTAAGGTTTGGGTACACTTACCAATACCACAAAAGACGCTCTGCAGCGATATACGCATGGACATTGCACCATTTATGGCGGGTTTCTATATCTTACTATCCTTTTTTTTTACCTTAACATTTTTTTAGACTATAAAATGGTCAGTAATATATGTATACACACATATATATGTATAATCATACAATTTTCTTGTCGAAACTTGTCCAGTTTTACAATAATCACTCTGTTTCCAACAGGGCGAAGCAGGAACAGACGAATATTTTCCTAGCCCGCTGGCCGTTCACTACAATACAAAGATCTTACATTCGATTCACGACAATGTCATTTTGTGTCTTTGTGTTATTACTCTGGTTTGAGATCGTCCTTAGAGTTGGCCTTTATATAGGCATTAGCCAATACCTAATACAAACGTAATTTAGTGGGTAAAGCAACCGCGTCTCATTCCAACGACTCGGGTTCGAATCTTAGACGGAGAGCCTGCAATTCCAGAATAGATTATCTGCCCTGTTCATATTTCTACAGTGATCACGTTCCCGTGATAAAGTAATATATGATATGTGAAATCCGCCAATTCACCAATAGACAAGCTTGGCGGGTATACCGTCCCTCTTACCAAAAAGGGGAATCCCGAGCCCAGCATATGACGCTAATGGCTGAGTTTTAATAATATACCTATGTATCACGTAACTAATCAACATATTTTTTCAAAGGTGTTGGATAGACAATAGCGACGCATTTTGGATCATCATCATTCCAGTCGTCTTATCCTTATTGGCCTCATTGGGTAAAGTTCTTTCTTTTTATATTATTATCCTTATTTCCATTTCATAATACGTAAATAACTAATTTGTGAAAAAAAATGCAACTAAATTTCAACACAAACAATTAAATACACAAAACACAAAAATAAAAGTCTGTGTGTATTATACAATTTAACTATTTAAATAAACGTACAGTTCTGTCTACGTACAGGAACGGAGAAATAATTAATCATTCCTGCGGCCGGGCGGCCTTTCGTAAGAGGCGACAAAACAACCCACAGCCAGGTGGTCTAAAATTTTGATGTCGACCAGTGAGAGCCGCATCGAAATCGGCGCCGTAGTTTTTACGTGAATCCCTTACAATCAAACAAACCGAATATAGACAAAAATCTAAAAAATACATAGTGTTCTCCATCGTTTATATAGTCTATTCCAGATGTTTTTTTTAATAACTTCAATACAGACACAGCATATTTAATATTATAATACGTTACACCGAAGCGCTTCAGCCGGTAGATTTTTTTTATCTGACAACCCACCTGATGGACAGTAGCTACGGCTGCCTATCGAAACTTGCCACACCAAATATGCTACAATGCCAGTGATGAAATTATCCTCAACTTGTCAGTGTTTTTTTTTTTAATTTGTCTTAATATTTATAGTGTTAGAACGGTATAATTCTGGGATGATCAAAAAGTAACAGCATTTCAACATATGCACATTTAACATTAAGTTCATACTAAGGCTAAAATAAAATGTACAAATTAGCCAATTGCGTGTAACAGCCCAAGCGGAAAGCAGGGTGCTGTAGAGGTCATTAGTGTTTACTGATTTTATCATTTGGCTACAGAAGGCTAAAAGAACCAATCGAAAATACAATATCTCAAAAATTACTAACTGGATCTTGCCCCAAAAAATCTATAAAAGAATTTCAAAACTCTACCAGTACGATTATTTTTAGAATTCCACCCTACAGTATAAACATTAGAAGTGACGCATATATTTTACGTACACTTAAAACTAAGTAACATTGTTATGTTTTCTAGATCTTAATAATAATTTTCATCTCGCATATGACATCCATCACATCATCATATTGGCATCCATCACATCATCATATTGGCATCCAACACATCATCATATTGGCATCCATCACATCATCATATTGGCATCCATCACATCATCATATTGGCATCCAACACATCATCATATTTATGGCGTCATGTTTTAGTCTTTTCACTACGCGATCGTGAAGCGGCTTATAGAACACACCTATATGGATGAAATTTGATCCTATCAAATTTCATCCATATACCCCTAGTAATTATTGCGGAAAATGGTTGTGACCTATATAGACGGACAAAGGGCTGTAATGACAAACTTATAAGCATTCCATTGTTGCCAAAAAGACTACGAAACACTATATATGTGAGTAGGTATCCCATGCCTATCCCCTGTATTGAAAGTATTTGTATATATTTAGAAAATAAATTATATAATTAACAGGTTATTGAGATTACTACTTTTCTGCTTTGCTTTCTATACTATCCTATTTTAGTAAGAAAGTATAGTATACGAAAGTATCAAATTTCATGTAGGTAAATCAGTTTATACCCCAACCTTTAAAAGACATTTTTATATTAGTATGCATAGTTCACGTATTCAAAACAATAACAGCCAGCGAACATTTATTTATTTGTATAAATCTCATTTAAACACTTTTATAATAAAATACGCTGTAGTTGAAGCAAAAAAGGAGATACAAATTATAGGGGTGCCCGAAACTAGAAATTAGTGCGGACAGGCAAGTACCGGTCATGTGTGGAAAACAGATACATGTGCAACCCCATTAGCCCCTAATGTCGACTTATCACATTTTCCATGTTACTTCAGCGTCAAACGAATTATCCAACTTACCATAGGTACCTACTTAGACAAAAAATCTAAATCAGTTCATATTCATCCAAGAAATAATGGGCCAATATGCTTATAAAACTCATAAATTGGTTGCATACTCCAACTAGCCTAGGAACTCAGGTCAAGCTAGCGTTGAAAGAAAGAAGAGACCTCTGAATGTGTAATATGTATGTTATGTTCGCTGTACCCATTGATGTAACAATACTAATACTTCTTTTATTGCTACATCAATGGCTATACCCCACATAAACACGTTTTTGTTGTTGTCATCAAAATGTTAACAAGTCGTAAAAATTACAGTATTCCTGATTAATGTCGTGCGAGTTCTGTTAACAAAGTTGCACCCCGCCGCTAATCGGCATGCTTCTTTGGCCGCTAAGAAAGCAGCAAGGGCAACCCTCATACTCGTAAGTACGAACAAAACACCTAAATTAGGTGTACATTTTTTCCAATACGGTAGTCTTAGACCATAACAATTATACCTTTATTATGGTACTATTTGACTATGTAGTAAGGTATTTCACGCGACTATGTCAACTTTTATTTCACATTCATATACAAAACCTGAGGCATTTCCAGGTTTTAAAAATATTACAACTTTGCCACCTGTAACTACAGTATGTGTGTTTAACTTCGTAACAATCATATTAATAATATACAAACTCAGCTAGCAAATAATAATACAGTTTGAAACAATGTACATTAAAACTAATTCTGCCCTGAGAAAAAAGTTTTCTAATTATTGATTGGAGTTTACTATGGTGATGAGAAACTATTCTTTTATTAATTAGACATTTAACCAATTGGGCCCAGAGAGTAAGGTAGAGTGAAACTCGCGGCGACTATCGGGTACTGTTGGGTACTTATCAAAACCATCCCGGTGTTTCTACTATCACTCAAAACCTAGGTTGGTAAACAACAGCTGCCGGCTTTACGAGCCTGGGAAATACAGGCTCGCAGGTTTTCCGTTCCTTAATATTGTAGGATTTGAGCTCCACAACGCGCTTCTACACACATTACAAGGTCGCGTGCGGAACACCTGCACGCCCCCGTATAGTATATACTTAGTATAATGCAACTGACGACTGATGTTGTGCCTCAAAAGGCCGTCACTCCCAGATTAAATTAGAAACCATATATGCACGTATTGTAATAGTAAGTAAATAGTAGTAGTAAAATAGTAGTTCCGCATAAGCCATCACGCGCAATCAAAGTGTATTTAAATTAAAAACCTGTATTTAACTTGTGATTAATACACCACAAATTTTGTTACTCTAGATTCCTCTATTTGGCTTGCACTTTGTGCTGATACCATTTCGGCCACACCCTGATGCACCTGGCGAGAAGATTTACCAGATCATTTCAGCCCTGCTCACCAGCTTGCAGGTGATGTGCCACCTGCATACATGACAACCACAAATTTAGGTATAACAAAAAACAGTTATCCAGAAAGGCACTGGCGAAATTCAGCCTGCTCAGCTAGATGGCGGACGAGACTTGTTTCGTATATTTTCATCGTTCTTAACACAATTCACATTTTTTATAAATGATTTAAAACAATTCCTTCCTAGAATATGTTTGAATCCAACAGTTTTTTTCCGTAATATTTTCTTAAGTTTTCGCGACTTATATACATAATAAAACTACGTTTAAACTGTTTTAAGCGCGGTAATTTATTTGATTTTGGTTTATCCGACGTTTCGGCCGCTTTTCAGTGGCTGTGGTCACGGAGTTTTTTTCCGGATATAATAATATTTATACTTGTTTACTCTTACTCATAATTTACAAACATTGTAATCCTATTGCATAATATTTGTACTCATATGTGTCGTGGCTAGCTATGTCAAGTTACAAAGTGTCCGTTGTGATATTAGTTCTTGAGACTTGTCAATTTTGTAAACAAAATACATAGTACAAGTAATTGATGTAGTGGTACAAGTATATTAAAAGTTCACATCATTATTGAGTTCTTGATATGTGTACTCGGTTTGGGATTTTGTGATGCATGTTTTGCAACTATTAGTAAATACACGCCAGTTAATATTGAACTCACCTTACATTATTTGTTTATGTATTGTATTTTTTAACCGACTTGGAAAAAGGAGGAGGTTCTCAATTCGTCGGGATCTTTTTTTTTTGTTTTTTTTTATGTATGTTCGCCGATTACTCCGTGATTTATGATCTGATTTACGTGATTTTTTTTTGTTCGACGCGGAATAGCTTCCAATTGATCCCCTAAAAATTTTACATAGTTTGGCCCAGTAGTTTTCATTTTATGAACATTTTTCATGGAAATAATTTTCACTCCGTTCCATATGTACACCGATTACTCTGAGATTTATGATTTGATTTACGTGATTCTTTTTTGTTCGACGCGGAATAGCTGCCACGTGGTCCCCTAAAAATTTGACATAGTTTGGCCCAGTAGTTTTCATTTTACGATCATTTTTTTGTTCCCGGTTCTTGGGACCTATATTTTTTAAGAAGCGCGGCACCATTCGTAGGTCATACATACATACCCATACATAGCTAGACACTAAAAAGTAACAAATAAAAAATAAAAACTTCGTTTAAAAAATGCCTTCAAAAACTAAAAAACTAAAATGTATAAAATAACTTATTTCTAAAGCTATTATTATTAATATAAGGTAAGGTAAGATGGGGCTGACATGGTGACATTATCACTAAAAGCCCCTAAATAAATTAGATAATAAAAAATAAAATAAAAATATATATATTATCTAAAACATCTTGAAGTCGGTGCAAAATAAAACACAAAAATTACTATATTTTGAAAATTACTAAGCACCGACTTTAAGATGTTTTAGATAATATATATTAATAATAATAGCTTTAAAAATAAGTTATTTTATACATTTTAGTTTTTGAAGGCGGTTTTTTTAAACGAAATTTTTATTTTTTATCCTTTTCAAGGCCATTCTCATATATTTAAAGATTTAAAGTATTAAAATTATATAAGTTCTTAAAAATATAAAATAATTTTTTTTATTAAAACATATATATTTTTATAAATACATATCTGAACAATATGTGAGTATTACGTACATTATTATAAAATTAGCGTTGACCGTGCGGGACTTGAACTTATATTCATATCTTAAACTTAAGATAAAATTCCTGTTTAAATTCTTAGGATATTCAGTTCGGCTCAATATTTGTTGAGCCGTGTCGATGTCTCTTCCAGACAAACTGAAATAATTGTTTTTGAAAACTTTTAAAAACAATTGTTATTTATATCGTCCCGGTATTCATTTAAAAATTTTCGTTTATATTGAAATCACAGACAGACACTTCAGTTCTATTTTGTATTTATATAAATATACAAAGTAAATCAATTAATGCGGTTTTCCTATTAAGCTTAAAATACTGTGCTGGTTTGGTAGAGTCCTGATAGGAACATAATAACGTGTATCTTGTTTAGGAGAGCTACTTTCTGAATCAGGTATAACGAGAATCTCTAGTTGGTGTATAAAATTGTCTAAAGGCTTCCCGACATTCTCGTAAAAACGCGAGAAACTGAGATAATCTGGAGGCCTTTCCCGTGTTCTCGCGATGGTATCCGCGAGACAATGGAGCTGAGAACGCCAAAACTTAGGGTGGCCAGATTCAATAGAATTCCGTGATCATAGTGGAATTAGGCCCTGAATTTAAAAGAGATAAAAATAGGCGAATGGATTTAATGATTTCAAAATAGCTACGGAACCATAAAAATAAACAAGTTTATACAGTTCTATATGTCTAACAGTCATTATAAAAATAGGATGGACGCGGAAATCATACGCCATTTAAAACTTGTTCGATTTGACAATAATAATAACAAATCAATTAATTTAGCTTAGTTTTCTAAAAATAGCTATGGATATTTTAATATTCTACAGGTTAAAAAAGTAAAGACAACTATTAAAAATACTTACTACATAATTATTACTTTTCTTTGTAGTTAATTAATAAATAAAACACGTAAAATTATTATTTTTTACGTACTTATTTTTATCCATAGAAAAAGTGAGTAAAGTATATGTAATTTTGTAATTGTTTTGTGAATAAAGTTAACATTATTTTAGATTATATTTTAGCATTATTTTACACGAAAAAGGTCTCCACATTCTCAGTTTCTCGCGTAGGTGTCGCGAGAAAGTGGAGAAGCCTTCAAGACAACGATTGAGGCTTTGGCGTAAATTCTTTTTGGATACACCTTTCGTTTCGGCACAAACACGAATGTTTAGATAATAAATACGTATAATATGATTATGAGGATAGTATTACATCGAAATAATACTATAATATATAGAATATTCTTTTATAAATTACCAAAATCAATTTCAAACACAGAATTGACACAGCATTATATTATTAGCTAAATGCAGGATTCAGATAATTAGTTTGGATTCCACAACTCTTTTTTTTGTTGTAGAATATTGAATATCTTTTATGCTTGCAATTTTTTCAGTCCAGTGTAAAAATCTGACTTAATATTCTGTATTTATTATCCTATTTCCGATATATTAGTATATAGCTTAAGTAATTACACTATCCAATTTCACAAACTTTGGATCTCGGCACGATTAAGTAATCTGAGGATCAACTTAATTTACATCTGAATAAGCCAATAGAGCTTTTCCGTGGCTTCGTGTGCATAATGTAGCTTTTAAATTAAATATTACTACGTTGCACCGTAAATTCGGTTCTGAAATCGAAATACTTAAACTGTTGTATATCCATCCGTGGGGAAATTGATCATATATTTTATTTATCTTTGGCATCAAGGAAAATTTAGTTCAACTTTAATGCAAAACAGCGGATCATACATGAGTCCTAATTGTATAGAAAAAAATAATCAAATTCATTTTATATTTAAGTTCGTTTAATGGCATTATTTAGCAATAAAAAATATATTTGTCATCATTAGGGACTCTGCGTGGCGGTGCTATTTTGCTTCACAAATCACGACGTGATGGTGGCGACCAAAACTCAAATTGCACGCTGGTCAGGAAGAGATCCGATTCCAATGACTGGTAATACCTGGTTTTCATATAATTTTAATAAAATAATCAATTAAGTCGTGTACTATTTGCTCGCTTTTTGTTGCCTTTGTAAATGCCTTGCATGCATGCATGATAGGACAAGCCATTGATGTCAAATTGCTACCTGCCAACTCTCTAAGATGCAAACTATAGCGCATCGACGTTGATGTGCCACCAGCGGCATTAATTGTGAAAACATTTCATTTATGTTTAATCTTAGCACATATTATTTGTAAGATTTAAAAGTTTAACACTTTTACATGTCTTCTCTTTGGCGCATTTGTCATTTTGGATTGGACGTTGTCACATTTCGTACTTTTGAAGTATTCGTGGTCGCAAAACGCGCGACGAAGACGTGTGATGTACGTACATAATTTGATGTTTTTACTATAACATATTTAAAACTTCATTTTTTTATTACATTTATCTGTTCATAATAATATGTAACGTATTTTATTATTTATATGAAGTCATTATACAACAATAACAGACAAAATTGGACTAATTTTTTAATTATTGATTTTTTAATTAGAATCAAAACGCACATAATATACATATACAATTTTCTTATTAAAAAGGACGCAATATTTTGATTTTGTTATCTTCTACTATTTAGCAACAAAAAATTGAAATAAGCTTATATTGCATGTTTTGAATTAATGAATTTTGAAACATTTGTTTTTGAAAGAAGCATAGTAGTAAAAAATTAATAATGTTTGAAGATTTTGACTCTTTCTAGTTTAATCAATAGCTTAAAGCTTTGTGATATTTTAGCGTAGACTTTAAAATTTTTGAAACATTCAACATTCCTATTTTTTAAAATGTTCATATAAGTTCTATTCAAAGGTCACTAGGTAAGGTTATACCAAAATATATCCTATAATATTCCGATTCATACTTTTTAATATGTATTACTTTTTTATCACATTTGAAACAAACATTGGGTCTTATATTCCGTGAAATCCGATAAAGTGTAATATGGGAAACTTCCAAACTACTCTGACGCTTTTAAAGTTCTCCGGGATAAATTCTAAAACAGAAGTACCACGATCAACTATTCAAAACAATTATCTCATGGTCTGAGAAAACTACATCAAAATCAACTTCAAAGCTAGAAATTTGTATGTTTTAAAATCGATCATGAATAATTAAGTATGGGAAATGTTGTATGTTTATGTTGCATAACAACCTTTTCTAATTTAGGTACCTTGGTAAATCTATAACAAAATACCTCCATTTATCAAAGAATATAAAGGTAACTTATTTAATATAAAGCTTTTTAATTGGCTGGTGTATAAATGTTTCTATTCAATGCAGGATTATATGAGATGAATAAAATATTGACTAATTTTTTATTGACATTTATAAATTAATTGTAATATAATAAGATAATCAGAATAATAAAATTGTACTTTAAGAATAATTTTGCACGCCAATATAGCTAGCACACGTGAAACTATCACCATGCATATATATGTATTCTAACATCTTGTAACCGTGTCTAATGCAAAATAAATATGATTTGATTTTATTTGATTTGATTTCAAATTTTCATTGTAAATGATTAGCAGAGATAATGCTTTGAAATAGAATTTTTACTAAGAACATATCAAATAACCAAACTATGTATACATCATTTTTCCTTAGAAGATCAATTTCGTACATTACTCAAAGGATTTTGCAATGAATGATACTATTATGAGGTTTAAATGTCTTATACAACTTAAGCCACATCTAAATTTAGATATTACAATAGAAAATGTTTTATATAAATCATCAAAAGACACATTTAACTAAAAAAACAAGGTAGACTAGTAATTTGTACTGTACTATTATATTTTTATAGTTGTTGGATCCTCACAATTTATGCTGATGTGGGTAGTTTTATAAGTGCCGCTCGCTTTCGGTTTTGCCGCCATTGCGTGGTGGCGAACCAGTCTCCAACGCACGTGAGGTCAGTTCGGACGTTCCGTTTTCTCCGTGCAAGTGAACGTTTCACATCCCATTCTTGGATATTTTATTGAACTTAAGCCGAATTTACATTACGAAACTAGTTTCATGCATGATGAAACTAATTTCATGACACTACTTGTAGTACCTGCGGAACTAGTTTATATGAAAATAATAATGTCATGAAATCCACAGTATGTCTGTGTTCATGGCTCCGCCAACATCAAAGATTTATTTTGCATTGCAAAATATTGTCATGCAAATGTTATTGTATAAAATTAAGAAAAGGTTGTCTCGAAAGAAAAGACGTTGGTGGATTCGAGGGTGGCTAGCAAAAAAGCATCTGGGTCAGATACAATTAGTTTCTGAATTAGCAGATGAAGATCCTGAGAGCTATACAAACTATTTTCGAATGAGTGAAAATAATTTATTCTCTATTTTTGTATTGAGGGTGTTTCGGACCCCAGAGACACTCATTTCGCTGGTATTCATTAATAAATTTAATATTTTTATCAATCGTCCAACGTTGGTTTGACATTTTCCGCCCTTACCACGACTAAAAAGCACTAGCTTCGCATCGCGTTTATACGACGACATTAGTTGCATGACACTAGTTTTATCCAATAATCGCGCGCGACACGAAACTGTTTCAGTGTCGTGAAATCGATGCATGCATTGTAAAACTTGACGTTTACACGTGAAATTGTTGATAAAATTAATGTCACGGAACTATTTTCATGCCACTAGTTTCGTAATGTAAATTCGGCTTTATACACAAGCCGTGCTTACTCTTTGGAGTGAGTGTTCCATAATTTAAAACCTAAGTGCCATCCGAGGACTTGTTAGTGCCGTGCACTTTCAGGAGCTATCTAGCTGGCCTATTGGAGGTGGATTCCGAGGTTAGTGGTACTTATTACCCCATTGGTTTTTGTGCAGGATTTGGCATACCTCTCACTCTCAAATATAATCTACAGTCCACCAATTACTCGATCCAGTGAAGCTGTGTATGGATCCGTGATCCAACATTGCACAAAAGTATTATTTTAGATTAAAGTTACTTGATAACAACATATGTACACGTCAATAAATAAAATCTGATAAAGGAATTCCAAGCACAGTGTAGACTTCGTAGTCACGTTTATATGTTTTGATTGCTTGATTAGATAGCCAAGCAATAAAAATTATATTGGTAATTTAAAATAATTTTTACGACATTCGCCATTGCCTACATTAAAATTTAAGCAATTTCTTTATTAAACTTTTCATTGTATATACTTTATGTCGAATCTCAACAGGTCATGTCATTTAGAATGCACTTCGTAGTAGTGTGTTTTAACCACCTGCTTGCATTATTAATATGTTTACACTTTTATACAAAAACTGAGTCTATGTAACCCACTACTTTAAGCAAAACAATTTGAATATTGCAAACTAACCATCCGAGGATTTATTAGCATAAAAAATTAGGAACCTTGTTAAACAAACTCAATGTGTTTTAGAAATTGCAGTAGCTGTTATGTGTTCTCTAATGTATATTAGTTTTCAATTAACATCCAAAATCACCGCTTGCACATGATATAAAAAATAATAGATACCATAAACATACCAACTGTAGAGGGGCATTCATTAGTTCCACATAATAGTAATTTTAGGTCTTTATTAATATATTATGATTCGTGTTATCGAGCAGTTTAATTTTTGGTATCTAAATTAATCGCATTAATACATTATGATTCCATAATGAAAAAAATAATATGGTCTAGACTAGAACATATTTCCTGTTTATTGTGTATATCCCGTTAATGTGTACCTCGTTACTGGTGATAAAGTTTCCAGTAACTATGTCCAGTTATTGATATTATATAAAACAGCCTTACGAATAGCATTTTATTCAAATTTATTGAATAAGAAACATAATTCACAATGTAAAGTAACAAATTTAAAGTATTCATAATTCACTTGCCTTTCTGTTCGTAGAACTTTGACTTTACTTGTCTGGAAATGAAATGAACATTTAGTAAGACATATGCTGATATTAGACGAATCAACTTGAATGATTTAAGTTTATGTTTATATAGATCGCTTTGGTTGATTCATCCAAATTGAATAATAATAACCGTCTAAAATTAGTTTAACATGATATAAGTTTATTCTAATGCTATATCAACATTTGTATCACTTTGGTCGATCCAGTTATCGTCACCTTACGTCAACGCAACGCATACAATAATTTATCCCATTGATTGCAACGGTATAAAACCTACTGCCCGTTTTATGCATATTTTAAAAATCGATAATTATTTAAAGTAGCGTTGATTGACAGGTGATACGAATCGGACCAAATTGGACAAGTATTGTAGTGCAGCATTTTAAAGCGTGATCGTTTACTACGTGTTAATATTTACTTGCGTGTATATAATACTAGGAATTACAATCATCTTTCTAATAGTATTTAAATGATTTCAAAATTTTGAATGCTTCCAAAACTCTTAAATGGTATCTTTCCACAGTTACGTTTCTCACCAATGATTGTCATTCCTTCTTCCATGCTATAAGGTATGCACAATTACTTACATCTAATTGTCTTGTTGGAAATGGTGTATATTAATTATAATTATCTAATTCACAGGTGTCACTGGCGGCGAGAGTTTAATGAATACAAGAGAGAATGTGGTTTAAATTAGTAGATATTATTAAAAATAAAAATTCAGCTAGAAAGTATGTGTATATAAAAGTTGCGGTATTAAATTATAAAAAATAAATTCTTAATCCCTTCATATACTATGTCCTTGGTAGGTGATTTTATAGAAAATGTTAAAAAATGTAAAAGTAAAAGAAAGTAGATAGATATAAAGTTTGCTGACGTCATTATATTATAATATAATCTAAGTTCTGAATTACAAACTAAAGCAAACTTTTATTCCTGTCCTTTTATAGTCCATCCAAGTGAATCTGGAGACATTTCATTTCGCTATACACAAATTCCAGTGTTACAAAACTAACATTATCCGACTATGTTGTATTGTGAACAATGAATGAATGAATGAACGAAAATTCTTTATTGTTCACCATAATTTTAAACGTAGACCATATAGATAAATTTGCATTAGAACAATGAGCGGCCTTATCGCTTATAACGATCTCTTGCAGACAACCCGGTGTCTAAGGAAATTTTAAAATGTTACACAATACCAGGGTATTATGCAACCATTAATTACATATAAATGTAGAGCTGCATTATATAAAAACTTATGTCTTGTATCCTCTATTCTGACATACATCTTCTGTCACACCATAAATTATCGTATCACCTTTCACACATTCCATCCATCTCTTTTTTGGTATTTGCGTTTGTATTTATATACATATATTATATCTCAATTCTATAATATGAATTGTAATTATCGTACAAAATAAAACAATTCGAAATTGTGACTGGAATAGAGAATCTAAATGTTATTATTCTTATAGTTTTAATCAATTATTCAGCATGCATGCATATTCATGCAGCAATATATTGACTGGGAAAGTTAACTTAAATAAAAATAATAAAATTCAGTTTCAAAATTAATATTTTAATATTGCAATCGGATTTGGGCGATTTCTGAGAATAAGACTTAGTTATTTACATTTCGATAATAATGCAAACCCAGCTATAGTGACGCGCTGTGTTACTTAACAACATTGGCATTTCGTAAACTACAAAAAAAACACCCGTTGAATGATCTGAACGTAAGTTCTGACGTTACAATTCAAATGGCGCCTTTACAATCTTAAATTTTCCCATATATTTTTAACACTATTAATTGAAAAAGTTATAATTTAGTTTACTTTAAGATTTAGTTCTATTTTAAATAGTTCTTTGTTATGTTTTGTTATTCATTTAATGACAATTACTTATGTTAAATAATTTTAAAATCCATGACTATAACGCAAACAAACAAAAAAATGTCATTGATATAAATCTATGATAATAACGATTTTAATTAACAAATACCTATAAGGATTATAGGCATATTCCCTATTCTTACTTAGGTATAATAAATGTAAAAGTAATCGTTTTACGTAATTAATTGTTATTATTATAATCTTGATGAATAAAGTTAAATTATAAATAATAATATATAAACGGTGTATATGTTGTATTATTTGTGAAGCCTTTGTTATATATACTACGAGTTTACGACAAACGCCAGGCATTGCAAACAATAAAACGTAATAGAAGTAAAGCACATACGTATGTGGTTTACTACTTCCAAGATGAGCAAGACTTAAACTTCCGTATTAAATCTTTTGGCAATGTTTAAGGAATTCTATGTTGTGTGGCTTTTACATTGTGTGCCCGCTCAACAGCTTTTGTGGCTGCTGTATCTTAAGGCTGACTGCATATTATCCGTGCAGGAACGGACAAAGAATACAATTTTCTGCGGCCGGGCGTCCTGTCGTAAGAGGCGACAAAACAACCCACAGCCAGGTGGTAGGGCAATGCCCGACTGGATAGTTGCCACTTCTGCTCTAGAGTATGTCGCCATAACAACCTTTTGTTGTGTTCCGGCATTAGTGACCGGGTTCTAATCTCCCTTAAGAGATCAGCAACCAAACCCTCTTATAAATAAAGAGAAAAAAAACGAGATCAGCAGCGCAATTGTAGCACATTTGGCGTTGCAAATGTCCATAGGCGATGGTAACCGCTTTCCATCAAGTGGGCCGTCTGCCTGTCTGCTGAACTCCTGCAATAAAAAAAAATGGCTAGTATCACAGATATAAATTAGTTATGCTAGTGGTGAATTTCCTGTCAGACAGAAGTACAGTACTTGAGTATTCACTAAAGATTTTATGTAAAAAACAGATATATACATAGCCAACAATTTCGGAAAATACGTTTACAAATCTGACTACATCTTTAAAATTAGCAGTGTTGTCATCAGTTCAATTTTGAAGCAAATTTTATTCCTAAATTATTATACAGTAAAATATTTAAACAGAATATACAAAAACTGAGTTATATGTTATCACAAAGTATGACTTTATTAATTTTAAAAAACACCAAATTTAAATGTTAATTTATTTAATAACGAACGTACTTTTTAGGCTACAAATTGGGCGCTTTAATCTATACCGATGTAATTTTAAAAAATATTCCGACAAGTATAATTTTATGTAGGGAAAGAACAATTCAGATCTAATCAACATCTTCTTACTTATTCTCTTCCTGATCCCTTTGAAGCTAAAAATTGAGATACACTAAATGAAAATTATGTAGCTATAGAGCCGGAGTGCACCACATACACCACCAAACGTAGCTGTTGTTGTATACATGTGATTACATTTTAAGAATAATCATGGATCTATAAACTATAATTCCATCACATCTACATTCATGAGCATATTTGAAGGTAATCTTAGGGTTATAATGCAATTGTTTATTTTTCAATCAAATATAAATCTTTCAAGTATTTACATAATTCTTAAACATACTGCTTATGATGTACCAAAGTAATTACGTTCCACGTAAGTCCATTTATTGACGTCAACGAGTACTATATTAAAATAAATAATGAATAATTTTAAAGGTTATCGCATAAAATATATTTATTTACAATTTTAAAAGTAACAAATAATATTCAATACCTACATACATACAATAGCAAAAATTCAACACCGTCTATATCGAACATTAGTTATGTATTAGTTTGTAGATTTTATATTGAATTATTTCAGAACACACACACAAATCGACTTCAGTTACTACCAAAACATATGACACAACGTTTCCTTAAAAGCCTTTTCTTTTGTTATTAATATAATAAGAAAAGAATACCTGCGAAAATTGTTCTACTATTCATAAATATTTTGTTTTATAACTGAAAACAATATGGCAAAGCCCTTTCTAAAATTACTCCCATTTCGACTAATATTGCGAATGTAATGAAAATAATATATAGTATAAACAGAACGGCACCGAGACTTCTCCTCAGAGTAAATTTGCCAATGTACAAGACAATCCAGAGACAGGTTACAGCTACTAGCAACGAACCCACTACGAAGTCGATTCCAGTTGAATTAATTAACACAGCAGTGTTCTCCGCGCCTTGCATCTCGAGGCTGACAGTGCGAATCAGCCATGGTAGACCCAATGCAAACAATATAGCTAATGAGTTGGCCCCAAGTGCGTTTGAGACTCCAATGCCACCTTCCCCTAAAATAACAATAGTTTATTAATATTAAAATATTTACTTACGTATATATCGGGGCGATGATTTGATGTTGTAAGAGACATAACAGACATATTTATAATTACAGCCCGTAACGTCCCACTGCTGAGATCTTGATTCTCCGTTTTTGTTTTGATGGAGTATACAGTCTACCCGCCACGCTTTTCCAAGACGGAGTAACCTATTTGACAACTCGGTTATCTCGATGTGCAGGTTTATGAAAAATTATTCTCCTTCAACATGTAAATGTTATGTGGTCAAAAAACTGCCAAGTTGTTAATGCTTCCTGGCAAGGTTTGTTTAAAAAAAACACGGGTAAAATTTATTTTAAAGAAACTACAAGTTTATGACTCAGGGGAATTAAACTATAGTTCTGAATACGATTAAATAAAGAAAGAATCAAAAATATGCACATATAATTGTTTAAACAAAATAACGTTGTCACACATTTTATGTCCGATTGCAATCAATAATCATAATGGATTATCATTATCAATATATTATTATATCATTATCAATAACACCACAAAAATAATTATCAAAATATCATACAAGGGGCAATCTGAATTGCAATGTAAATTTTCTTAACTTATTAGTACCTACTTTATATTGCGAATTTCATTAAGCGATGGGAACATGAGGTTACGATCAAAAAATCATAATGTAGGTAGGTACTAATTATTATAACCTAATGCGGCTTAAGGTTTCTATGCCACCGTTGAATATGTTTTTATGTATAAGAATGTAAACATATTGGAAAATTATTATCAAAATATTTCATTGTTACAAAGTAGGGGTTTTTAATTTTGTAATGATTTTCGTATTTCACTTGCAACATAAAATATTAAATAATACGAAAATTAATAATACGCTTAATGTTTTAATTAAAACTAATAAAACAATGCAATGATAAAAATCCAATTAAACAGACACGGGAAATTAAAATAATTACGTCTGACAACTCGTAATGAGTGATATTACATGGTTGGTTGAGTCTTTAAAAATTATTATACATAATAAGCCACTGGATGAAATCATTTTTGGCATTATAGCCACGTGGGAACCAAATATAAATACAAGAGATTATAGAATAAATAATATAAACTTTCCATTGAATATAGCGACAAAATATATCATTCAATATTCTTTTTCCATATGCTAATTCGTTAATAATGAAACATTTTGTATAAATTAAAATGTTCCAAAGTCTTAGGAATTATAGGCAGAATACTATATAAGTTTTTCCATTGTACTAGTTTATAATAAACCTACGGCCTTACTTATAATAATCTCGTAAAAAAACGATTAGGCATATCTTAAGTAAGAGAATCAGAATCAGACCCTAAACAACGAATATCTTTTTTTTCACTTATAAACGTGTATTACTTGTTGTTTACCTAAGAGGAGCACAGATATACGAAATTTGAATTATTAACGTAGGTTGTACCCAAAATATCTAAAGAGGAGTTTATGGGTAATATTTTCACTAATCAGTTGCTAAGCAGTTTCTTTAATTTAAGAAACGATTATAAGTAAGATCCTTTATTGTTAAAAAATTACAATTTGACGCAAGTCTTCCAACTACACGAAACTATCATAAATTATAATTAACTTTACATAAAGTCTACATAGCATCTATATGTACATATATCCTTCGCTAATGCCTTGTTTATATCATGCCAATTTTCATGGCAGCAAGCTAGATAGTGGTGAGCGAAATGGGTAGCCCGAGTAAATAAACTCAACTTATAAGAACATTAAAAACACGCACTGCCCATTTAGCTCACCACTATCCAGCTTGCTGCCGTAGAAGTAAGCACAATGTAAACGACAGATAAAAGACATTCGCAGATAATTTTTTTACATAAAAACAGCAAGTGATTTGATAAACTTTATAAAGCTAAGTACTAAAAATAGTTACGACGCAAGCAGGTTTTAACACTAGGATAATTATGATTAAAAAAATTATGAAGATAACCATTCTCAATCAAGTAGGAAATTTAATCTCTATGATTTAGACAAGCTTATTAATTTTGATTACATTTGTAATTATATCTAACTATATTAAAATAATAATAATAGTAATATTGGTTATAAATAATTACTAATAAAAGTATTATAAACTATTTACCTCTTCGCGACATGATGAATATGGAACATGCCTCCGGTAGACATCCTCCAAAAGCCAAAAACGTCATTCCCATAACTGAATCGGGGATAAATAAAGTGTGACCTAAAATAACAAAGAATCAAGGATATGTATCATTTAATTGAATTACCAATTTCATAATTATTTTGGTATATAATCATAAAATACAAAGATTTCATAACGAAGGAGGCAAAATGTTTAGATATTTAGAAATATGATGATTAAGGTGGTTATTAGGGTGGGCCAAAAAAAACTTTTAATTTATTTATTTTTACCTACCACGAAATTATCGTCCAAGATGACGAAAAAAAAATTCTGTTAAAGTTTGAGCTCTTAATATTAATTTTCAGAAGTGTCACATCGTGATTTTCAATTTCCCATTTAAATTACACGGGATTTTTTTTTTATTCTTTTCGAATTTTGATGTATCTCAACGAGTTATTCTGTGGTAAAAGTAAATACAAAATTTTGTAGGAAATTGAACGGCCTACAAAAAAGGTCTGATTTCATTTTTCGCTAAGTCAACTCAGTTAAAAGTTATTCGCAGTTAAAGTTCAACCTAAAATAATACATGATGACTTTCACACTCTTTTATAGTTTTTTTACAAAAAAATGCCTTAAAGACATAAAACAACATATGGTTCGTGATTTTTATCATTTTTACTTCCCAAATTTGTTACTCGCAAAAAACGATCCACAATTCATTATTGCTTAAAATTAAGGCACGCGCGTAGCGATATTCAAATTCCCAGTGTCTTATTTAAAGTTGATTGGTAGGGAATGTAAAATAATAAAAGTTGTGTTCTAACAATTATTCAATCAAAATAACTTTTTTATTTTTATAACTTGTTTTTTTTTTCATTATCTTAGAATCAAATCAATTTTTTTTTGTTATAATTAGGATATTTTTGACGGTGATTTTTAATCACTTGCAATAAGTATTATTTATTGCAAGTGGTTAATTTAATTAATTTTAAGCAATAATGAATTGTGGATTGTTTTTTTGCGAGTAACAAATTTGGGAAGTAAAAATGATAAAAATTACGGAACCATATGTTGTTTTAAGGCATTTTTTTGTAAAAAAAATATAAAAGATTGTGAAACTCATCATGTATTATTTTACGTTGAACTTTAACTGCAAATAACTTTTAACTGAGTTGACTTAGCGAAAAATGATATCAGACCTTTTTTGTAGGCCGTTCAATTTCCTACAAAATTATATATTTACTTTTACCACAGAATAACTCGTTGAGATACATTAAAATTCGAAAAAAAAACCCGTGTAATTTAAATGGGAAATCGAAAATCACGATGTGACACCTCTGAAAATTAATATTAATAGCTCAAATTTTATCAGAATTTTTTTTCGTCATTTTGGACGATAATTTCGTGGTAGCTAAAAAAAAATAAAAGTTTTTTTTGGCCCACCCTAGTGGTTATGTTTTTCTACCTGCTATTGTAGGCACATTAACAAAACCATCTTAAGAACTGTATGTATTACAAATTTGGGGGAATTATATTTGTGATTGTTTTATGTTTGGACAATATATTTGAAATAGTAAGACATGGATTAAAAGTTTTAATGAAGATTTTGCACAAAAACTAGAACGGACTGGTGGAACTAACTGTTATTCGAATGTGTGCTACTAGTTACGTTTTTTTATTAGGCAATTATTAGTAGTTAATATTCTTCTTCCATGAGATTGCATTTTGAATAAAATAAATTAATATACTAAAATATTACAAACCTATTACTGTCATACTCCAGATTACAAAGTAGGAGTTTACACCAATCCATATAATACACATGAGAAATGCAATACTATAGAATTTTCTACAGGTAAATGGAGATGGAATAGTTAATCCAAGCACTAATTTCAATGGCCAAGTGTACAACCACCAAATGCGATAAATTAAAGATTTTTCTTTCGGAAATCGGAACAGGCTCTTCGTTGGTTTGTCATCAAAAGTCTCCTCTGAAAAGATCAAATTTGTACATAAATTTCCTTATGCAATAAATCAATCTATACTAATATTATAAACACCTAAGATTGTTATTTTTATACTAGCTGACCTGGCGAACTTCATACCGCCATATTTTCTGAATTCCTAAAAGACTTTGTTTCATGACACAAAAACAAAATAACCATAATCAGTCCAGGTGATTAGGAGGATTCTAGAACCCGATCTCAGCGCCACCTACCGGCTCTAATTGCGAATCTAAATCATCCAGGAACCCACTCAAACACACAAAAACAAAATCACCAAAATGGCTCGCGGTAATTAGGAGGATTCTAGAATCCGATCTCAGCGGCATCTACCGGTTCCAATTGTGGATTTAAACTATCCCGGGACCCACTCAAACACACACACAATATTTCATCAAAATCGGTAAAGTCGTTCTCAAGTTATGCGCTTACCAACACATTTTGCGATTCGTTTTTATATATAAGATTAGCTTCTGCCCGTGACTTTGTACGCGTGGAAAGGAAGTTAAAAAACACCCGCGATTTTGAAACATTCTTCATTGGTGCTCTGCTCCTATTGCTCTTAGCGTGATGGTTTATAGCCTGTAACCTTCATCAATAAATGGGCTATCTAACTCAAATCAGACCAGTAGTTCCTGAGATTAGCGCGTTCAAGCAAACAAGCAAAGAAACAAACTTATCTGCTTTATATATTATATATATAAGATAAAACTCTCTCACTGACACCACACCCTGTCAAATTATCCGCTTCTATTATGTTACGTTGCAGAGAAATTACTTTTAGTTTGTTATAAGCTGTTTAAGTAAATAAAGCTTTTTAACTATCCCACGGGAACTATTTAATTTTTCGGGATCAAAAGTATCCTATATGTTGACCAGGGATATAAGCTATCACCATACAAAATTTCATGTAAATTCGTCCAGTCGTTTCTGAGATTAGCCGGTACAAACAGACAGACAAACAGACAAACAGAGAAACAAAAAATTCTAAAAAATCTAAATTAGTTCTATTTCACTTCTTACATCCCCCTGTCACGGTTTTTAGCATTTTTTTTAATTGTACAGAAATTCGACTTCTACAATTTTATTATAAGTACAGATGTTTGTAACGAATAAACTCAAAAACTACTAGACCAATTTCTAAAAGTCTAACACCATTCGAATTCTACATTATCCCTGATTAATATAGGCTTTATAAAAATTAAGGATCCCTACCAAAACTTCAATAGTGTAACCCATCAATATAAACAAAATCCTTGGCGCCGAAATCGGGTTCTACGTTTTTGATGAAATGTATACGTTTAAGTGGGCCCCTTGTGGTTTTAAAGTCACAATTAGACCCGGTAGGTGGCGCTGGTATCGGGTTCTAGATATATATAAAAAATCAGATCAGGACGACGTCTGCCGAGACCAGTAGTCTATTATAACTTCGGTTATATACTTACCAGATTTTTCTGTAACAGCAGCTTTTTCTGAACTTAAAATTGCTTTATCATTTGTATGTTCAAAGCCTTTGTTATCTACACCATCTTCTATAGTACGTGTATTATCGTTTATATCGTTATCTGCAGAAAACGAAAATACAGGTTAATGATTCAATGTTGCCATAAGAGTGTGACGTTTTCAATGAAAGAAAATAAACTTACTTTCGACTTCTGTTCGCTTACAACAACTGCCGCAGAACAAGTCTACTATTTTATCATAACACGCGAAAAGTCTGTGACTATTGAACATCACCACGAAATACAGAATGTATAGAATTCCAAAAACCATTGACTCGTACCAGTCAATCTGTCCGTCCCATACGAATATCACCAAAATGCTTACGTTAAACATATAAATTATAACATCTCTTGTTACTGGCCTACTTTCAATTTTAATGGGCTGAAATAGAACAGAGAAAAAAATATAAATTCCTATCATTTATCATATATGTGAAAAATTAATATTAAACAATAAATCAAACACTTTGTTTGATTTATTGTTTAATATTCATTCTCTTTCTTTTATGTATAGTCCAAATAATAAACATACAAAACGCAATGTCAACAAAATAATATATTGACTCGTTTCCGCCAGATAACGGAGTAGCCAGGATTAAAATCGAAATTCATAAATTTACATTACGAGTCTAGTTAATATGCCAAATGTTTAAATTCGAAAACTATTGTTTTGTTTAACTAACTAAATACAAAGCCCGGATTCTTTTTAATTGTAGTATCTATAAAGATATTATAAATAAAATATAATCTATTACTTATATCATTAACATTTTTATCGTTTTAGTAGGTTAAAATACTAAGCTCTTTAAGTACGAGAGAAAACATGTGATACAAGTGTGGTGAGTTTTGTTCCTGTTCAATAAATAAGTTATTAGAATTATTAAGGCTGTATAAAACTGGAACTTTATGAGAGGGACATAAAGTTGGAGCCATACTCCGCAATAATTATTTGTGTTCACTTCAGCTAAGCAAATGATATATATGTAAACAGTCGACCCCGTGGCTACGCCGCAGTCAATATCTAGTGCGTAGGTACCTCTTGTTTAACGAGTATAGGTGGTACAGGTAACATTTTCTTAAATTTTCATGGCAAATACATAAAAAAATTATGATGAAATGTTTATATTTAATCACTAAATTTTTATTTTAAATGATGATATACATACATACATACATGTGTGTGTGTGTGTGTGTGTGTGTGTGTGTGTGTGTGTGTTGTGTGTGTGTGTGTGTGTGTGTGTGTGTGTGTGTGTGTGTGTGCGTGCGTGCGTGCGTGCGTGTGCGTGCCTGTGTGTGTGTGTGTGTGTCATATTTAAATATAATCGCTTCAGTCAATACAATATCTTCGTTTCAAATTTAAGCTTAATAAACCGTGGAAATGACTTAACTTTTCGCTATAAAAATCATTCTATGTTTATCCTCACCGTCTAAATTGCATATATCTAACCTCCATCAAAATTGGTTTAGTGATTCTCGCAATAATTGTATCAATAGTATTAATAGCTTACTCTAACAGCCGCAAGGCCACCAACCGCAGCAACACCCAAAGCATTAAATATAGCCGATCCAACTATAGTGCCAATACCCATGTCGGATTCAGTGAGAAATGTTGAGATTACGTTAACAAAGAACTCCGGACACGATGTTGCCACCGCCATGAAAGTCGCTGCTGCGACATTCTGCAATAAACAATCACGCTAATTTATACAATTATATTTAACTAGAGTTATATTTTATTTACTAGCTGTTGCTCGCGGCTTCGCTCGCTTAGATTAAGAACCTTTTGAATCCTCATTTTCAAAAACGCCGTTACACGTCATGTTTGGTGCCGAAACGCAATTTAGATAATTCAAGCATATCCACGGGGGATTAAACACGGGGGATCTTGAGACGACATAATATACTAATGGCCACTTACTATGTGTCGTCGAGCTACTCTTTTTACCGGTAATCACGCGGGAGTTTTTCTGAGAATGATCTAAATACACCGGCCAGATTTTAAAAAAAAACAAAATTCAGTCTTATTTTTTCACTGAAGTCTTATATTTTTATCCCGGGAATACCGCGGGAATTTTCCCGAGAGTAGTTTGTAATTGTTCGGGTGCATACAAATTATATAATTTTACATCCTTTTTTGAATGCTGTGGTACTTTATATCCCGGGTATCTCGCGGGAATTTCAAGTCAAGCGTGGACTAGTCGCGAGCATATCCTACTAATTAAATAATAAAAAAGTGCACGTGCGAAATATATGACGATTTTAATGGAGGAAAAAATATACAGATAAAAAATAACAACAGAACATTAATGGTTTATATTTAAAAACAACATATTGTGGCCAGTAAGAAAATCAGCCACAATAAAAAAAAGTGTTAGGGATTCCAATACAGGTTAATTTTGGTCTTAAAGGGCTAGGATGTAGGATCTCTTGTGAGAATTTAGACTATAAATTAAAATAAAACAAACAAATACCACACCGACTTCAAGATAAAAAGCAAATAATCTATATATTAATACCTGAAGCAAAAACTTTGAAGGAGGAGTATGAAACTCCGCACACTTATAGTTCATATACAGAAGAAGCGACGAATGCTAATATTATTATTAATACTTTAAATCAATAAAAAAACATTACACACACTACCATGTATTTAACACACACACGTATTTTTGTTGTATTGTTTTCAATCTGAACCGACTTCTATGAAACTTAATATCTCTAATATATAAAATTCTCGTGCCGCGGTGTTTGTAGTTAAACTCCTCCGAAACGGCTTGACCGATTCTCATGAAATTTTGTGCACATATTGGGTAGGTCTGAGAATCGGACAACATTTATTTTTCAACCCCCTAAATGTTAAGGGTAGTCCACCCCTATTTTTTTTAATACTTTTTATGATACGGCATTAAAAAATACATACAGCCCTAAATTTTCAACCCTCTACGATCAACCCCTATTTTTTCGGGCAGGACGACGTCTGCCGGGACAGCTAGTAATATTATATAAAGTAGTAAAACATATACAAAAAACTTTTCATCTGAAAAATATATACTATATTTAAGCATTTTTGTTTTTATTCGGTATATAATTATAATACCGAATAAGATACGAATTAAACCTAAGAGCGTCTGAATCTTAGAACACTAATTAGAAAATTATGACTAAATACTAACCTGCGGTATTTTTAAATCTTCACAGATTAGTTCAACGCAAGGTATAAAATAATCATTACATACTATGGCCAGCAATGTGAATGCGTATATTCCGAACAAAACGTATAAAATGAAAGCACCTTGCCGCAATTGTTCATCTGCGAAATCGCAATGCAATATATATACATTGTTTCAGCAATTTGAACTATTTTATTATCTCTATAAAACAACAACAACTCGAATACGATTTTTTTACGATATTAACTATCGTCGAGTGTTCTTAGCAAAGTATGATAATGGTCACTTCAACTATTCCAAGATAACCAATAAAAATGTTAAAATGACAAAAACACTTCAATGTTGTCAACCTATTGACATAAATTTATAGGTACTGATATCAACCTGTGGTTTTACCCATTTATAAGAATAGTTTTCCAAATCTAACATGGTGTCTAGTATTACTAGCCCTATAGACAAGTGGCATTAGCACTAGCGAATAGAATGAAAATGTGTGGGAGTATTACTTACCGCGAAGATATGTCATTCCCATATATTTTCTATTCTATACGTTTAGCGCTTATGCTACTTGTCTACAAGGCCTGGTAGGAACTACAGCTGCAGTATATCCTTTGCGTATATTTATAACTTAACCCCACCTAATATAATCAATATTTTAAATCCTATTACTGATGGATAAGTATAGATAAATATTGTGGAAGAATATCTTATACACAATAAGAATGAGGTTATGGATATCGTGGTAATAATATATTTAGTGGACAGTTCATAAATTTATATTGCAGTCAAGATGCTAATGAAGTCACAGGTTAAATTAGATATACAAAGTCACATAAAGAAATGTCTCAAAGGAATACTATGTTTGTTGTGCTACTGTTTCATCCTAGGATATTTAAATAGTTATTGACGCAGATGTAGCGATGGGTTTAATGTATTACTTGTGATGCGTAATTGTTATTAAATGTTAATGACGTTAAATATTAACAGATAACATATGTGTATACACTAATGTAGGTATTTGTTAACGGCGTTATTTTTGGCGATAAATAACGTAAGACCCATTTGGTCATAGTCAATAACTTTAAAAATATCACAGGTGAAACCCGCATAATAAATTATAATTGTGATTATACGATGGAAGTGGTAGAATGTAACTCAAACATTTACGAGGCTTGCTTATAGGTACTACAACGTACGATTTCTGAAATACTTTCTGGAGAAATAAATATTTTGATTTAATAACGATTAATACTCCAATGACATATTACCAAAGCAATGTAAGTTGGGCAAATTTAGAATACCAATACTCACCTGTAAACAAACCATCTGGAAAACTTTCTATCGAATCTCTTGCTAGACAACTAATTTCACGAACTATGTTGTCAATGATTTCAATCCGCGTTCGTAGCCACGGCTTATGATGCCAAATTTCTTCATCCTCAGCCAACTTTTTCATCAGGTCTGACGAAATAAAAACTTCTCTGCCACTTTTATCAACGATTTGGACATAGTTGACGGGGTAATCCGTAACATCTGCAAAATACAAAGTCATTATTATCATGCAATGACCTGAACATGTTATACTGTTGTTACAACTAGTGAAGTTGCGTTACGTATCTGCTGCACTACTACTAAATTTAATATCAATACCTATTGTTAACAACAACAGTGATAATGTGGTGGACCAATAGATGAGTGTCGTTTTGGATTTATATAGATAAGGTAACTATCAGTAATTATCGAATCAATTATTGTAGTATCGCTAACAATGATTCCAATTATAAACATTCATTATAGTTTATTGACCCACCTAAATAAGTTATGCTGTGAATTTTCTATAGGAATCGTTTGTTTGTTAATAATTTTATAGCCTACCCAGGCTATTAAATTTAAAAAGAGTCATCTCTTTTTAAATTTAATAACTTCTTTTGTTTAAAGTCAACTCATCTGTAGTCAAAGATATATAACACAGCGTAGTTTTGATAGTAACTCCAAAAACCACTTCGTATTTCATTAAACAATTGAAATTTACTCACAAACACACAACTATTGCTTAAAATCAATCACCCACTACTATATTATGTGATATTAATACCTGTGTGTTGTAACTAAAATAATTGTTCAAGATCAGAGGAAACTCTCTAAGGGTCTTGTGATCCCACGTTCATAACACTCGAAGTCTTTTATTAACTATTATTGAATTGTTTGGTTCTTGTTTGTTATGGTGAATGAAAACATTGAAATCAAATTCTAGACCAGCAATCAGTTTCATACAAAAACGTCTCTACTGAGCTTAGTATTAATGTAATATAATATATTAACGAGCACTAACCACTAATCATCATCTGAATTGTCAGTTTCTTGATGTAAATTCTTTGCCATATGAAACTTTATGAAAAGATATTATACTCGTATATATAAATGAAATTTATATATAAATGAAAATAACTTACTAAAATCTTCCAGAGCATTGGCATATGACAGGAACAGAGATAAGAGCAGTGCCGCGTAAATTGAATGAGACCTTGCCATTTTGTTTTCCTTCTTTTTAATGATTAATATTATCGCGTCGCTGTAACAATGGAGTTTCACTTTATATTGTTAAATCTATATAATAGAGTCCAGTCATTTTAACAAAAAAAGGGGAGTCAATCTCGGAATGGGAGATAATGCTAGGTCGACCGTGCATCTCGATGAATAATAATACATTGTATAAAGTTATTAAATTATTGAAATACCATTAACAATAAATTTTGAAATTTTTGAAAATTTTCATTATTGTATATCTTAATTTGATTATTTATATTATATTTATATTTAATAATATTTATATTAATTTATTTAAAGTAGATTTTAAATACAAATAAAAGGAGTTAATATATCGTAATTTTAGGTTTATTCAGTAGCTATATACTTCTTACAATTTGAATTGAAATGAAATGAAAATATATAAATCTTTCTCTTTCTTTCTTCTTCATCATCATCGTCGTCTTCTCCCCGGCATGTGAAAATTTCTATTTCATAGTCATCATCTTCATTGTCCTGAATTATTGTTTCCAGGCCTTCCAGAATTCCGGGTCAAATGCACTCTCTTCCTCAAAGTCGCATTTTGATGAAACAGCATTGAGGCAAGCTTGTCCATTACCCTAGCCAATAGCTAAAGTGCATTGCAAGCCCGATTTTCTGCACCCACAGCCTACACCACATCCATTATTACAATTACAAAATAGTATATTAAGTAATTCCTCAGGAGCTGGTGATAATGTTGTTATTATTGGCTCCAGGAGTTCAGTTTGCAGCACCCAGCCCCATTCCTGTGTTTCTAAATCATGCCCTAGTAATTTTTAAACCTAGTAATAAGTATGATTTATATGCTGCTGCACTTGTCGGAGGAAAATTGGAGGAAGATTTGTAGACGTTATGAATAGAGTATATCGAAGATGATCGATATTGCCCTCAAATTTTGGAGCAAAATGTTATTAAATGATATGTATTAACTAATAAACGATACGAATTATTTACTGTTAATGGTATTTCTATGATTTAATAACTTTATACATGGTATTATTATTCACTGAGATGCACGGTCGACCTAGCATTACAGTGAGTATGGCTGGGTGCTGCGGGCTCTTTGCCCTCTATCTCAAAAACGGTTGGGCGTATGATGAATTTTTAAGACAATATTTGTCTTAAAAATTTGTTTGTTAGTTGTTTGATATCTTATAGAAAACAAGGTAATCGTGAAAAACTTTGTGACCTTTGACCTTGAATAACTAACGGCTCAGACACGTGATTTTATGAGACTTTTCAGACAACTTTTAAAACACCAAAATGAAGATGTATACAAGTTTACAGTTTATTAACTCTCATTCCGAGGTGAAACCCCTAGTATGACTGGACTAAATATGATATTATCAAACTAAAGACAATAATTGTAAAGTCCCGGGTATCTTTTGAAATTATGAACGAATTTTTTTATATAATTTGCACGAAAAATGTATTTAATATAAAAATACTTGAATATTATCATGTAAATTAGAAGTTGCCCGAGTAATTATAGTTTATTTATCACAAGAAATAATATTAGCATATAAACGTCATATATGTAGGCTCTGGTTCCAGTTTTTAAGAGAACAGTTTTTATACTATTAAGCTTGTTCAGCGCGCATTGAAGCATTCACAAACCGGTTATGCGCAGGTTTATCTTCAAACACTACTACTACTAGGTAGTAGTAGTTTTTCTGTAGTAGTAGTAGGTAGTAGTTGGTACTATCTAAACTACTAAACAGGTCGTTTTTGCAGATAATGACCGGTCTGTATACATAATGCCCTTATCAAGTGGGCATTAAAAATAAAACTGTATGATTAATCAATCACTTTTCCCGGTCAATATGAATGACGACAACCCTATCTTGGGTAATATAGTAAAACTGTTGTTGATTGAAATATATAGTATTACTAGAGATAAAGCTGCGCAGGTCAAACTCTAGCACGTACCTCTTGTTAAAAGAGCAGGCGCACAAGTTACATTGTATTAAATTTTTATGTTAGTATTATTTACCCTGGGAAGATTCGCTTCATTTTAAACGCAAACTATTCCATCTCCCGGCATGAAACGTATTTATGACCATATTCGATATTGAAACTACCTTCAAACAATATTACGAAACCGATCTAGTACTCCTAGTAGTTTTACCGTGAAAGCTTAACAGATAGACAGATCGAGTTACAATCGCATTGTTTTTATAGATTATAGTATTTATATATATATATATATATAAACTTGAGAAATGATTGGTCTCCCACAAATCTTTCATCCTCTATTTCAACCCGTTCTAGTTTATTTATCTATCCCCTGTCTATCTATCTGTCAACTACATAAATTACAAAAAATTTCAAAAATTACAGCAATGACTAAAATTACCAACATGACAAAAACGACATACAACAACACCTATCCTACTTAACGGGAATTTTTTTACATAAATCTATCCTTTTCCGGGATGAAAAGAATATACTATATCCATCCTAGATCGGTCCAACAGTTTTTCCGTGAAAGCGTAACAGACAGACAGACAAAGTTAGTTTCGCATTTATAATATACCGTATACGTAACAAAGAATCCACCTTTTATATTTTAAAGAAGGCTATATGGACTTTATCGCCGAAATAAGTTCCCATGGCAACGTGTATTTATATACATTGGGTAACATAATTTTACACATACACATATTTATGATAGGAACATGATTTGAGATAGCGAGTTGATAATTTGCTCCCAAACTAATTCAGGCCTGTATCTGAGGAGACACATTCAGCTGCGACATTTTCTCAAAAATATTGTTTTATACACTCTGGTGAGATGCGTTGATCAATTTTACTATGTAACACAAAAAAGCATTGGGAAATTCCCCCACATCTCATAAATACTCAATTTTCAATAGTTGAGATTTTGTCATGTGAATACCTACGTAATACTAATTATTACCCGCAGCTTCGCTTACTTTATTATAAATTTTGTAGACAGAGTGAAGGACCAGTGGTTAGGAGTCCCATACACCGTCCATAGAAATGATAAACTTAATTTTTAATTAAAATTACTCGTACTGCCATCTAGTGAAGATTGAACCATGATAAAACACTAAAATTGCGTTCTCTTTGTCGCTGCCATGACGATAAATTTGTTACTGAATTGCAACGGTGACTCCAATAAAACGCGATCGTCGCGCGACCTTTTCGCCTATATTTGTCGATCGATCCCTCGAAAACAGTACTTTTTTCTAGGTAAATATAATAAACATACAAAATTTCATAATCACGGGCTCCGTAGTTGGCTTTATTATATTAGTTAGAATTATATATATACACCATTCTGTATATCTGTGATGTCTTAAATATAACATCATTCCGCCAAATTTTATCCATAGGTGTGTAGGACACGGATAATTGGACAGATATGATGACAGAATGTTATAGGTAATATTAATTTAATATAAGCTAGTACACTGAAGACATTTATAAATAATGGAATACAATAAATGAAAACTTGACTTATTTGTATTGTATTCTACCCATAGTCCCTCAAGACTATAAGTAGGATACTGAGTTAAATCACCGTCTTCTATGGATAAGGTGCCCAGATGTTACTGGCTACGTTTCCTCGCTGGATCGCCATACTGATCCGTTGCCCGAGGTAAGCACCAGCCCTCTGATCACCTGAAGAGTCAAGAGTCGTTTTGATAAATTTTTGTAGAGGCTCATGACACAATTTACTACAGAACCCTAATAAGTCGATAAACAAACTCACAAACTATACATGTGTATATTATCAACTAAGCATTGTGTAAACGTGGGAGCACGTTACCGCGAACATTTGCCTCTAACGAAACATTTATGATTCGACTTCGAGCATTTAGTTGATTCCAATAAGTCACACGAAGCGGTCGTTATTACAAGTAGTATCAAAACGTTACGGATTGTATAATGACAGGTTACGCACTGTAATGCTTCTTTCTCCTCCCTCACCGAAACAATGCTCAAATCTGTAACATTATAGGTTGCTCCCTGTAATGCTGGATTCTCCTCCTTCACTGATGTTATGCTCGGGTCTGTAACGTTACATTACTGAAAAATAATCCCGGTGAAGAAGCACCTTAATGTTTAGTATACAACGAACAACTCTGGATCCTATCCAAGATACCCAGACCAGTGTATCTAAGTAACGAAAAGTTCCCCGACAAAATTTACCCTGCCAAACATCACACCCGCAGACCCACCGTTCCACGGACCTATAACAACCAATCAGCTTTTCATTAAAATATAAGTAAATACATTTAGCTAAGTATATGTGTCTACAACATTGTATCCTGGCACCTCGTTGGTTTAGGCAACTACCTTTATTTTCAATGACGTAGTTTAGAAGCCCGGCTGATAAGCCGCACTGTTTGGACAATTTTTCAATGCTAATATGAATATGATTCCAATTACCATGACAATGAGGGAAAATATTATTTGTCCATAGAACCCTTAAAAATGTTGGCCAAAGTTTAATTAGACTGAACAATATAATTACGTTTTAATTCAATCAAGCTCATATAAACTGAAATTCTTATCTAGCTCCTTTACCTAATGTCTGCGCTTATATTTATGCACGCTTTAGTATATGTAATAAATGTATATCAGAAGCAGTAGTAGCATTGATGTAACAATAAATAAAGGTAGATATGTTGTGTCTTAACAAACCGCGTATCAATATTGGCCACATTTACTCACACATGTTAACATGACGTAAAAGGTACTTTTAAAGTCATTTGAAACAACAAGACGTTTTATAATAAAGAAAGCAATACCGGTAATCTAAAGCGAAAGCAAGATATGTTACATCGCTCCGTATCGTATATTTCGTCGACTGCCACAGAATCACAGAAGAGACATGCGTAGTAAAATTATACTTTATATAAATGTAAGTGTTACACAATGAAGTTTTATAAAACGTAGATACTATAACTATTACCATTTTCGATGGTTTATATTTTAATTTAACTTAATTTGATTTTTTGTTTCCATAAATTTTAGATTAAGATCTGTTAGAGTTCGTTATAAATTAATAATTAATTGTATAGGTAAGGGATCATTTAGGATAATTTATTATCATTAAATAAAACAGACATCTAATAAAAATCATTTAAATTATTATTAATTTAACAATGACAAAGTTAATATTTGAACATTTAGCATAAAAAAAATTATAAAACAATAATTACGATAAAATAAATAAAAATAATAAATGTGATAAATACACCGATACACTGTAATAGCGAATTTTCGCAGTGTGGATACAGTTTTAACATTCTTATTAATTTGCTTTTTATAAGTTAATATGTTAAATAAATTCATGACTTCTGATTTTAAATATAACTCATTAAGTTGTTCGAGAGATATATATTCTTTTTCTTTCAAGTGTTTTAGGACATTTTTGCAATTTTTCTTTATACTTTTGTTTTGTTTATGAAAATTTTTATTTTTAAGGGGTTATTTGTAAATTTACTATTCGAATAGTTTTTTCAAGGAAAGTTTTTTAAGTGTGTGTAAAATAGATTCTAAATCCGATACATTTTCTCGATCAAGACGGTTTACGCTGACTTATGATGCACGCCTGAATAAAACTTGCGCAGATTTCTGAAAAAAGAGAAGCAGTTATATAATATTATGTATATCTTATAATATAATACAGAAAATGTTGTAGAATTGTTATTTACTTTTTGTTTAATAAAACTACATTATAACAGGTTAAGCGCGGTATGTTATTTGATTTTTATTGACGTTTGACGACTAATCGATAATATAAGAAAAAAGTCAACACTTAATTATGCTAACTATTGGACTTTCTGTACTTTATTTATACTCTTTGGTAGACTTGGCCGCTGGGACAACAAGAGTTTTAATAAGATATTTTATAAAATGTAATAAAAAAAGCAATTAAATATATAAACTTACACATGGAAAGTAATCCCCCGGCTTTTAGAAGTCTCACCGGTGTAGTTGCCATAGCGTCGGATGTCACAGGACGGCACTATTATTATTTTCCCGCTATCACCGCTCCTCGTGAACGTTCAAACGAGACTGAGGCCAAATGTAACTAATTAGTTACATTTGGCTGTGACACATTTTAACGCAGATAACTCATCTACTTCTTTTATTGCTACATAAATGAGTAGTAGTAATAAATTATATCGATTTTTCCCGATTCAACTCGTGACGTTACATTCCAGCAATACGTTTTTTCAAATCTAAAAACTAGCATAAAAATAGAGATTTTGTGTACGGTCTTACCAAAAGCCATAGTTGAAAAATTACTCATTAAAAGATTTAGTAAGCTCACAGAGAGCTGGCTTGTTACGGTTACGTGGGTTCAAATCCATGCTGAGGAAAAAGTATCGCTTAGAAAGAGTACATAAAACGGACGATGTGCAAATTAAAAACTTATCAATAGAGGCTCTCAAATAATATTTTCTTAAGTTTTCGCGACTTTAAAACTACGTTTTAACGGTTTTAAGCGACGTAATTTATTTGATTTTTGTTATTCCGACGTTTCAGCCACTTTTCAGTGGCCGTGATCATGGAAGACAAAGATGTCAAGTGTCAACGAGTATTGATAGCGTCGGAATAACAAAAATCGAATAAATCACCGCGCTTAAAACCGTTAAAACGAGGCTCCCAAATTTGTTATATTTTTTACATGAATTAACTGATGTTTGTGAAACTTTGCATTGTTACTATGACATATGTGTTCATTATTCTAGATAGATCGATTTATTTGTAGGTATATATATATTAGTTTTTGAGTTCATTCCATCAATTTTGACAAATACGTATTTATAAAAATTATTAACATAAGTTAATAACTTTAACAAACTATAATAATGTAATCATTTTTATAACCTAGTCTATCACTCGAGTCAGTATTATCATGGAAGAAGATTTTTCCATGCTATTATTTACATTACCAATTGCTAAATTGACGCCGACTTTTACTAAACACTGAATGATGTTTGGACGTCATATTTCACTAAGTTACATCTAATAACATATATGATATTTACTAAAAAAAAATGTATATTATCACAGGAAATTATTTCGGCGTTTCCTGTGACGTAGAAGTGCTTAACTGACTGATATTCCATTGAAGTATACAAAGACGCGGCATACGCGGGGAGCGTACGAAATTCGAATAACCGTTTGGTCTATCTACACTGACGGACTCATAAACTGCATCAAAGTAATAGACGACTTTGAAATAAATATTTTAACCAAGTATGCAAATTTAAATTGAAACCTCTAGATTGGTTCGTGAACTTTAAAACAGCGTAGGGTCATATCCTTAAGTTTAAGTTTGTGTACTGGAAAGGACCTTAAGACTTTTTTTGAAGAAAAAACAGAAATTTAAGGAAAATTGGTTTAATTAAAAAATTGGTTTTAACAATAGACACAAACTTTATGCAAGGGTTTATTTATGTTTTAGTAAGGTGTATTACCCCCACGTGCCCTTATTACGGATTCTAATCGGTTCCGCATAGATTTTATTAGGGTTATTAAAAGATCTTGCGGAATATTGTCCCATTCTTCTGAAAGTGCTGTTCTTAGTGCTGCCACTGTTCGTGGGCAAAGGGTTTCTCGCATATACAGCTCTTTTTAAATTGTCCCAAACATGCTCAGTGGGATTAAGATCCGGGCTGCGTGCTGGCCAATTCATAGTACGTATCCCAACCTCTTCGCAATATTGTCGAACTTGTGCAGCAGCGTGCGGCCGGGCAATATCCTGCATTAAAGTAAAATTTTCGCCTATGAATCCCATGTAAGGCACCACGTGATGTTCTAAGATCTCTGTTATGTAGCGATGTGCAGTCAAACCCCCTCTATTACCGTTTTGACGGACCATGTCTATGAACACAAGTTCTGTTCGCCCGTTCATCGATATGCCACCCCAGACCATACACGAACCGCCTCCAAAAGGAACACGCTCCTCAATGCAACTTTGAGCATATCGCTCCCCACGTTGACGATAGACTCTTCTGCGACCATCTGCACCATATAAACATGTCCTACACTCGTCCGTGAACAATACGGAGGTCCATTGCTCTTCTGTCCAATTCAGGTGATCACGCGCAAATCTTAAGCGAGCTTGTCTGTGAGCTACAGACAACTTTGGACCATTTGCTGGTCTAAAAGGGGTGATATCCGCTTCCTTTAACCTTCTTCTTATTGTTCGTGCACTCACGTTTACTCCACGCACTTCATTAAGCTTTGTTTTGATGTTAACAGACGTGAGGAAACGATTTCGCAGGGAAGTTGTAACAATAAATCGGTCATCACGACCGGTGGTTGCTCGAGTCCTGCCTGTACCACGTCTCCTTCTGTAAGAACCTGTCTCCACAAACCTTCTGTATATTCTAGAAACCGTAGACTGGTTTAAATTTAAATTTCTACCAATCGTTCGTTGATCCAAGCCCTCCCGCACCAATGTTACAATTTGAGCCGCTTGTTCGGACGAAGTATCCATATTATGGTTCAAAAGCTCTCGATGAGTTAAAAAACTAACCCAACAATTCTGCTGGTAACAATAATTCAATTGACAAAAGAATAATAAAAAATCAATGAGAATCAATTTAAAACTTTGCTATAAATAACACGCAAATCTGATACTACGAGTAAATTTTCTTTTCCCGGCTATATTCATTTGTTTTACTGCAGTTCTATTTTAAATTTTCCTTTATTTTGAGATTAAGAGCCAGTCTCTCCATATTTATATAATTTAATCTAAAAAGTTTGCATACTTATTTAAAAAAATCATTTCAAAGTAATCCTGAACTTTGATGCAGTTTATGAGTCCGTCAGTTTATATACGTTTCAAATCTTGCCACAAAAGGGCTTACTTTTACTGCAGCAAAAAATAATATTTTCGTCTATAGATGTGTATTTCTAGTGCACGTTGTTAATTATAATAAAAGGTAGCATGTAACACAAAAAGTGAAAATGCTCAAATCATTGCATTGGCCCATATAAATAGGCAGGGAGTGACAGAAGACATTTTAAGTATACCTGCACATCGATATAGCTAATGTGTGAAACCCGCCAAGTCACCTTAGACAAACAGTAAGTATAGATGCCGTTCATTCCCCTAAAAATAGAGCTGATTGAGCCCAGTAGTGGAACGTTGTCAGGTTAATATTTATATTAATAAAAGAGTACTTCCTCTTTACATCTTATTGTTTATCTCTTAAATCTACAATCTACAAATATATACGCTAAGTGCAGAGTCAAGTTCAATTTACTAATTATTATGGATGTATTAAAGGAATCCGTTCTGAAGGGAGATGAATAAAATTATACCCTCGAAGACTGGACGCTATTTAAGGAACTAGGACACACAAATCTACCACTAAGAGGAAGTTTTTAGATAAGTAAAACAAATAAATAGAAATAATTACTTTTCTAATTGTTTAGTTCATACCTTATTAATCAATTTTATCCCTTGTTTGTAGTAAACATAATTTCAAAGTTTCAAACAATTTTCTATGAGTGATTTCTATTAATTAATTGTTAATAAATAAAAACATGGTTACAACTAACTTAACGAACTTTTTACACAATTACTTTATAACACAATTTTGAGGTACTCACATTTTAACGACGTAATTCGTGTTTGTTCAATTAAACGTATTATATTAATTAAACATAATAATTGTTTTATTGACGCGATAGCTACTAGTCGGTGAACATCAAGGATATCATTCACGACACTGAAAGAGAGATATCAATGCCAGGGGTTTTTATGTAGATAATCTTAATTGATAAGGCGATTAATAGTTTTAATTATTGCACGTCAGTAAGATGAGTTCGTGTTAGAGGTTATGCATATCATTTGGCAACTTAATACTATGTTGACTATTTTGTTTTATTCAAATTGATTTACTATTTTTACACGCTTTATATTAGCTTCACTTGTATGTCAGTATGTCAGTATGTCTGTAACCGACCCCTTTGAGCTCGATTTTGTCCTACTTTGAACGATCAGATTTAATTCATACTTTGCACACCTGTCAAAGGTCGATGACAATGCAATAATATAGTATCATGGAGCTGATCTGATGATGGAGTGGGAAGGTGGCCATAGGAACTCCTGTACTAAACAAGATAGACCCTTCGTGTTTGGGCCCGTATGTTTATATCGCGTGACAATGCAATAATATGGTACCATGGAGCTGATCTGATGATGGAGACGGAAGGTGGCCATAGGAACTCCTGTACTAAACAAGATAGACCCTTCGTGTTTGGGCCCGTATGTTTATATCGCGTGACAATGCAATAATATGGTACCATGGAGCTGATCTGATGATGGAGTCGGAAGGTGGCCATAGGAACTCCTGTACTAAACAAGATAGACCCTTCGTGTTTGGGCCCGTATGTTTATATCGCGTGACAATGCAATAATATGGTACCATGGAGCTGATCTGATGATGGAGTCGGAAGGTGGCCATAGGAACTCCTGTACTAAACAAGATAGACCCTTCGTGTTTGGGCTCGTATGTTTATATCGCGTGACAATGCAATAATATGGTACCATGGACCTGATCTGATGATGGAGTCGGAAGGTGGCCATAGGAACTCCTGTACTAAACAAGATAGACCCGTCGTGTTTGGGCTCGTATGTTTATATCGCGTCAAAATGCAATAATATGGTACAATGGAGCTGATCTGATGATGGAGTCGGAAGGTGGCCATAGGAACTCCTGTACTAAACAAGATAGACCCTTCGTGTTTGGGCTCGTATGTTTATATCGCGTGACAATGCAATAATATGGTACCATGGAGCTGATCTGATGATGGAGTCGGAAGGTGGCCATAGGAACTCCTGTACTAAACAAGATAGACCCGTCGTGTTTGGGCTCGTTTTACTTGTCTTGGCTAGCACTCTGCTGCTACATGATATGCAGGATCTCAAAAGCTTGTATTTAAAAACATTTAAACAAAAATCAACTAAAAAATGAAAAATAAATAATAGTTTAAAAAAACTAAAAAAAACACGCTTTTATAAAAAATCCAACTAAAAAACAAAAAATAAAATTTATTATAATATAAAAAAGCGTGGGGTGTATTCAAAGCGCTTTTTAAGATATTATATTATTAATTGAATACACCCCACGCTTTTTTATATTATATTAAATTTTATTTTTTGTTTTTTTAGTTGGATTTTTTATAAAAGCGTGTTTTTTTTAGTTTTTTTAAACTATTATTTATTTACAATATTAACCAAATAATTATGCTATTGTTAATCATCCTTATCACATAATACATTGTTATTTTTGATAAGATCTTATAAATATGGCTTAGTCCATTCAATTTCAATTAGAGATGGGCAAAAATATCGCAAGCGCAGATCCAGCAAAAACTATATAGCGGAGGCAAGGTTGCATCACATTCGAAATTCGGTGAGAAGCTAATTTGCGCAAAGAAAACGCTTCACGCAACGTGCGGTGCGCCAGGCCCTCGAATCCCTTGACATCAAGAAGTCCAGTGGACCTGACGGTATTCCAACGATTGTGCTCAAGACGTATGCTTCCGAGTTTGCTTTAAAACTATCGCGCCTATCGCTATCTTATCCTGCGAGTGTAGTCCCAACTTCGTGGAAGTAGCCCATGTCCACTATTCCCAAGAAAGGGGACCGTACAAATCCGTCCAATTTCGGGCCTATTGCAAGAACCTCCTTACTCTCCAAGGTGACGAAGCGCGTTATAAACATGCATCTTCTCGCATACCTAGAGGAGGACCAGCTTTTAAATTACCATCAATGCGGTTTTCATTATGGACGGAGTGCTGGTAATTTTCTAATGTACCTGACTCACCTATGGGCAGCCACCATTGAAAGTAAGGGGGAACCATTGGCAGTAAGCCTGAATATTGCAAAAGCCTTTAATCGGGTCTGTCATAAGGCACTTCTGTCGAAGCTCCCCAATTATGGATTCCTCGAAGGATTGTGCGCATGGGTGCTCAGCGTTTTATTTAGGCAGAGCATCAAAGTCCTTATTGACGGCGTATGCTCGGAGATGACGCCCATTAATGCTGGCTTACCTCAAGGCTCAGTATTGTCGCCCACGCTGTTTATTCTGTGTTAAAGTAAAACTAATAAAGGCATAAGTTTATAATATGAGTTTTATTCGTAGCTTAGATGTTTTACATGGAATTCAATTTTTAAAGAAGTGACACCATCAGTTTTGGTTTATTCTAAAGATGTCAAAGCATATTCCTTTTATCTAAGGAGGTTCAATAGCTTCACTATAAAGAGTATATACAAACTCTAACATCTTCTCTTGAAGCTAAGGAACAGCAGAGTCCTTAAACATGCAGGCCAATCTCACGACAAAGCATAGCCAGTCTTGGCTTATACAGTGCCTTTGTGAACATGTCTGCAATTTGGTTTTCTGTACCAATCTTTGCAATCATCATAGTCCCATCAGCTATGGTTTCTCGTATAAAGAAATGTCGTAGCTTGATATGCTTGGTTCTGTTATGGAATTCATATGTTGGATTCAGTGCAAGCTTGATGGCAGATTCGTTATCCACATGGAGAACAGGAGTTAACGTTGATTGCTCTATGTTTTCAATCAATCGTTTAACCCATATTATTTCTCTTGCAGCTTCACTAGCCGCCATAATTTCGGCTTCTGTGCTTGATATCGCAACTGAGGTCTGTAATTTACTCCTCCATGAAATAGGACCTCCGTAAACACATATAAATCCTGAAGTCGATCTTCCAGTGTCAGGGTCACCACCATGATCCGCATCACTGTAACAGACCAGCTCTCTCTGCATGCCTCTTTTGTACGTAATGCAGTAATCGCGAGTACCATTTAAATATCGAAATATTCTTTTCACTTTTAGAATATCTCTTTTTGTAGGAGCTTCTAAGTGTCTGGATACAACACTAAGAGCATAAGCTATATCCGGCCTTGTACCCACCATCAGATATGCAAGAGCTCCAACCGCTTCTCTATAAGGAAACGAATTGTCTCCTCCAGCATCTTCTCTCAATTCGGAATCTTTGAGTATAGGTGTAGCAGCAGCCTTACTATTCTGCATACAGAATTTTTCGAGTACTTTCTTTGTGTACCCACTTTGATGTATTTTGATACATTCTTCCTCTCTCATTATTTCAAGTCCCAGGAAGTAATAGGTATCCATGTTACTTTGGGCTTTTATTTTAAATCGCCTCTGTAAATTCTCGAGAAAAACATCGATTAGTGCCTGTGACGTCCCAGCAATCATGCCATCGTCAACATATAGGGCTAGAAGTAGCCTGTCTTCGCCCTCTCATAGAAAAACCTATGAATCAGATAGCATTCATTCAATTTTTAAAGAAGTGACACCATCAGTTTTGGTTTATTCTAAAGATGTCAAAGCATATTCCTTTTATCTAAGGAGGTTCAATAGCTTCACTATAAAGAGTATATACAAACTCTAACATTCTGCACAGCAAGGATATGTTACAACCCAGTAACATTAATTGTTGTGCAGATGATGATGCACGGACGATGCTTGTTACATGGGCCGCGCAAACATCCCTCGTACAGAAGTTGAGGAAAACAGAATCTGACTTGTATCTGAAATCGAGACTCTAGAGCAGGTCTCGAAATGGGAAAGACGAAATCTTGTCCCTTTCAATCCCAAGAAGACGCAATTCTACGCGTTTACTGCTAATAAAGCCCCATTCTTGTTAGCGCCACAGTTCCAAGGCACTCCCCTTAAGATATTGGACACTACATAAATGTTATAATAATGGTATGCAATTTAGGGGTCACTTGGAAAGCAAAGTTAAAATTGCTTCAGAAAAGCTTGGAATGCTCAACAGGGCTAAGCGTTACTTCACAACGGGACCTAGGCTTTTAATATACAAAGCTCAACTCATTCCCTATGTGTGGTACTGCTCCCATGTTCAAGTGGAAAAAATTTAAAAAAATCCCACGGGTACTCGTTAATTTTTCGGGATCAAAAGTATCCTATATGTTGACCAGGAGTATAAGCTACAATACAAAATTTTTAAATCAGTCCAGTCGTTTCGGAGATTAGCCCGTACAAACAGACAAACAGCGAATCAAAATATTTAAAAATAAAACTAAATTAGTTCTATTTCACTTCTTACATCCTCCTTCCTGACTCGGTCATTAGCATTTTTTTTCATTGCACAGAAATTCGACCTCTACAGTTTTATTATATGTATATATATATATTACAGATGTTTCCTTTTTAATAGCTTCAATGTACAGACACGGCATGTTAAGAATTTTATAATATTATAAAAAATTAGAAGATAGACAACACAGATTTGTTCGTATGTGGTAGGCAGATGTATTTCTAGTACTTTCTATGGATTTTCTGGCATGTAAATGTACAATGTAATCACAGAAAGATGAACGCGTGATAAAAACATTATACATTTATCACTACAATTTTTTTTAATCAAAATGCGTAATATGATATATTACTACCGATACTCTGAGCAAAGGCCAGGTGTAAATCACTTCAAATCGACGTGCATGAATGAAGAGATTAAAGTGGCTGGAGCGAAAGGTACATACCGAGTAGACCTGTCTAGGGCTCAGTTGTGTAATCAATGGCAGATTTACTAGAGTATATTGCAGGCTAAGTAGGCTGCAGCTTAAGACGGCAGATTTTAGGGGTCTAATTTTTTTATGTCTTGATTCCCTTATACAATTTAAGATTCATATTTATACATCTAAATGTTCCTCATTCATCCCATGACGTCACATTTCACTAAAATGTTACAATTTCATATCAATGAATTAATAATTATCATTGTAAACTAGAGTATGAATTTGTAGGGCAGCGACGGCAAATGTGTAAATCTGCAACTGTGTGTAATCAACTTGTGTTTGCCTACCCGTATGGGAAACAAGTGTAATAATATATAATATTATAAAAGTAAGTACGTACTCGTATAAAAACAAATATAAAATGAAGTCGCTTCCCGCGTTACTCTGTTATATCCGCTAACTCCTCCTTAACCAGGCAACAGATTTTTAAGCGGTTTTTACCATAAGTTAGATAATTTAACAACGAATTTACGGTATACTAGCTTTCATCCGTGGCTACGTTCGCGATATATAAGAACCAAATTAAATTTTTATTTAAGTAAAATAGAGCTACTTGCCAGGGCTTGACCCGCGGCGTAGCTGCGTCTCTAGAATTTTCTAAAGGGTGAAAATGATGAATGTACGAAAGCCATCGTCTATCGTTGCCAAAGAAAATGGCAGTTACAGTATCTTAAATTAAATTAAAAGACAAAAACCAGCCAAGCACGTGCCAGTTCACGATACAAACGTTATCAACGTTCCCTAGTTTTTGTTGTTCGATTACAGAACCCCAAAAAACGCATGTCATCGGAAATCCCCTATATATCAAAACAATTCAACTGATGTTATCAAGAGTAATGTTCGT
This sequence comes from Dendrolimus pini, assembly GCA_949752895.1. Lineage (NCBI taxonomy): Eukaryota > Metazoa > Arthropoda > Insecta > Lepidoptera > Lasiocampidae > Dendrolimus > Dendrolimus pini. Next base: position 12,443,788 of record OX457125.1, on the reverse strand, counting down.
AATGCCAAAACATTGTTATGGCTTCATATGTCAGTGACATACATACACAGACGACTGGATAGGATGATACGCATGTGTGATTAATCTATAAACGTTACCTTTTTGTCAAAATATCTAGGGGCCCCTAAAATCTTACAGCACTAATTATAAAACACATGCCATCTTTCTAACGGTGAATACTTGCACAGACATAACCTCGTAGCCAAGATTATGAATCAGCAACTTGATTTTCAACACGGCTTTGTGAAAATGGAGGTGGCTTATTACCAGTACTCGCCAGCGCCAGTTCTCGAAAACAGTCATGCCACGCTCTACTGGGATCGATCAATTATCACGGACAGGACTATTGTAGCCAATAAGTCTGATATCGCGATAGCACATCGATTTGTGCATCGCGCAATGCTCGTTAACATCAGTATCCCGCATGACAGTAACCTCTTGATGAAAGAAACTAAGTAAATACCTTACTCACGAAGTTATCGGTATGTAGTGTCTGGAAAAAACGAGCATTGTGCAGACTGTCGGGCTTATAGTGAATAGCCTCGACCGTTACTTAGAAAGTGTCTCGCTGGGAAGTTGATTGAACGGCCAGATACAGAAGGCAGCACTATTTGACACAGCACGAACTATGAGGAGGCTTCTGTCTCTGGAGCCCTAAACACATTTTTTTAAATATATGTGCATATTGTGTTTAAAGAAAAATGTAATTATTTGGAATCAAAATAAATATATGAATAATAAAACACATACCAATTTAATATTGAACTCTATATTTATAATCCTAGATTAATAGAAAACAAAATATGATAGGTTAACACTATAAATTTTTGACATGATCTGTATTTATGTACATAATTATTATTAGTACAGTAGAACAAGTAGATCTTTTATATTATAACTTCACAATCTTGATCAAAGTCAACGTTTCTAGAACTTGGTCCCGGAAAATGTGGGAATAGAATTACCCGCAGGGGGGCTTTGTGGCGACGCCTTAGGTGAGTAGCGACACTTTGTACCCAACTCTGGGGGACCAAGGCAAGCCCCTCCCCTCCTTACTTGCCTTAGCCAGCTGACACGGAGTTGAGATCGCTAGACCTAAGACTCAAGGTCCAGGGGTGGAAGTGATAAAAGGCCTACGTTCGGAAGTAGCTACGGTGAACCGACAGCCCATCGCTAAACTTGCATGGCATTTTTTTGGCACCCACGGGGAGCAACGAATCACCATCTGGCTATTTTACCCATGTTCCACGAAAATTGCAACGGGCAGATGCTATAGTCCCCATAGAACCAGATCCCTAATTCCACTAACTGTTCATCATAATAGCCCGGTTGCTTTTGTTCTCATTTCCTAGAATAGTCTTATAATGACCGGGGCTCATCCTTGGGTGCATTACTATATGGTGTAGACAGGGATAATCGCCGGCCAGTATCGCGCCACATTTACATACAATACAATGTAATAATAATGATACAAATAACCAGCAAAAAACACACATATTGTATATCCCCAAATGAAGTAACGTTACGCTTGTGTTATGGGTTATATAGAACGGACTACTCTGGGGCCAATTTCAGCCACCCAGACCATAGTAAATAACGGACAAATTTATTTTCAGAAATGTACCATACCAGAAATCGAACCCCCCTGCGTTGCAATGAGATCGGTCAGTAAAGACAGAGGCCGTTAATTAATAATGAAGCAATATAAACATTTTATTATTCACTGTAAATTAAAAATAGGTTCTTATAAACTACAATATACAATCTAAGTAGAACAAAGCAAAACCCAGCCACGACCTTATCACTATGAGTGACAGCTAAGTGCGAAACGAAGAGCGACAAAACCAAATGTTTCTGAAGTATGCCAAGAGTCATGTCACGCCCGGCGCCAACTTCCGCCGTATCGCTCGTCGCGTCGCCCGTCGCTAAGCCTAAAGTCGTGGCTGAGCCGTAGAGCGATATTTTCCAGACAAGACTGTAGACTTACTAAATAACAGCGTATGTCAATAAAGCGTTGACATATTCGTATCTAAACAAGATAATTTAATATGTTTTTTTGGTCTAAAACTATTTTTATCTATAAACAATGTTAAAATTTTGTTACATACAAAGCATTTATACTTCTCTTTTATATTCTGTATACGACCGATTTCAACCCTCAAAGTTGTAGCGTTGTATAACATTTAACTTTCCTTTTGTAGTAACGTAAACAATTTACCTTCTTTTTCTTATTGACTTGTAGAACATTTACTTTTTAGGTTTGCAAATTGTGTTTAAATCTGAATGTGCTTTTATCGAATCATAACCGATCCGAGTAATGAAGAAAAGCACAACATCGAAGCCTGTTATCAACGTAAAACCGAGCATAAGGCTTAGGAGGCCACCAAATGATGCTATAAAAAAAACAAATTATTATCACTGAAGAAGACTAATATACCTATATCACTATAGAGACCACAATGGCCAGGTACACAATTATGAAATGCTCTAATATCTTAAAGGACGAAATGGTATTATAGGTACAAGAATCAAATTTCTCATTATTGTTAAACAACGTTCAAATGAAATGTATGTATATCATTCAAAAATAACAAAGTAGAGCTACGCTTTCATAATAAATGTATAATGTAAAACTTCCGCTTTTAAATAATGTATACCCGCCAAAAAAACTCACCTAAAACGTTTTGCCAATTCAAATAAACATCTCGCCTGTATCTGGTTGATTCCAAGTCGTTGAAGAATACGTTCAATAAAGAACGATTCTCTAAATTATGTCCATTACTGAAACGATACGAATGTTCCGAGTTGAGGTTATCGACTGTCCATATTGTTGGTAATAAATCTAAGATAATTAAAACGAAATGTGTTTTGGAACCTCTTGTATAAGAGTATTTGAAACCCCGTACGGTAGTTATACATACATCGCTAAGATTTTTACTAAGTAAATTTCAATGCTAACATGCCAAATTTGCACTATGACAAAACTATATAACCCGAATTTTCAACAACAACTTGAACTTTTCAACAACAATGTTCTATTTTTCATACATTAATTAAACATCAAACTACGCCAATCATTGAACCGCACCTCATTTGAACGCAATCAATGTTCACCCATTGATTGATATGATGGATTGGGTTATAATAACTTGCGTTTCGAATATTATTATTTTATAGGTGCCTATTAAAAATAGAACAATTTTCACCAATTCCATATTAAATAAAATGAGGTGAGTATTCCGTTTGGCATTACTTCACAGAAATTGACCTTTACAAGCTACACGACGCTCTGGTATAATAATACAGGTTGTATTTATTATTTGAAAAGCAGCCGCTTATATACGTATATATGAAATTGTCTAAATAAATAGATATATATATACGTATATATATATATATATATATATATATATATATATATATATATATATATATATATATATATTTACTAGCGGCCCCAGCAGACGTTGTCCTGCTTAGAAAAAATAAAAATATAGAACCCGATCCCAGCGCCACCTACCGGTTCCAATTGTGGATTTAAACCATCCGGGGACCCACTCAAATACACAAAACAAAATCACCAAAATCGCTCCCGGTGATTAGGAGGATTCTAGAACCCGATCCCAGCGCCACCTACCGGTTCCAATTGCGGACTTAAACTATCCGGAGACACCCACTCAAATACACAAAAACAAAATCAACAAAATCGCTCCCGGTGATTAGGAGGATTCTAGAACCCGATCCCAGCGCCACCTACCGGTTCCAATTGTGGATTTAAACCATCCGGGGACCCACTCAAACACACAAAAACAAAATCGCTCCCCGTTGTTAAGAGGATTCTAGAACACGATCTCAGCGCCACCTACCGGTTCCAACGGTATAAAAACTATCCTATCTTTCAAGTTGGATCAAACTGCACACGGTGTGCAAATTTAATTAAAATCGGTTGAGTAGTTTAGGAGTCCATCGCGGACAAACATCGTGACAGGAGATTTATATATATTAAGATATATATACATCAACTTAGCCAGTCCCGACAGACCACCATATTTATAAATTAGACGTGACCTCCTAGCAACATGCTCACTATTCTTAAATCTTAACTTGTAAACTTAATGGCTTCTAAGAATGTGCAATGATATGCAAAATAATCGACAGAAGGATTTATGACATCTTACTGGGAGGCAAAGGAATTAATATCGATTCGCAACAATATGACAAGGATTTATTTTAAAATAAATCCTTGGATTATTTTAAAATATATTACAATAGATAAATAGATTAAACAATTTTAAATCTGTTTATTTCTTGATTACTACTTTAATTGTTATAAAAATTTAATAGTAAAATACAATAGTTTTATATGATATATGAGGAAAATATAACTACTGCAAAAATCGGTTGAAACAAAAACGTGTATTAAACAACTCGCGAATTCTTATACCCTTATATATAGTGTTTAGTGAAAGATGATAAATGACTAATATTACTCACTAGAATGAGCGCCCGTTCAACTGCACATTCTTTGCTAAATTTCCCAGACTCACTTTTAACGGATATGAATAATGTTCGCAATCTGGCAAGCATTGAATATCCAGCTTTTTAACCGATATTCTAAGGTCCTTTGACTCAGAGGACGGCTCTAAAATAAAACATGGAATAATGTTACATATAACCCAGTTATAGCTAAATAATAAACTGATTTAACTAAAAGCTACTCAACGGATATTATATCGCACCTTTTTTGGAAACTACTAAAAGTATCTGAATGATACTCGACATAGTACTGGCTTATAACCCGAGTTAATACTTGTATACATTTTATCCCGATAAAGGACGTTATTTCCTTAAAATAAACGGGGTAGCAAAATATATGGCGCTGGAATTGCGTTTTTAAAAATTCATTAACAAGTTTTCAAATTCACTAACAAAGACAAACACAACCTACGTTGTCATAAATAATATGTCATTCTTCTCTTCTTTGTTCAATAATGGCTTGGCAATATGTCATTCATTATACGAATATTACTTCAAATCAGGTTGGCTTCGGCTCGCATTTATATTTTACGGGGCAAATGTGCACATTTATATGGATTTAGTTCCTTTCTTATTATAGTGATTTTAACAAGTAATAGTAAATTAAGTTTTTATGTAATTAACATAGAGACAGTAATCAAGGCTTTTCACGCGGCGTAGCCGCGGAGAAAACTCGTGTAATATATATAATAAATAGTAAATGGTTCGAGTTTGTACAATGCGTTTAAAAATGCGAAAAAGGTTAATAAAGACCGATTTCGAAAATGCCAATTTTACTAATTTTATTTTTTAATACTCTAGTACACTATGTAAACGATGGGGAAAACACAATGTATTTTTTTAGATTACTTGTCTGTTTGTTCGGGATCCACGTAAAAGCTACTGTGCGGTTTTCGTTGATTGACAGCAAATTCTTAAACTTAAAATTTTTCCTACTTTTTATCCTGGGAATCCCACGGGAATTTTTCTGAGAATGATTTAAAATGGCGAGATTGAAAACAATTTTCGAACTGCAATGCGATTGTTATATTGATCGATAACAAAATTTATGTAATAAAATGTGTGATGTGATATTTTATTAAACGGAAATTCCGCGGGTATTTTCCTGAGAGTAGTTTGTAGTTGTTCGGGTGCATAAAACCTAGCTTATTCTGACACAGTTTTCACTAAAACTATAGCTTACATTATTTTTTGAAATTCTGCTGTACTTTCTGTCCCAGGAATACCGGGGGAATTTCAATTTAAGCGTAGACTAAGTCGCGGGCATATCCTAGTATAGAATAAAATGGCTACCTATCAAAGAGTACAATGAATATATAAAGACCATGGAAGTAATAAGTACTACGTACAACTACTTATTACTTCCATGATAAAGACTACCTATCTATTCCGATGGCTCCAACACGTCATGCGCGCGTTGATTTTGCCAATGTCGGAGTGAATATGTTAAGCGCTATGGCATTTTTAAAATTTCGGGAACTAAAGATATGCTTTTAACATGACTTCATGAGGTCATGGCTCAAGAAATTTTCTGCGTTATACAACTAAAGAGAAGTTTTAAGTGCCATTCCGATGTGAACAACCATAACCTTTTAATGTTCTATAAAAGTGTTTAGGCGATCATTCCATATCTGATGTTAGACTTCTACCAAAAGTACTAACAGGTTTTAAAAAAAGCAAGCTTATCCAAAACTCTATGGCCCTTAGAATCTCGACATAAAAATTCACGAATGTGTATCATTGCTAACTGCTTTATAATCTTAATAGCCAGCTTATGAATCGTTGATAAATAGTGCACGGATCATAAAATTCATAATATAACATATGCATTTTTATTAGCCACACATAAACCACTGTGACATTTTATACTTTAACCTCATGTGATAGTCACAGTTTGGCGGGCTACAATTTGAAAGAATTTGCAGTTATTGGTCCATTCATTCACAATAACTGAAATTCTAAAGAAATTTGTTACATTCTACCCTTTGCAAGTATTTATTTTACCTTTGACAGCTCGATGACGGATTGATTAGTAATGTCCTAAAGCTTACAGACTCGATTTGTTACAAAATCGACTTGGTGTAAGCTTTTAATTTTTTATGTCTGTTGATGATCAAACGATAATTTACAATTGGAATAACTATAGAGTTATTTCAATTGTAAACTTACTTGATTATAAACTAAGGGTTCTTACAATTATCCTGTGACACATGCATATTTGCTACGTGTGCTAATTAAATCATTTTAATAATCCTCTCCCAGTTTGTAATTTATTGACTAATGTGACCTCTATAAGTTCTGTGCTCAGCAAAGCTAACTAAAACATACTGATTGTAAAGTGACGTCAAACAAAAATAGTGCAAAAATAAACAAAAAATGGTTAAAATATATGGTACTCAATATAAATTGCAGACAATCCAAATCCTTAAAATTGCAGTGACGACGTTCATCTGAAACGAAAATTGTAAATGATTTAAACGTCCGCCTCTTTTTTGTCTTAATTACTAGCTGCACCTCGCATGCGTTGCGAGGCCATGTAAAGTAGAAAAAAATTGTTTGGGTGCACATTCTGTTTCTTGCGCCAAAATCCTCGCCGGCGTCCTTAGAACACCTTACGCAAATTTCATCACAATGTGATGATTTAGGAACGTACCTATAGAGGAGAAATATACAAACTTTTTTATTTATTTATATAATTGCAGCCGATGTTTGATCCCATTTGTCCAAGGTTGGCAGATTTAAAGAGTAATAATCTAAGTGCAGATTTTCTCAAGATGCCGATGTTTTCCTTTATCTTCTGTGCATGGTAATTGTAACAATATACACAGTAAGTCAGGAAAAACAGTAACTAGTGCATGTCTCCCGACCAGGTCTTACGTACCTTAGCCATTAGAATGTGACGCAGGTATTGTTGCCAATAAGCCTACCACGACGGTTTTCTTCACACGCTCGAATATATACAAGTTGAAATTAAAAAATTGTCCTCATTCACTTGCATCCAGGCCCAACTCTTACATATCACCTTGCTTACACACAATTAATCGATTTTATTATCTAATGACACCTATAAAATCCACCTTTCTTAGTAATTTTCTTTTCTATTTTTTGACGTATAGAATATTTTTATTTCTTGAATATCTTGTCAAATTCATACTAATTATTATAGTCTTTCCAAGCATTTATTTTACTTTTAACACCTCGATGACGGATCAATTAGTGATGTCCTAATGCGACCCAACTTGATTTATTTTCAAAATAGACTTCATTTTTTAATAACTTTCAATCAATTTAATTTATCTATATATTTTTGGTAAAAATACTATATCGTGTAATAAATATACCCACATTTCAAGAAACTTATTTTAAATATATGTTTGTAATAAAGTGATTTTTTTTAAATAAATTCGAACATTTTTTATTTCCAAATCGATTACTTTCGATTTATTTAGGTATAGTGTCGATGTTTTGATAGCCTGTGCGTTATATGTCTCACAGAACATTACTATTACGTCACTCACAACAATAAAATACGACAATTATGTCATTTGTTTCATGTGGGTTGTACTGTCAATAAATATGTAACTTGATAGACGTGGAAACGTCAAAAGTAAAAGCTTAGAAACAGTAAACAACCAGCTCTCAAGCCGCATACGGGGCGGCCCAACTTTGGAACCGCTGTCCGAAAAATTAAAATCACGAAAGAATGTAGCCTCGTTTACATTCAGGCACTGGCACTGCCGAATATGATCCTCAAAATACTTTGAACAGTGACAGAATATCACGGAAGTATGGATGTTGTGAAAGATGTATAATTTTCTCTATACTCACTGCAACAAGAACAACAAGTGAGAACTAAAATAAAGCCAATAAGACCAATAAATACTTTTATCGTTCATAATGGCAGATTTACATACAAGATTACGGTGTGGCCATTCGATGACTAAATGTAAGCGATAAATAAAAGTATTTAATGAGGCTTAACAATAAATAATTTGGAAAAATCTTTGCGTCACTTTATCTACAGCCCGTATCTACATTGGGTCAAATGCCGGTTCCATTAGAAGTGTTCGCTTCAAAAGCTATATTCCGCTATCCAACTTTGTCTTCTCTATTTCGAGCGGTTTCGAAGCTCTTTTAGTCCATATCAGAAAACTACTGGCGCGTATATCATTCCTGACAATACTCCTTATATCTGAACCTATTGACAGCGACATGGTTTAGACATTTTGCCCCACAAGTATAGTGGCTATACCGGTTTCGGCGAGTCTCTTACAGTTTTACTCATCTATAGAAAACTGTAATTTAATATACATAATATTGTTACGACCTAGACGCCGACAAAACAAACTCATACCTGCATACCTGTAAAAACACATTTTATTACCTTTCGGCATTTGGACTTCTTTTTTTACTTTGTTGTTTAAAAATTGTGATTAGAAAACAGCCCATTGTTGTTTTGTAATCTTTTATGGCAGTCTTTAGCCAGGTGTGTCGGATTAAGCGTAATGCGTCAGTCGAGCGATAACCACGAGCGAAGCAAGACGTGTGTACTACAATCGGGAATCTTTTAGTGACGGAATTTGCGCGTTTTATTGAATTACGACCTTCTTCATTACGTTTGAACTTGTTGTGTTCGGTTAAATTTGTACCTGTGTAGCGTGTTTGTGTAGTTCTAATAAACTCTATTGTATTTCTAACGGCATTTTAATTCGAGTCAAGCGACTCGTAACAATATGTATGTTAACCAAATATAACTATATATTATACCTATGGAAGGGAAAAAGAAAGGAACACATTCACATATTCTTTCGATTGTTTTAACTTTTCGATATGCCATACAATTATGGAATGAGTATTGTCGCAAGACACCGAGTCGAACCTGAAAATAAACCCAAAAATAGTTTCATATCCACCAAATAAGTAATTATGTTAGATATAATATGATTATGCATAATTGTTTATCATATTTATAAACCAAGTCATTTACCAAGGTCATGATAAAAGTTTAGGGACGTCAAAGAAAATGCTCCAAACAATTTTGAAATTAATGAATGTGATTGATATCTTTGTACTTTATGCATATTAATCCTTTAATTTTATCTCTATATACGTATATTAATCAGTACACTTTTAATGTTACATTTCAAAACAGAAATAACATTGGCCTGCATTTTCATTCACCAGATAGAAGTTGTCAGTCGAATAAATTATAACCTGAGTAAATTGAAAAGTGAAACCATTTAACTGTTTTATTAATGCAACTAACATTATTAATTTCTCCATATAATACTTTATTCCATGAATAACTTAAATCTGGTGATTGAAAGATCGGGCCTTAGTGACAATGATTATTTCTCGGCTTTTGATACCTAAACGTAATAAACACAATTTATAATCTCACGCCAGTGTCTGTCTGTCATATTTGTTTATATTTCACAGATGATTATACTAGGTAGGCCAAAGGTGTTACCTATATCCACAACAGCAAGCAGAACCAAGAACAGAGCGGTGTATTACACACCGCTCTGTTCTTGTTATATTACTATGTTGTGTTCTCTGTTATATTACATTTCAACATATATATGCATTTTCTTCGATGTTTAAAATTGCAGTCCACAATAGTATTTCCAAATTTAGATTGACTAAAACTTCCGACTCTCTTTTAATTGTCTTCTTAATTTTTTTTTATTGCAGGTGAATCAGCAGACAGGCAAACGGCCCACTTGATGGAAAGCGGTTACCATCGCCTATTGACATTTGCAATACCAAAGGTGCTACAAATGCGCTGCTGCTCTCTTAAGAAAGACTGGAACCTGGTCACTAATGCCGGAACACAACTCAAGGTTGTTATGGCGACATACTTTAGACCAGGGGTGGTAGCCATCCAGTTGGGCAAATGCCCTACCACCTGGCTGTGAGTTGTTTAGTCGCCTCTTACGACAGGCCGCCCGGCCGCAGGAAATTGTATTCTTTCTCCGTTCCTGCACGGATAATTTAACATGGTATTAACCATTGATGTATTATTGCTACATCAAAGGTATTAACAATATTAAGAAAACATAGATATCATCGTCATATAGATTTTTAGAACTGAATTCTATTCAAACGACATAAGGTCGCATGTGCCACAAAGTGTAGTATACTAATATGCGCAGTTGTTTTTAAAAAATAAACATTGAACCTCATCTTCGTAGTAACATTGCCGTTCCTCGGGGCTAAACGACCTTACTCCTAGTGTCGTGTATGTGGTTTCCGGTGACAAAGCGATCATTACTTCAGTTGAAGGATTAATCATATGAACAGGCGAATCCATGTCAGGTACATTGTATGCATTATCAACGAAGATCTGAAAAAATACATAAATTTGTTTCTACAAATAAAGTGAAATCCATGTTTAGAGGGCTCACTTTCAAACGTAATTTGTCGTTCGTTTTTGTTTAGAACTACTTTTCCTTGTTTTTTTTATAATAGGTCTTTACCTATAAAATTTCCGTTCTGCAGTACTGGCCATTTCAAATCAAAATAACTTTTGTTTGGCTAAGAATTATATTTTCAAATTAATTTTATTTTAAAAATATATATTTTTTTTCAAAATAGTCATTTATTTATTGATTAGCGTTATGTTTTCATCGCAGTTGAATCATTTTAATCGGAAACATTAAAAATTCGAGTAATTATGGAACATGATTACCATCGCGGCAGCAACCCGGCGCAAGCGGCACGCACCAACTGTGGTTTCGTTCATGAAATTTCGAGCTGAATAATGAACCTCGTGGTCGTCTGAAAACTTTGGTCGACAATGACGAATCAAACGCGATTGTGGAAGCTGATTATACTCAATCTACGGCCGAACAAGCAGCAGTTTTTAGCGTCAAAATAATATTGGTTCATTTGCGTCAAATTGGCAAGGTAAAAAAGGCTTCTTGAACTAAAGTTTTAGAAAGTACTAACGGTCCACTTGATGGAAATTAGTTATCGTCGTACATAGACACATGCCACACCAAGGGCGTTACCAACGGCGACGTGTCGCGTGCGGCGTTCCACAGGGGTCGGTCCTCGGGCCGATTCTTTGGAACGTAGGCTATGACTGGATCGGGTAACGGTCCGGCCCGGGGTAGGGCTGATCTGCTTTGCGGACGACACCCTACTCACGGCACGCGCTGCGTCTTTTGCGGAATCCGTGGACGTCGCCAACGACGGGTTGGCGATCGTCGTAGATCGAATAGCTAGGCTGGGCTTGAAGGTCTCCCCCGCGAAAACGGAGGCCATCATGTTCCATAGGAAATTCCGGAATCACCCCCGGACCTGTCCGTTACAGTTCAGGGGGTGGCAGTCAAAGCAGGGCCCAAGATGAAATATCTTGGGCTAGTTCTAGACGGGAAATGGCTGTTCAAAGCGCACTTTGAGCAGCTAGTTCCCAAACTCGTGAATTCCGCGGGCGCACTCTCCAGGCTTCTTCCTAACGTGGGGGGGCCGGGGGGTGCGACGCGGAAACTTTATTCCGGCATCCTGAGGAGTATGGCGCTGTACGGTGCGCCCGTCTGGTCCGATTCGCTTCACCGCCACAACCGAACCCTGCTGCACCGCGCGCAGCGGGTTCTGGCCGTGAGGACCATACGGGGGTATCGCACAGTGTCGTGGACGGCGGCGACTCTCTTGGCAGGCGAGCTGCCCTGGCATCTCCAGGCAGACGTCCTGTCCAGGGTTCGACGTACCCGGCAGGATGCCCTAGCTAGAGGACTGACTTTCTGTCAAGTCGAATTAGAGACGGTCAGGAAGCGGGAAACCGCTTGCTGCCTCGTCGAATGGTCTCGTGACCTCGAACACCCTGTGGCCGGCGGCTTTACGGTGGATGCAATCAGGCCACAGCTGGAGAGATGGGTCACCCGCACCAGTGGAACCCTGACCTTCAGGACGACGCAGATACTGACCGGACACGGTTGTTTCGACCAGTATCTGTTTCGCATTGTGGGCTGCTTGCCTTCTCCGGACTGCCGCCAGTGCGGCGCACCCGATACGGCGTTTCACACGCTTTTCGAGTGCGCTGCATGGACGCCGCAGCGTTTCGAGCTCGAGACGCACGTAGGAGCCGTCGGATCGCTTGGCGACTTGGTAACGGCCATGTTGCACAGTGACGACCGCTGGGAGTCTGCGGTTACTTTCTGTGAGGCAGTAATGTCTCTCAAAGAGGCCACAGAAAGGGACAGGGAGCGAAGTCCTGCAGCGCGTGCTAATGTCTCTACTCGAGGTCGCCGGCCTTCAGCTGGCACCCGGAGAGGCAGGTACGCGCATTACTTCCCTCCCTGAATTAGGTTCCGGTACGGGGGGCCCTTGCTACTAGGCAACGCAAGGGATTCATCTGCCCCCGTTTCGAAGTGGGGTGTGTTCTCCCAGGGCACACTCCAGGCACTTTATTGCGCTGGATCGACTGTTGCGTAACTATGTTCTATATCTCAGTCTTTCCATCACAAACAAAGCGCAGGGTCGACAGGGAGGAGGGGGTTTTTAGTGGGTATTGAGGTTGCTCGCCCGTGCGGCATCGCTCTGAGTCTTCCACACTCCTCTGTGTCAAGCCATCGCGGACGGAGCGCAAACAAAGCATACTATTGCTAGCGTTATCACCCCCGATGGATGCATGCCGTTTCCTAGTGACGGCCCAGAGAGTGCGTAAATCGGTCAGCATTTTCCCTCGCCTCAAAAAAAAAGGGTGTTACCAATGTGTTGCCCGCCTCGAAAGAATTTTATGACAAGTTTAAAAAAGTACTTAGAAAAAAAAACGAAATGGGGAGCCCTTATAATGATGTGATAATGTTCACATAGAGTCACACTACTGCTGCTAAGCTAGTACGGCAATTTTAAAATTACTGACTTGCATTTATCATGAAACAATTAAAAAAAAACATTATATTTAAATTGTTCGTAGAGAGATGTTTCCTGTAACCTGTAACAGACGCCCGCCCGCAAGGTAACACCAATTGGACCACAATTAACCGGTGATAAGTGGCTGGAGGAATACCGTGACGTTTTATTGGGTACTCGGCTGTTACCTCGAGTACCACTATTCCACAACTTGTTTTAGGCCATGAAGTATGTACAATCTACATACAAGAAATTGTATTACAAAATAATTTTAAATCACTACGTACGTACGACGACTACCACAAAACAATATTAGGCACCTACTTTAGATTACCTAGGTATTTATGCCAACATTGCTTAAAACCTTACAAATAAAGTAATAATAATAAAATCGTTTTACATAATGCGGAATTTATATAATTATCATTATAGCACGTGCATTTCATATCAGTGATTACGCAAATCTTTTGCTGAAAATAGACAATTAATATCGAAGCATAGTAATTTAATTTAAATGTTGGTACAGATAAAACTAATTTTACAAGGTGTATAAAAATGATAAGCACCATACAAAATTTACAGCGCATTTTCACATAGAAATCTGGATATGACCCAGATTTTTTAATTCAAAATGTGACTCTACATAATGTGGAATCAGAACTTTATTCGAGGCATGGGACTTTTTCTGAGAAGTCGCTACTTTGATGCCAGCCATAATAAAGAGAAATATTATTTTAATGTTTTATTTTGCGCATAGCTAGGTGCGTTTTTATATTTGTTTCTGCTATGGTTTTGGATTATTTTTTTATGAAATCGCTAATAGATTTCAATTATGTTTATCACTGATAATTAATATTCCGTTGAATATTATATGGTACTTACCAAAGCGCCTTGTGAAGCGAATGCGGCACTATAATAGTCATTGGCATTGGTATTAATGACCACAGTGAGCGCTGTTTGATAGCCACATGATGCTACATGTCGTGGAGAACCATTTTGTAAAGCCTGGTGAGAAAAAGTTTCCCTAAAAATATATAAGTATTATGTGACTTTAAAAATAATTTAAAACTGAATGAAGCTTGGAGTAAAGTTTGGATGGTACAAACAATCTAGTATACATTTTAAACTAGCCATTATTGTTCTTCAAATCAAATAGAGAACGATTGCACGTGTGCTAGTCAGACTCGCGCGTGAAGAGTTAATAACAATATGTATCATCCGTGATTGTTCGTGCAGGAACGGAAAAATAATATAATTTCTGGCAACCGGGCGGCCTGTCGTAAAAGGCGACAATATAACTCGTACCCAAATGGTAGGGTATTTGCCTGTCTGGATGGCTACCACCCGGTCTAGAGTATGCCGCCATTACAACCTTGAGTTGTGTTCCAGCTTTAGTAGCCAGACTCCAGTCTCCCTTTAGAGAGCAGCAACGCCTTTGTTGTTACAAATGTCTATAGGTGATGCTAACCTCTTTCATCAGGTTCGCAGTCAGCCTGTCTGCTGAACTCGTGCAATATAAAAATGTATATGAATTATTATTATTATTCCATCCAACTTTAAATGAATAAAGAATTTTCATATAAAATTGTATATTTAGTAAGCCTTCAGAAGTCCCAAACTACCCTACTCCTATACTTGCTCAGTAGACGGTCTCTATTCGATACCACATCGACAACAAGTGTAAACACAATACACGTTTGACAAACGTCATCTTTGTCTTCCGTGACCACGGCCACTGAAAAGCGGCCGAAACGTCGGATAAACCAAAATCAAATAAATTACCGCGCTTAAGACCGTTAAAACGTAGTTTTATTATAACAAGTGTAAAGCTTAAGTAAGTGGGAAAAATCGTAACTAAGTTAAACTTCTTGCGAAAGAAAAAGCGGGCACATTTAGTTTATAAAAATATCCAAAGACTTATTTGGTAGCTTTTATATAAAAAGCGCTTTTGCACACTACCGGTAAGCAATGGTCGAATAATGTTTAGTTACTACAAACTACCAAAATGAATCGAAGGAAATAATCACTGTTGACAGTCTTACATAAATAATACGAATTTAAAATTTGTCGCACTAAATATTTCTACAATACCCTTGTGTTTACGGCTTCATATAATTGTAGTTATGATACTGATAACCCACATTGATCATCCTTTTTGATAGTAATGTTTTGAATAAAAGTATTGACCGACTTTAATTTTAAAATGATTACAAACGCATGTAGCAGATACTAGAAAACTTTCACTCAACCTGGACTATGACAGCGATGTCAGAGTTGAACATAATATGGTTTTAACTTAGATATATAGGTACATCTATAGGTTTTTAGAAGTAGTGTCGACTCCGCCTATAGGTATTATAGTCAGGTTATACGCAAAGCAGCAAGTTGTTTCAGATGTATACTTATCTTGAAGATATTGCCATCTTCACTGGATTGTAACATAAAGGGGAGTAAAGGTAGAAAATGGTCGCGGGCTCCAGAAAGAAATCATAAACCGGAATGAGTAATTAATTATCATATAGGTTTTTGTCTGCCTTTTGAAATACAAGGTAGAATATTTGATCACTGTGTATACAATAAGTGTTAAAAAGAAACAGCCAAATATTCGTGAAATTATGGCACGTAAAGTTGTTGAAACTTTTTTTAATCCGCGCGGACAAACTTTCCGGTGGATCAAGAGTCTAAACAAGATCCTTTGAGTTAAAATATGTGGTATTTTCGTTTAAACACTTTTTGGGGGCTTTTTGAGACAAATGGAAAAAATGGGCATTCACCACCACTGCGGAACCCTTCAATGTAAGTGGACCAACATACATATCTTATTAATAGCCGGTTCTTATAATTTTGATAATACTTAAATGGAGCATGGAGCAAGTAAAATTTTAACCGATAGTAAGCCAAATGAATGCTCAACAAGATATAGGAATCGACCATTAATCGACATGCAGTAACAAACGAATCTACTTTCGACTCAATGTCAATGTTGGTCTTCATAAATCTGTTTAGTTTAGTGAAAAAAACAATAATTTTACCTGTAAAATGTAGGATCCACAGCATAATAATTGAATATGCAACAAAGGTTTAGCAGCGAAAACACTTGTTTAAAAAGATATTCACATTCGTATAGAATATTTTTCCACATACATTTCTCAACCAAGTGTGCACAAGACTTGGCTGGAGATAACTAGAAATATTATAAATTGCGGGTTATAAACAAGCTTATGGTTTTCCAATAAATAGTTTTAATAGGTGTTCAACACCAAGTTTATGGTGTTTTATTCCATATAATCATGTACACTCGTACATGAAGCCTCTATCCTCTATCTATCCTGTTTGAGTAGGAAATATAACATCGGTTTACTTTACATAACAGTTGTGACATTCAGTAAGTAGATATCCATAGAATCACGATACTTACAACATTAGCAAAAGACTAATAATTTTTATAGGAAACAACATATCTGGTACAACATAGTCTCTTACACATCAATCTCGAACGTATTATTGGGCAGACTTACGCATGCTCATGTAAATTCTAATAGTGACTGCATAAGTAATAGCAGTCTATAATTTGGGAAAGAATATTCCAGCTGGTCAAAGTTTTACAGCTACGTTTATGCCTTTATACAGCTTCCAAGTGTCTTTCTATCTTTAAATATTATTTTCAATTAAACTCATTGTTATCTGCTTCTAGTTCGCTCGAACCACATAGTCTAGTCTACCATTATATATTAAGTACTATATAATGGATAATTTATCTAAAATAAGAAGCAACAATTGGTATTATCTGGGCGCTGGGATCGAAAACTACCAAATTTGATTTTGAAATTATACTTTTAGTTTTGACAAAATTGGAAATCTTATGCATTCATCAACACTATCCATCTACGTTTTGTATGTCATAACCATTTTCGAAACCACCTCGACAATGTGGATGTACTTATCGGAGCGGTGCAATAAATTAAAAACCAACATATTATCTATGGTATGTACAGGTTATAAGGCCAGCTGATTGGGCCCTCTAGGTCCAGGCACCCCTTGCACCGCCAAGTAAAGACGGCTCCGAATGTTGACGATATCAATCACTATTTCAAATGTCAAAAGAGATTTAAGTTTAGCTTTAAATAATTAAAGTGTGGTACATATTAGAAGAGAAGGAGACCGTGATTTACTTGATGTCAAACAATTGTCATTAGGACAACTGCAACACCAGACTTCCTACTCAATGTTCAGGAACATGTTATAGGATTATGGTATTCTTACTAACCGTATAAATCACAATAACCTTAACACTTGGCATTTCATGACCGGCTCTGTAAGTGGACGATCTTAGCTAGGGTTGCCAGATGTGTTCGAAAAAATACCGGACATGTTTTTAATTTTTATTAATATATAAATTTACTGAAAACTAACTTTTCTGATAATAAATTTGCATAAAATGCTAAATTAAGAGCCAGTGTAATATTTCGTAATATAATATATTTAGTACTCGATGCCATGTAATGTATAAATAATAATGAGGAGAA
This sequence comes from Dendrolimus pini, assembly GCA_949752895.1. Lineage (NCBI taxonomy): Eukaryota > Metazoa > Arthropoda > Insecta > Lepidoptera > Lasiocampidae > Dendrolimus > Dendrolimus pini. The sequence goes on along the minus strand of OX457125.1, from coordinate 12,425,867 downwards.
AAGTCACGTTATGTTAAAGTGCAAGATCGATGGATACAAGTGTAAAAGGAGGCCAAAAAACAAATGGATGGATTGTGTAAAGGATAATATGATGATTTGATTTGACAGAGAACCTATGTTAGAATAAGAAGAATCAGAATATAGGAGAATAGAGGAGTATGGAGTGAAAAGACATATTGTACTGACCCCAAATAATTGGGAGAAGGCGAAAGAAAAGAAAGAGATTTAATACTCGATGTCACTGCTTTTAATAAAGTTTTATTGCCTGAGATGGCATCTTTGAATTCAATACAACTAGTAGTTATATTAAATACTTGTAAAACGCACAATTCGGTGCGGTGACGCGTCAAACGCTACGTTCGAGTATTCTGTGGAATTCGCCAAATACTTAACGAATTTGCTTAAAACTGGACAATCTTTTCTTGACCGGACAAATATAAAGGAAACCGGACATCTGGCAACTCTAGTCTCCGCCCAGGTGATCTCACTCAAAGGCTGTGCAGTGCAGTCAATCAAAAAGTAACTCCTCGGTGTCTCTGAAAAAGTAAGAACTCTTTCCCAAGCTTAACGTTTATGTATTATTCTACTTACATTTTGAAACAACTCAGCTATTGACACATTATTCATATCCAATATAGTTTGCAGTAAATAAAGGTCCTGTTTTTGTCTCAACTCAGAAATGTAAGTAGCGTGCAACAAAGGAGCTAATCGCAAGGTTTCGAAGACAAAATCAGCCGTTACATTTGGTGGAAGCGTCCTAAAGTAAAAATTATCAAAAATGAAATGTATGTATCAAACGCATTCCAAGTGTTAAGATTAATAGGATATGGATTTCACAACTTCTACCTCTATTATTTTTTTCTTTCCATTTGGAAATTATTAGTCCTTCACTTTACATTAATTTCTACGTTCTCAATTGTCAGTCTATCGTTGTTATATCCTGTTTCATAATGTCCAGATATCTAGGCATTTTTTAGAAACGTAGTCCTCAATTTAGCACTTAATATCTGATATCGTGGCCGAACAACCTCAGGCGATGCTTTTGACGACCATGACCTCCTAAGCAGGCGTTCCAAACTTACGGAACTTAAGGTTAAGCAAATAGTATGAGGATGACGTAATGACGATGTAGATTCATACATTCGTATATCTTAAGAATATATTGTTATATTTATATCATGATGGTTGGTTTATTTCGAATGCTATGAAGTAACAAATAAACATACAAACAAAGGCACTTTAAAGGACTACGTCGACTACAGCAGAAAAGCGTCGAAACGAAGTGAGTCGCATTTATTCCTAGTGCATCTCTGAATAATACAATCGAATTGTTCAATCATCGCAACTCTTCATCAAATTAAATCTTTTTGCATTATAGAGGATTCCATCATCACAGTTTGTAAAAAAATATGTAGATATTATAATATCTTGATATATAAAAATGAATGTTTGTCTGTATGTCCTTTATAGAATCGTAAACTATACATTTGATCATGTGATGATCTTTAGCAAAGTTGTTGTGCATGAGCCAAAGAAGGTTTCTGGGTTGGTTCACAATTAGACCCGGTAGGTGGCGCTGCTGTCGGCATATCGATTTAAGCTTTTCCGGGCAGGACGACGTCTGCCGGGACAGCTAGTATTATAATAAATAAATATGTTCACTAACAGTGAAACTCACTAGTTTCATTCATAATTCTCTCAATTTCCTCTCATATATTCATCCGACGCTGGTCGTGATAATGTGGATCTCCAAGATTATACAATTCTGTATATTGTTGGACCAGTGATATCAATAGTTCTTCATTAATTTTTATTTAAACAAATATTTTTGTGAATTTTTCCACGCGCATCCGCTTCTCCGCGTCGGTTGAGGCGCGCCGAGTCGCATCGAATTGCATCGGCGAAAAATTCGCCTGTGGAGCGATTCGCGCGGTCGATTCAATTCGGCGTGCCGCGGCTCTTCGCTAATGGATGCAGTTTCATAGAAATATATAGAAGGCGACTTTCTACGATTCGATTCAACTCTGCTCGGCGAGCCTAGTGGACGCGGTCTTTTACAGTTATATATTAATAAGAATATCGAACAAATACAAAACCCTTAGATACAGAAGGATTATTTGTTTTTTAATATTACTGTATATGCGCAATTAACACGTTTCAAAAGTTAGTTAAAACCAAATTTACTCTTTTTTACAATACTAAAATTACAAAGAGGAGAGATTTATATCTTTGTAAGTTTGTAACTTTTAAACTCAAAAACTACTGGACCGATTTAAAAAAAATTTTGACTATTAGAATGCTACATTATGCCAGATTAATATAAGCTATATTTATTACTAGAAAATATTAGGGATCCCTACTTAAACATCAATAGTGTAACCCAAGGTCTAAAAAAATAGTAATTGAGTGGGTCCAGTGATGATTTAGATTCACAATTAGAATTAGATTAAAAAACACTAACAGATTATTAGCAAATTCCCGAGCAGCTTTACGTGAGATTTTGTTCAAGTCACATATTGTTACTGCTGGAAATGGAATATCCCAAACATCGCGCTGTGTGCTTTCGATTACCTGAAAATACCGAATAATTTAGACGTAAACTTTTCTAAAACAGCTAAGAGAATAATTTATTAAATAAGTAAAACAGTTAAGAGAAAATTTATCAAAATTAATAAGTATTTTAAATAAACTAAACACTGTTCTAGAATTTGAACCTTATTCGTACTACAGGTTATCCACAGTCCACAAAGTGCTTTAATAGCAAAATTTATTAGATATAATAATAACATTAGCCCATAAAAGCCCACAGCTAGCCTCGCTTTTCAGAGAAACTGACATATTATACCAGTTTTTGCTTCGCTTATTTAAATCGGATTAAAGGGTCAACATATCGATTTTTTCTTTATCAATATCACGCAGTAATTATAAAAATCTGCACATAACAATAAAACTTCCTAAACACTTATTTGTTCATTCAAACTTATGTCGATTGAATGACACGCCACAAAGGGTCTCCAGATTTTTTGTTTGGAGTCAAAAAGTTTGGGGTAGGCATAATATCTCTAGAACGTAAAAATTCGAGTCACTTCTGGAATAATAAATTCATTACATTGAAGAAGTTTCCAAAATTCATTCTGAGAACCTGCTACCATAGCTTTTAATAATTTTCTACTAATGTATGACAAATTCATAGATACCTATAAATGCAGTTGAAAATAATTATACTTAATTCTTTTTTTTCCAATCTTCACAAATCTGCATATAGGTAACTAAGATTTAGTATAAAAAAATCTGTGTGTGTGTACTTATGTACACGCATTAGAAGTTATACTTCTTTGGCGTATCAAGATAAAAAATCTTATCAAAACCTTCTTTAAATTGGCTTTATTTATTTAAACGACCGTATTGAAAAATACAATCAAAAACTGAGGTTAACTCTAAATAATTTAGAAAAATAAATACCACATTAAAACAAGTATTAAAAAGCGATATAATTACTTACTTTTTTTAAATTCACTAGAATTAGAATTAAAATAAATCCTTTGATTTTGCTGATCACTTTAATATATATATATATATATATATATATATATATATATATATATATTAGGGTGGCGCAAAAAAACCGACTACTTTTTTTTGTCTCGAGTGAAAAAATGTTAGTTCTTGATGTTTTAAGAGCCCTCTCAAAAGGACAGCTCAAAAAAAAAATTTAAGAGGTCGCTCCAAATTTTTAAAAATTTCAAAAATCGTCAAAAACCGATTTATTTTTTTATGTTTTTTCTTGTTACGGTAAAATTTTAGAAACCAAAAAAAATAAGTTTCTGAAAGTTCAAAATTAAAATTTTGAAAGGTCGCATACATTTCTTTTTTCATTTAATACAATAATAGATAAAAATACACCACGAGATGAGTAAAAATCAAGCACAATATGGAAAAAAAAATTACCGTAACAAGAAAAAACATTTAAAAAAATCAATTTTTGACGATTTTTGAAATTTTTAAAAATTTGGAGCGACCTCTTAAAATTTTTTTTTTTGAGCTGTCCTTTGGAGAGGCCTCTTAAAACATCAAAAACAAACATTTTTTTCACTCGAGACTTTAAAAAAAAAATTCGGTTTTTTTGCGCCACCCTAATATATATATATATATATATATATGTAGGATGGTGGTTGCGTAGCAACGAGTGGTTTTATACACAGAGTACATTGAATATATGTTTTATTGTGAAGATTGTGAAGCGGGTGTTGTAATTTTTCTTTATTATATATTGTTATTTAATTATACCAGTTTAAAGGGAGATTCTTTATTTATTTGCTATCCTACATTTTTGGGGGCTCGTCCGGGATATTACAAAATTCATTCGGGATGGAGGCAGATGGCTTGAAGACTGCTTACAATATTGTCTTGAAAATGTTGAAGACGAATTTATAAGATGTCAATTTTTTTTGAAGATGAATGTTGAAGGGGAAGCTGATTCTTTTATGATGTTTTAGAATAATTGTTTAGAAGATAAAGACGAAGATGTACTTTGATTTAAAGAGTGTAGAAGACTCTGTCACCAAATTTTCAGGCGACGATCCAGATTATACCGTGTTAAGATGGGCACAGCAGATTGACACAGCTACCGAGAAATACGGTTTGTCACCAAATTTTGTATTACTTATTGCGAAAAGATCTTTGGTTTCTACTGCAGCCTTGTGGTTACGTACTGAAAGTCATTTCAGCAGTTACGAGGAATTAAAAATCGCTTTGTTTAATGAATTCCCCGAAGAAAAATTGGATACGGAGCGAATCTTAGATGAGATGATGAAAAGAAACAGAGGCGAAAGTAGTTACGATTATGTTTTGAGAGTAAAAGAGCTAGGCAAGAAAGGAAAACCAGAAAATTTTACGAGTCATTTGATCAAAGAAGGTATACAGGACAGTAGGATCAGTGAAGAGCAAATAAATTATTGGTTTTTCAAAACGTATCGACATGCAAAGGAAGAAATAATACAGCAACAAGAGGTGATTACAGCAAACACGGTTAGTGTTATGTCAAATAATAATATACCGATGACAACGTGTGAAAATGTGGACGACTTGGATAGCCAAAACTATAAATATGATAACAGCGGTTCAGTTTCATGTAAAAATCCTGATACTATTACAGAAACGTGTACTAGTAGTATCCCAATACCTTTATGAGCAGAAATTATTTTACCAAGCAAATCTAAGGCTAAGAATAATAACAAAAAACAAGGAATTTTAAAGAAAAGGGGGGAAAATTATATTTCAAATGGATAAAATCATTGAAGAGCAGGAATTCTACATTTATTGAAAGAAAATACGCCAATAAAGAGTTTTACAAAAGTTTTGTGATTCTGAAGGAAAAGATGAACTGCACGAAAATATTGACTAAAAAGAACAATTTTAAGGGAAGAAGAGAAGTTAATAGAGTTGCAGATATTCCTTTTAAAAGAAAAGTATTGTGTGAAAGCCTTATGAAAGTAAGATTTTATATTGGAAAGAGACAGTTTCAAGATATAATATTGTGTTATAAAGTCAGAAAGAAATGCTACAGATACTTAGATGGTTATTTGGATGAAGTAGAAAAATGGCCAGATGATGAATAACTGGACGATGTAAATGTAATGATGGAATGGACGACGAGAATATTTTGTTTTTAATTCATATAAGAATAATTTTAGTTTTTATTTTTATTGAAGAATGGTTCATTGATTTTGTTTGTTTATATGTTAGTCTAGCTTGTGTTTCATTTGTAATGATAGGATATTCTGTAAGTACGTTTAATTTTATGTTCTTTGAAGCTTATAGAATATCTGAGGACAGATATTTTGCAGGATGGCCGAGTGTAGGATGGTGGTTGCGTAGCAACGAGTGGTTTTATAGTTGATTGTGAAGCGGGTGTTGTAATTTTTCTTTATTATATATTGTTATTTAATTATACCAGTTTAAAGGGAGATTCTTTATTTATTTGCTATCCTACATGTATATATATATATATATATATATATATATATATATATATATCTATACATATATATGTATGTATATATATGTATGTGTATATATATATATATATGTGTGTAGGATACTAAATAAATGATTTATAAATCATCAAACTCGTATATTAATTAAAACATAATAAAGTAAAGAAATATTAAAATGCTCGTCTCACAAATTCACAATCCATCTACCAAAGAGTACATTGAATATATGGAGCCATCTACCAACAACTTGTTGCTACGCAACCACCATACTGCACTCGGCCGTCCTGAAAAACTAAACTGTGGACTATAGCTAACTTCAGGGTGTCGGTTGACTATAGCTAACTTCATGGTGTAGCTTTTTCATGTGACGGTGTGCGCGCGCATAGTAAAAATTTACCCCTAACGCGCCTAAAGAAGTATAACTTCAAAAATGTTAGAAGCTGTAGATGTTGATTGATATCAAAAATCAAGGTAAATTTTATTACATGGAGCAGAAACTAAAGAATGATACAAGCATATTCTAGTTAATCATAATTAAAACGTACAGTAATAATTGGGTTCTTCGCGAACCACTGAAATGCAGCGTAAACGAAGTACACAGCAATAATGCCGCTAATCACGATCGCTAGCAACCAACACGATCTGGAAAAAAATTTGAAGTAGATTTTACCAAATAGTTCACTGAAATCTTACAATTTAAGGACCGAATATTGCATTTTTTAGAGGACGCAATTTTATTTTTGGGACATGTGTGGGGGAGTCAATAGACGCTTAACCTCAAGTTTGTGGGGTCGCCACCCTTTTCCCCCGGTCGCCATCTTGGAAAAAGGGGTGAATACACTTTTTTCACGATATCTCTGAAACTATGCGTCTTACAAATGTACGCCTACGGACTCTACCTCATAGGTGGCGGGAAAAACGGGGGACCTTTTCTACCTGCTTAACATTCGATAAGTTAAGTTTGGTAATTTCTATGGTATAGAAAAGAGTTAGGAATGAATAAAAAAATTCTCAGTTTTTGCTTATACCTTCTTTAATTTAGGGCAAAAAGTTATATAAACATATTTGTAGGCAAAACAATTTGCTACACATCATGTCTTTACAAATTTTTTGTAAGACGCATAGTTTCTTTTTCCAAGATGGCGGCCGGGGGACAAGGGTGGCAACCCCACAAACTTGAGGTTAAGCTTCTATTGACCCCCCATACATGTCCCAAAAATAAAATTGCGTCCTCTAACAAATGCAAAGCTCATGTAACATTTCAATGAACTAAAATTAAACAACTGAAGAATTACATATTTAGAACGCTTTATAATTAATATTAAAAATATAACATTACAATTAAATGCTAAATAAAGTAAGTCCTACTAGATAAATGTGTAATCTATAATTACTTTCTTGGCTATGGAAAAATAAATAGATATGTATTTATTTACAATTTTAACGTATTTTTTATTTTTCGATATAAAAACAAATAAATATTTCACTATACTTCTTGCTACTCTTTCACTAAACTTCAATAACAGTAATAAAACCAAGGCAACATGCAAGAAGTGTCTTATTCTTCACCTACAACTGAACCTAATAAAAACGACTGAAACTAAATATGGGTTCGATTCGCAAATTTAATTCAAATAGCGAAGAGCCCTAGTTATAGGTGCCTGTGAAAGCTCTTTGTTCTAATAAGCGGTACTGCAAGCAGCTTTTGTCATCGACAGAGGGTATATGGGTGTAGGTACATTACATAAAAATGTATACCCATCAGACCATTGGGATTATTTTCATATTATATTACTAGAACTGTTTCAGCGTATTCGCTCTCGTAATTTTTTTGGATTCTTAGCTCTAAGAAATTAACCCATTTTCCGGAGTAAAAAATATCCTACGTTTTCCCTTTATCAAGCGTACACGTAATTTTCGTAAAAATTCAAACAAGCATTTTTAAACTTTATATGCGAATCTCTTTTGAATATGTCCTTTTCCGGAATAGACGTATCTGTATTATTAACATTATATGTCTTTAAAGGCCACGGGCCATAAAAATACCCCGGACTTTAAGAGGCCTTGCGTGGAGTCATGGGGAGGCCAACACGTACAGGCTCCTTGACAAATTTAATTTAAATATGGCGTGACACTGACCGGCGATTATCCCTGTCTACATCATATAATAATGCACCCAAGGACAAGCATACATTATATGCGAGAGTTATTAGGTTGGATGTTCGTTACTCAATCACGCCAGAAGTGCAGAACGGATCTGGATGAAATTTGGCACAGAGATAGATGATAGTCTAGCTAGAATAACACAGGTTTTTATCCCAGAAAAATATGTACCCAGTTTTCTTTTCATAAGTAACTTAACTCGCCAGTTTTGCAAGATAATTTTATTAATGCAATTGTAAATCAGGCTTTAGGTAACAAACACAAAGTCTACACCAGAATACCAACCTTTCAACAATGTTGAGATCCTCCATCACAACATACTTGAAACCGTGCAAGTCAGTTCTCTTACAAAATTCCTTAAATTTTCCTCCCCAAAATCTTTTCTTTGGCCGTTTCTCATCCCAAGCAGACTTTTTAATCAATTCGTTTTTGTAATTAACAAACTTTCGATCGAATTGTACCATGGTGATTTTGCTTATTAAATATTATATAGTTCAGTGCTGGGGTAAACTAAACAAATGAAAGGGGTGATTTTGAAATTCCATTCAAACTGACAATGATAATTATGAACTACCGATCAAATACTGATAGGGAAATACAGAACACATTCGAGCCAGAGACGTACTTAGCCGTAAACCAAAGTATTTTTTCTATAGGGTATTAGATATTATTTTGACTTGATAAATTTCGAAAGCTTATAATTAGTGCGTGACATTGTAAAACCAGTTTGAAAAGCGTCTTAATCCTAGATTTCATTTAATACGAAGTTGGCAAAGAGGCAGACGACCTATCTAATGGAAATTGGTTAATGTATATAGGTAGATGTCTGCAACACTAGAGGCGTAGCCAACGCGCTACAAACGTTTAGGATAGGTTAGAGGGAATGGGATAATGGGTTCAGACTGGAGTTTCTAATGGGGTAGAGGAGATGGAATAGGGAAGACATAGAACCCAACATTTTCCCATAGTATATAGAAAAGAAAATAAGAGAGGAAGAGAATATCCTCTGTCCTGCCTCACAGCAGAGGGGAAGCAGGAAACAGAAAAATAGTCATTACTAATAATTGAGACTCGAAGTCTCGCCTTACAAATGTAGCGCTGATTGTTTAAGATGCTACATAATATATAGGAATGACAGGTTTTAAATAAAAATATTTTAACGATTCTGCGTAAATTTAAATATTAATTTATATTACTTGTCTAAGTGCGTATCAACATGTACCGATAAAACACAAAGAAAACATATTTAATATACCTATAAATCAACACTAAATATTCATGAATCAGGTGGCTAATAGCAGTGTAAATTTAAACACCAACTTGAAACCCTCGTGTTCATGATTAATTACTGTCGTATCTATCATCGGATATAAAATTCGATAAATTTAAATGTTACACTATTATTATTATGCGGAGGTCTCATATATCGCCGTAAATGCGAAGATTCAAGCTATAACGGTATATGTGGTAATTTCAGGACCAATTACCATCAACGTCGAGAAAAATAAAGAGAAAAGACGATTTGTAACTCTTGTCTGCGAAGTCTCCTATCATGTACTCCGTGCTTGCTGCTCCGTTCAATGGACGTCATTATGCGTTTTATCTATGGACGTTATGCAATCGAAGATTTTTTTTATTTTTATTTAACGCACCGGAGAAATCCTTTGTGCGGCGACTAAACGAGGCGACGCAGCTCGCATCTAAACAATGGTTTGGTTACTTTGATTTGAGAACAATCTCATTTTCCTTTTTAGTACTTCGGGACATGAAAACAGTATGCAAAGAGTATATTGTGACAGTATGTTTAATGTAATTATTTTAACATAAATTTCTTTGAGTAGTTTGGGAATTGGACCGATTTAAGCAAAAATGTTCCAACCCACAACCTCGACAATTTCGAGTTTTAGTGACCTATGTACTCCAAATAAGGTATATTTAACATATCAAAGACTCATAACTCTATGTTAATAATTGACGAAAATCCGTATGGTCCAACCCATAGCTGAAATGTCGAAGACCATTTTGAAGTGAAACTTCTATATAGAGGGGGTCTTACGATTTTTCGCTCACGAAAAAGTGTCACAGTCACGTGGTCTAATACTTACATTTTTAAACTCGTGATATCTTTCGAATGGAATGTCCGAATTGAATAATTCAAAAAGTTATATAAAGGTATTGAAGCAATCTTGATATGAAGTATTTTATTTTGATAAGGACTAATACCAAAATACAAATAAAGAGCCTTTTCTAGCGGCGGCATTTTAATTAAATTTTTAAAATAAAAGAACACTTATTGTCTCATAACTATAATAGTTAGTCATGCTGTCGCGACACTTTTTGTAGATAATGATGTGTTCTGCAAAGTCGTAGTACATTATTTCATTCTTTCATCAATAGTTTTCGCAGTGCATGCGATTTTAGGTATTTTTTACACCTTGCGTTACATTATTGGAGTTTTAGTAAGGATGCCTAATTTTTTTGTAAATATAATATAGCCTTTGTCACCCAGGGATAGTGTAGCTTGCCAACAGTGAAAGAATTTTTCAAATCGATTCAGTAGTTTCAGAGCTTCTTCAATGCAAACAAACAATCTAATCTTTCCTCTTAATAATATTAGTCCAGATATTCATATATTTACTTTAAACTTAATTCGATATGTGCATATTATAAAAAGCGTAAGATTTTGCGCTAGAAGTTGTTTAATAGAACTGGGATATGGGTTGCCCTAAAAAGCGCTTTATCTATCTCCGAAAGCGCTATTGAAGCCCCAGTGAGCCGAGCGCCGGTGAAAATCCCGTAAACAAGAAAGCGAGCGAGGATATACCTCGTCCCTCTAATACCTAAAATCGCGTTCAGCGCATCGGAATGTGCGATGTTCCGAGCCGACATTAATGGAGGCAAACTTAAGTTTGCATCGAACTATACCTCTGCTAATATTTTTTTAACTTTTCGCGCCTTGTATACATAATAAAACTACGTTTCTTACCGCGTTTAAAACCGTTAAAACGTAGTTTTATTATCTATACCTCTGCTCTCCACGTGACTGGGCATCACTGCCTCTTTTTGTGGTCTATGTAAAAAAAATATAAAAAATAGAGAGTTTGTTAAGGAAACAAATTAACAACAAGAAAACTTTGCCAACGGTTCAGTTTTTCGAAAGTCACAACAAAAGTGAACGACAACGAACGGCAAAACTGTTGACGTAAAAAAATAGTCGGCGCGTGTGTAGCGTATTACATACACCATTAAAATGTACCTAACCTAACCAAATCATAATTTGCAGTAAACCTGCGAAAAATCGAAATGTGTGCTGGGACACATATTAGAAGTGAAACTTCAACGGACAAGTGGAAAAACGAATCGCAACGGACAAGTGGAAAAACGAATGGCAACGGATAAGTGGGAAAAAAAAATCGGTTAAAAAAACCGACTTCAAAAACTAAAATGTATAAAATAACTTATTTCTAAAGCTATTATTATTAATATATATTATCTAAATCATCTTAAAGTCAGTGCTTAGTAATTTTCAAAATATAGTAATTTTTATCTTTTACTTTGCACCGATTTCAAGATGTTTTAGATAATATATATTAATAATAATAGCTTTAGAAATAAGTTATTTTATACATTTTAGTTTTTGAAGTCGGTTTTTTTAAACGAAGTTTTTATTTGTTACTTTTTAGTGTCTATCTATGTATGGGTGGACCTACGAATGGTGCCGCGCTTCTTAAAAAATATAGGTCCCAAGAACCGGGAACAAAAAAATGTTCGTAAAATGAAAACTACTGGGCCAAACTATGTCTAATTTTTAGGGGACTACATGGCAGCTATTCCGCGTCGAACAAAAAAATAATCACGTAAATCGAATCATAAATCACGGAGTAATCGGCGAACATACATAAAAAAAAACAAAAAAACAAAAAAAGATCCCGACGAATTGAGAACCTCCTCCTTTTTTCGAAGTCGGTTAAAAACGAATCGCAACGGACAAGTGGAAAAACTAATCGCAACGGACAAGTGGAAAATCTTCAACTGACAAGTGACAAAATGAATCGCAACAAAATTTTAACTTGAAGTTTTACGGGCAGGATTTCAAATTGGACAAGTACATTAACAATCTGCCCGTAACTTGGAACAATCATGCTTTTATACAATATGGAAAACATTACAAAAATCATTCTGCTTAAATGTTCCAATAACCTTGAATCATTTTAACTCAATTCCAAATAACATTCGACTACAGAACTATACTGATTCAGGCCACATGCGTGTATATTTAAACAAAGAAATACGAAAAATTTAATTCTTGAAAAACGATTCTAAACGTTTTATATTAACAATATAAAATCGTCATTAGTATCTTGGCGATAAAGTAAACAGAATATTATTTTTATACCGAAAACTTTAATTAAGTAGGCATTTATTTATTTAAACTTATTTTTTTGCAATTTTTTGTATATACAATAAAATTGTAAACTTTGCATGAAATTTTTTTCTATTTTTTTAGGATGTTGTGGTCAAAACTTATTGAAGATCGTTTATGCATAATTCTAAATCAACCTTTTTAACTGACCTAAAGTTTTGCAAAAACGATTAAAATGTCATGGATCGTTTTCGTAAAATTTCAAGCGCAGTGAAAAAATACTGTTAAAGTTCTACAAAAACGATCCACTTCAGTTGAATCTTTTTACATTAATGCTTTGCTACATGATTCCTTAATTTAAATTTTAACATAAATAAACCTCAAAGGTTGAGGTTTGACGTTGTTGCAGTTTTGAAATGAAAACCATATTATACTTTAAATGAATAAACAAAAAGGATCCACTTCTTCAAGTTTTCGCAATGGCAAAACTTACCTAATTATTGTCTAAGTACTATTGTGTTATTCAATATATTCCTAACGCACTAAAAATATTTTTCAAAACGAAAAACTGCATTGCAAACATTTTTAGCTTGTGGGTACTTTAAAGATTGACATAATCGCGCCTCCGCCACTGCGTATGTTGCGTGCAGCGGGCGGAGTGGGGAGCGGGCCTCGTTATTTCGGATTCATCTCTCGTATTGAAACATTGTGTGATAAAATTATTGATAAGTAGTAAAAATTAAGAAAAGTACAAGTGTTACAAACAGTTCATTGTAATTGAATTTGTATAATTGTGTTTTTAAGTAGGTAAGTTTGTCATATGTCTACCTAGAAATGAATAGAAAAGATTCAGTAATGAAAAGTGTTCGTAAAAGAACAGATGCAGGACGAAAAAAAAGTGATGGTAAGTAAAATTATTATTATTGTATTTGTTTTTATTATTGTGGTAATAATAATTAATATTTCGCGTAGATAATATACGATCGCGTTGTGTTTCTGTACCTACTCATATTCATTTCAATTGATTTTGTTGCATATGTAACATCTGTGGATTTATGTATCGCATTCATATTTTATTATAATATTGCATGCGAGTGATATTATCTACATATTATTATCTCCGGATGATCTTTTAGGTACCTACATTTGTCCGCTAAATAACCTAACTCTTTGGCTCTTTATGCCTGGCTTGCTTCCTATACATTTTACTCAGAATATGTTGGTAGGTACCTAGAAAGAATGGAGCTAACCTACTTACTATCTAACTACAATCGACCGTATTTACTTACTTTTCACCTATTTGCTTTTTTCTTGTTTTGCCAGATAAAGAAGATTACGGTTCGCTTCTTAATTATTATTCACATCTCACAAAGAAAATATGTAAAAGGAGTGATAAAATTTTAAGTATGGTTCAGAAAGACTGTTGCAATAACAACACTTGTCAAACCGCTCAAACTAAACTAGGTAAGTACACATATAAATACTCTACTTATTTCAAACATTGCTTTTTCAGTGCTCTTTAGCAAAATTAAATAAAAAAATAATCCTTATTTTAAATAGATAGAAAGTAAAGAGTAAAGTAGGTACTTATCGCCTTGACGGTCAGGAAGACGCCTCCTTATTGTTTCAGATGATGAAAATCATCAATCTTGTACGTCATCGCCAATAAGAGAAATGTCTCCAGAAACGGAAAAAATGTTCAACATTTTATCAAATGAGATGCTTGAAGAAATTAGTGATGAACATTTTGTTGAACGGTGCCCTGAAAATCCACTTCAGGGGATTGGAAGTATTAAAGATAGTTCACCAAAATGTAATAAACAATACTCTTCTCGAACTAGAGATTTGAATATTAAACCCTTAAAGTTTAATGAAAGACAAAAAAATGTGAAGGAAACCGACAGTATTGATGAAGAAACGGTATGCACTTTTAAGCCAAAAGATGTTAAAATCTCTATTTTGGGGTCAGAATGCACAGTAGTTCAGCGCATTGACAACACTCAAGGTCGACAAGAAACATGTATCGAGGAAAGTGATGATGAGGAGTTAGGCTCTTGTTTACAGCTAGATTGCACGAACGAAGTACATAACTTAAAATGTCGGGAAACATCTTTTATTTTAGAGAGTGATAATGAAGAAACCGAAATTAACAAATCGCCGATCAATGTTAGCCAAATGGCTTCTGGTGAAGTTTTCCAAAAACCAATATCTGAAGGTAACAATTTTATCATATTATAATACTAGAACACTAAAATATTTGTTAGACTAATTTTCAAAGTAATTTAATCAACCTCTTAATTTTATTGTAAATCTTTCAGATAGTGATGACGTTACTAGTCCAACGCTACTTTCCAAATTGTCAATTCCTCCACCTTCATATTCACCATTGAGTCCATTTATATCGAAGGACACTGGATTAAAGAACATAATTGAAGAACCATCACCGCAGAGTTTAGAAGATAATGATACACTAACATATAACAGTGATGACAGCGCTTTTACGTCATCGCCAATAAGAGAAATGTCTCCAGAAACGGAAAAAATGTTCAACATTTTATCAAATGAGATGCTTGAAGAAATTAGTGATGAACATTTTGTTGAACGGTGCCCTGAAAATCCACTTCAGGGGATTGGAAGTATTAAAGATAGTTCACCAAAATGTAATAAACAATACTCTTCTCGAACTAGAGATTTGAATATTAAACCCTTAAAGTTTAATGAAAGACAAAAAAATGTAGAGGAAACCGACAGTATTGATGAAGAAACAGTATGCACTTTTAAGCCAAAAGATGTTAAAATCTCTATTTTGGGGTCAGAATGCAGAGTAGTTCAGCGCATTGACAACACTCAAGGTCGACAAGAAACATGTATCGAGGAAAGTGATGATGAGGAGTTAGGCTCTTGTTTACAGCTAGATTGCACGAACGAAGTACATAACTTAAAAGATAGGGAAACATCTTTTATTTTAGAGAGTGATAATGAAGAAACTGAAGTTAACAAATCGCCAATCAATGTTAGCCAAATGGCTTCTGGTGAAGTTTTCCAAAAACCAATATCTGAAGGTAACAATTTTATCATATTATAATACTAGAACACTAAAATATTTGTTAGACTAATTTTCAAAGTAATTTAATCAACCTCTTAATTTTATTGTAAATCTTTCAGATAGTGATGACGTTACTAGTCCAACGCTACTTTCCAAATTGTCAATTCCTCCACCTTCATATTCACCATTGGCTCCATTTATATCGAAGGACACTGGATTAAAGAACATAGTTGAAGAACCATCACCGCAGAGTTTAGAAGATAATGATACACTAACATATAACAGTGATGACAGCGTAATAGGTCCAGATTTTATAGCGCAAGATACTACAGATTCAGAAAATGACACTGATTGTGATGAAAGAAGGATCATAACGGCAGAGGCATTAATTCATTCTCCGAATAAGGCATCTGAAAAACGAAAATCAACGAAGAAACTTAATGTTGAAGATGGAATTAAAGATATTATGGAAGAAATAGAACTTGTAACAGAAAAGAACACCGAAGGAAGTGAAGAAACGGAAAAACAAATTAATTACGGACAAGAAATTGCTAACGATATCGTATGCAGTTCAGAGAATGTACCAGAAAATGAAAATGGAGGTCGTAAAAAAAGAGGAAGAAAACTCAAACAAAAATACAGTCGTCAGGAAATTAAAGAAAGAAAATATAAAAAATTACCTTACCAAACTAAAAAGAAGGAAGTGCCATCTAAAAAATTCATAGATTTTAAATGTTCATGCAAAAACAATTCTGCTAATTTAATTTCAAAAGAAGATAGGGAATGAGAATTTCATAAATTCGTACATCTTGGATCGTATGTAGCTCAACTTATATACATAGCATCTAACGTTACAGAAGCCAAAAAGAAACGAAGTTACGTTTCATTATGTTCCCCGTCGAAGAGGAAACCTCGAGAATTTACACGCAGGTATATACTTGTAATATACCTGTTTGTCGAAGTTTTGTGGAACGCTGCAAATAACACCCCAAAAAGTTACAGTTAGTCTTCGAAAAAACCGCAATGACAAAGTAATAAAAGATAGAAGAGGAGAAAGAGCAGGCGGATTGAATAAAACGCCACAAACCCATAATGAGCTTATTATTGATGTTATCAACAGGTTGCCAAAATATGAGTCACATTATCGTTTGGAAAACAACAGCAATGTATTATATCTGAAGCCAGGAATGACAGTGCCAAAATTTACGATTTTTTCAAAATAGAATTTGATAAAAAATTTGGAAAAGATGAAAAATGTCCATCCTACAATATTCTTAGAAAAGTTTTCGTACACAAATTCAATTTGAAGTGCAAAAGTCTTAAGAAAGACACATGTAACAAGTGTGATCTTTATCAAATGAAAATACAAAATTCTACTACCAACGCGAAAGAGAAAAAGAAGGACACCAAAAAATTGCCGAAGATTTAAGGAAGAAGATGATGGAAGATTTTGAACAGGCTAAAACTTGTGAAAAAACTGAATGTCTGACTTACGATTTGGAGAAAACATTACCATTACCTAGAATACCGACCAAAATCTTTTTCTATAAAAGGCAGTTATGGGTGTACAACTGCGGTATACACTCGGCTTCCAACGATGTTAGGAATTGTTATGTTTGGGCTAAAGGCGAGGCAGGTAGAGGGGCCCAAGAAGTGGGTTCATGTTTGAGAAAATATATTAAATGCGTGCTACCTCTACAGTATGAAAATTGATCTTGTGGAGTGACTGTTGCGGTGGTCAAAACAGAAATATAAAAATCGTTTAGATTTTGAAGGCTTTATTAAGTAGACACCCTACTCTAGAGACAATCAACTTCCGGTACCTAGAATCAGGACACGCTTTCCTGCTCTTTCCCACAGTCAAAACATGAAGAAGCATTTATAAATCGCATTGAGAGATAAGCTTCTTGTGATTTTAAAACTCTAGTGATTCTAGGCCAATTACAGTGTTATAGAATTATTAATCTCTCATTTTTAACCATACAAATATTACGACCGGTTACTATATCTTACTATGCATTCACTTACTCTACCGTCAGTCGAATTTTGACATTACTCTCCATACGGAGATTATGTCAAATGTTAACCGATAGTGAGGCAAATGAAGGGTCGGTAAGATATAGCAACCTTCTATTAGTTAACACAAATCTTCAGGACGATAAAGACTTTAAAGACCCTGGTCAAAAGTTTCTAAGGCAGCTTAGATTAATTTCCGTTTTTAACCGACTTCAAAAAAAGGAGGAGGTTCTCAATTCGTCGGGATCTTTTTTTTATGTATGTTCACCGATTACTCCGAGATTTATGATCCGATTTACGTGATTCTTTTTTTGTTTGACGCGAAATTCCCCTAAAAATTTGACATAGTTTGGGCCCAGTAGTTTTCATTTTATGAAAAATTTTGCATTCCGTTCCATATGTAATACACCGATTACGCTAAGATTTATGATGCGATTTGCGTGATTCTTGTTTAGTTTAATGCGGAATAGTTGCCATTTGGTCCCCTAAAAATATAACATAGTTTGGCCCAGTAGTTTTCATTTTACGAACATTTTTTTGTTCCCGTTTCTTGGGACCTATTTTTTTTAAGGAGTGCGGCACCTTTCGTAGGTCTACCCATACATAGCTAGACACTAAAAAGTAACAAATAAAATAAAAAAAACTTCGTTTAAAAAAACCAACTTCAAAAACTAAAAAGTATAAAATAGCTTATTTCTAAAGCTATTATTATTAATATATTATCTAAAACATCTTAAAGTCGGTGCAAAGTAAAACATAAAAATTACTATATTTTGAAAATTACTACGCACCGACTTTAAGATGTTTAAGATAATATATATTAATAATAATAGCTTTAGAAAAAAGTTATTTTATACTTTTTAGTTTTTGAAGTTGGTTTTTTTAAACGAAGTTTTTTTTATTTTATCAATGACCTATTTCTTTCGATGAGGCCTCGAACATCGCGATAAAAAGAAAACTCAAGCAATCGCCCTGAACACGTCGGAAGCCATGCCACTTCATTCTACTACTGCAACAGAAATATAATATCTGGAGTAAGTCTAATTTCTATTTAAGTCAAGGAAAAGAACGGGTAAAAAACATAAAACAACAGTTATTGTAATTTTCAAATGTAATGTTTATTTGAGATTTTACCCTTGCTTGGCAATGATTTCTCGATGAATAGGTTGTATATATAAACTGAAACATCATTTTAGAAGTATAAAACGCTTTCGCTGGAGACTTAAAAAATAACGACTCATTTCAATTAAGTATTATAATCAATTATCTTATATTATTACATTATATTAGTAATTAATATAATACACTACCAAATACTTAAATTTCAATACAGTATATCACTTTTCTACTGTTTTCACAGTAATATTTTTCCTCGACAATATCATTGAAGTGTAACTTCCGAAACATGACTAAAACCTTTAATTACGTTACATCACTCATTGACAATTACAAACAATCGTATGTTCAATTCAATTTTATACGTTTAATCAACAACGAAAAAGAAGAAGACAAACCTAAAATGTTTAAGAGATTCCAAAAAAATATTACATAAATGATTATATCTTTAATATAGTCAACGCTCTTATTTTCAAAGGATACTAAACGTTTTATAACATTTATTGTACACAACAATCTCAGTTAATAATCAGACAAATATAATATACCGTCATGACAAAATTGGTATTCTATGAGCCTTCGAGATTTCCTAGAGGTATTCGAGGGACAACTATTTAATACACCAGAATATTACATATTTCATACCTATACAATTTCTAGAGCAAATCAAATAAAGTATCAATAGTCTTATTTATTCTTATGGACTAAACATTTTATAAAATGACAACAACTATTTTAAATGCCAAGAAAATATCTACCGTTTAACGGAATAGTATATGAAACAGCGAAATATTATAATATAATATAGCAATGAATATATCGATCAATGAAAACCGTACAAAATATAGAATGGATAAAAGACAAAACACGAATTAACTAATATCTGCTTAAAAAACTCTCGATTTGTATTTGTAATAATACTTAAGGATCACGTATTTATTAGAGAATTTCTAATAACATAAGATGTACATATAAAATATTAATAATACTAAATTCATAGTATATACATATAATACGCCCACTGCGAGACATGAATAACACGGTCCGTTAGGACCCAATTAACCAAATTAGAAATTTCCTCCACTTTAACTAGCTTGTTTCAAAATTGCTTAATTATTAATATTTTTGAGTTATTAACGAAAAACTAAATACCAATTTTTTTCATCTTATTTTGTTAATAACAATTGCAATTTTTTACTTGCACCAAAATCCTTCAAAAACATTTTTCTAGAGGTGATTCCGAATCGAATGAGCTACCGCTCATATTTTTAGGCCCTTTATCTCTACTTTTCACGTTTTTGAACTTGTTAACTAGACTAATATTTTATGTCCCGGGAGTCCCGCGGGAATTTTAAGTCAAGCGTGGACGAAGCCGCGGGCAAACCTTAGTATTAAATAAGATCACAGTTACCAACAAAAAAAAAACAAAATAGATATTATATTTTAGTAAGACCCGCCCCAATATGTTATGAAATATTTGGTTGAAAATAAAATATTGAAACGTTCAGAAAAGCGAAACAGAAAAACTATTTTTTTATAGTTATGTACAAATTCCAAATAAAAAATTCTGATCTTTGGATAAATTGTTTCCATTCTGGGTGTATGTGTTTGTCATTTGAATGTTTATAACAGTTTGCTTTATGTCTCTGGTGCTAAGAGTAGTTTTTATAAAACCAACTACCAATAACCAAACTATGAACAGTGAAGTATTGCGGTAGAGCTGATGAACTTTTTTGTCGTTTAGGTACAAAACGCTAAATAGAACATTATATTGAAAATATTTAATTACTCGAAAATTATTTATCACATTCTGTTGCATTTTTTTTTTTTGAAAGTATTTCTGAAATCCTATTTTAGAACTATTGTTGCCCCAGTTTCAAATCTAGAGATCATCAGCAACAACTAGGAGCCCTAGTTGTTTCTGCGTAAATAGAACTTTTATACAAATTAGGCAAAATACAAATTTCCCTCATTAATCGAGATGAAAATCAATTCACAGTAATGGCCAAGAGAAACAAATCAACAATCAAAAATACCAACAAGTTTAAGTGGTTTTTTAGGACCATTGATATGAATCAACTTATGTATAACATTTAGTATATCATTTTATATATTCAGTAAATATACATACAGCTATAATAAAGCGTATACCTATTCAATTATATGATTCTTATTCTGATAAAACTTGGATTCGATAGCAACATACTTATACTGAATGGTCTAATTATAATACAAAACATTTTTTATACATAGATAGATAACTCTTTATTGTACACCAATACAAACATGAACTTAAAGACTAAAATTATATCTAGTTATGTACAAAGGGCGGTCTTGTCGCTAAAAATAAATCTCTTCCAGACAACCCCAAAACATTTATATACAGGGTGTCCCAGAACTCAACGTCAAGCCGAAACGGGGTGACAGGATTGATTGTAACCATCATGAGAAAAATCAGAAAAAAAATCTATCCCATGCAGTTTGAAAATTATGGGCATTTAAGAAAAACCTAGAAATTTGGTCAAACTGTAACCATTTTTCGGTTATTGTGGTTAATTTTTATTATTTTTGTTCATTTAAACTTTGGAACCGTAACCCTAAATAACATTTCTAGAACCACAGTCAAAAGTAATGACACAATTGCGCCAAGTTTTCCAGAATTAAGACTATTCGTTAAACTTAGAATTTAAAATTTTCAAAATTTGTCGTCTTTGAAAGGTCTTCTTTTAAAAAACGTACTAAAGTGCCTTAGCAAGTGTCATTAAAAGTTCGCGCATTTAATTACGATTGTAAAATGGTACAATACTTGTTAGTTTCATACTAAAAAAACGAGTAAAAAAATAAAAACCTCAAGTAACCCGATTTTTGTTAACCCATTTTACTCAGTTCAAATGTTTTTTATTCGCACAAGCTCTTGGTATGTTCTTAATTTTATGGCAAAATGGTGAGAGTGATGGATAGTGGACATGTTTGCCATGAGTGAGCGAGACAGATAGTGACGCCACTTTTACCAAAGTCAACAAAAGTAAGTAAAATTAATAAAATAATGAAAAATCTTGACCTAGTTTAGTTTAGGTTTATTGGAATAAAAGTCAGATAGGGAAAATTAACCAAAATAACCGAAAAATGGTTACAGTTTGACCAAATTTCTAGGTTTTTCTTAAATGCCCATAATTTTCAAACTGCATGGGGTAGATTTTTTTTCTGATTTTTCTCATGATGGTTACAATCAATCCTGTCACCCCGTTTCGGCTTGACGTTGAATTCTGGGACACCCTGTATATTTACAAAAAAAAATACAGCTAGCTAAATGCTAATTTCTATATTTATTTTATTTCCAAATCTTTTTTTTGTCTGGGGTTGTTCATAATGCGTGGTACTTCACTAAACGTGCGGTGGACATGAACGAAGTACAACATTATCTATATAAAGTAAACTGTAAAGTGTGTCAACATCACTAAGCGTTTGTCTCTAGTCAGGTATAATTTAGAAGTGTTCATTTAGAGCAACAGTCATTCCTACTTCCTACTTTTGTTCTTCCATGATTTTATACACATACCCGGCAGACGTTGTCCTGCCTTTAAAAAATAAAAATCTAGAACCCGATTACAGCGTAATCTACCGGGACCAAATTTTAATCTAAACTATTCTCAAATCCACTTGAACAAACAAAAAATTTCATCAAAATCAGGCCCAGCGTTTAGGAGGAGTATTGCGGCGCCACCTACTGGGTCCAATCGTTTATTTAAATCATTCCGGGACAAACTTCAACACATACAACAACAAAAAGATCACCTATTTACGTGTTCTTACTAACAGAATTTTCTGGTACCCGATTGCAGCGCCATCTACCTGGTTCAAATTAAAATCTAAATCATCCCAGTAGAAAATTATAAAAATACTAATATCGCTATTAAAAATTAGGGGTTGATCGTAGAGGGTTAAAAAATTAGGTTTGTATGTATTTTTTAATTCTGTATCATAAAAAAATTATCAAAAAATTAAAAAAAAATATTTAGGGGTGGACTACCCTTAACATTTAGGGGGATGAAAAATAGATGTTGGCCGATTCTCAGACCTACCCAATATGCATACAAAATTTCATGAGAATCGGTCAAGCCGTTTCGGAGGAGTTTGGTAACTAACACTGTGACACGAGAATTTTATATATAAGATTTTACACAATACAAGTTTATGTTACACATAAAATTACGTATTCGCATAATCTACATAAAATGAGATCAGGCATGATTCAAGCATGAAAGATAATAAAGAGAAACGTGAAGATTTTCATCCTCAGTACTCAGAAATCAATTACAGGCGAGCTTTCATTAGCCGCACATTTTATTTTACATTAACTTACTTTATGAACCTATCCTTTGACAGATGTTTTTGACCAGTTTTACATCTGCCAAATTAATTGTTAATAATGGAAATTACTACAAATATTTAAATATGGTATACTAAACAACACACTACGTTCTTATATATATAACTATATATTCTAACAAGTAAAATCTTACATTTATATATTCAATAAAAAAATAACAATATAAAAAAACAACAATTTATCGGTATAACATGAATATATTTTAAAACTAGGGAAAACTTAGTCGATATATATCCCAGTATAATTAAAAAGTGCTGAGTAACTAAATTGCATTTTGTATTAAGACTGGTAGCTCTCAAGGCCAATTTTGTCTTATTATTTAACTAAACTGCAAAGTTACTGCTTCTAAAACTCCATGATCTATACATATAATAACGCAGCGTTATTTGTCCCTAAAAAATGCGGGTAGGGGTAGAATATAAAATGCATATTCTATATTCATATGAGCAGAAAACATGTTTTATAATAATACTTATTGAATATACCCACAACATATTTTATAATAATACCTATTGATAATTTTTATCCGTGTAATATATCCTAACATCATTCATCGTTAATGGACCTATAGTATACGTACTCATTCTATACGTTATAATGTACATTACATATTACTTAAATATAAATAACTGTGCAACATCGATATTTTCCATACATACTAAGGTGCAATTGAAAATCAATGACAGCCACCTGTTGAACACACTTAGTACATCTATTTAGCACCATCGCAAGTGTATTATTTTATTATGACTGTATTTAATGAAAATCTAACTAACACCTTTGATATTCATTTTTTTCAATGTTTCGCACAGATTAACCAAATAAATATTTCTTGTTGTTTATTTTTTGGCGTTCGGTGGAATAACGTGTATTTTGCAGCCATTACAATGTGCTGCAATAGTGTGGCTTTGACGGTGCAAGCTTTTTTTTCATTTATTGAAGGGGTTCAGCAGACAGGCAGACGGCCCAATAGATGGGAAGCGGTTACCATCGCCCAGGGACATAACACACAACACAAAAGGTGCTACAAATGCGCTGCTGCTCTCTTAAGGGAGATTGGAACCTGGTCACTAATGCCGAAACACAACTCAAGGTTGTTATGGCGACATACTTTAGACCAGGGGTGGTAGCCATCCAGTCGGGCAAACGCCCTACCGCCTGGCTGTGGGTTGTTTTGTCGCCTCTTACGACAGGCCACCCGGCCGCAGGATAACGTATTCTTTCTCTGTTCCTGCTTCGATAAGAAGTTTTTGATTAAGTAACAATTTTTTAATTAAAACTGAGCTTTATATTAAATGCAGACTTGATACTTGATATTATGTAAATATTACTTTTAGTGAATCTATTTATATTAAATATTTCTATTCTCCCATCGTAAATCGTACATATATCTAGCTCGATCTAGCTAGATCTAGCTATCCGTGCAGGAACGGAGAAGGCATACAATTTCCTGCGGCCGGGCGACCTGTCGTAAGAGGCGACAAAACAACCCACAGCCAGGTGGTACAGCATTTTCCCGACTGGATGGACCCCTGGTCCAAAGTATATCGCCATAACAACCATGAGTTGTGTTCCGGGATTAGTGACCAGGTTCCAGTCTCCCTTAAGATAGCAGCAGCGCATTTGTAGCACCTTTGGTATTGCAAATGTCCATAGGCAATGGTAACCTCTGTCTATCAAGTGGGCCGTCTGCCTGCCTGCTGAATTCCTGCAATGAAAAAAAGATAACAAAATATTTAATATAAAAGATATACTTATCAAAAAGGCAGTTAACCATAGGTCAGTAGTCGGGAATCAAACTTGAAATGTCCGTAGTATTCCTTACAAAGTGTGGCCACTCTTTAATAATGTCGTATAGTTTATCACCCGGACTTAAAGTGGAGGCCAGTTGTCTATGGGCAAAAAGTTTATAATCTTTTGAAATTTTACCTAACTCGACACCTCTTTTAATGAGCTTCTTGCAAGCTTCAATCTGTTTTGTAGGTGGCGCTTCGTTGTTGAAAGTGCCTATGAGAGCAATACCAATACTATATTTATTGTAGCCTAAAGTGTGAGAGCCGATATAATCCCAGCCGCGTCCGTAATACGCAGACCCATCGCCGCCGACCAAAAAGTTGTATCCGATGTCAAACCATTTTCTGGACTCAATGTGGAACGTTTGTATTAAACGAACCCGGAATAAACATTCACTCTGAAAATTAGAAAAGAGAATATTGGTCAATAATATGCCCTGTAGACTTCTATGGAACGGTCTGTATCAAAGG
Source organism: Dendrolimus pini (assembly GCA_949752895.1). Lineage (NCBI taxonomy): Eukaryota > Metazoa > Arthropoda > Insecta > Lepidoptera > Lasiocampidae > Dendrolimus > Dendrolimus pini. The sequence continues at coordinate 12,400,513 of OX457125.1, read as the reverse complement.
ACAATATAGGATTAATTATCCACTCCGTGATAAAAAAAAATTGAAGCGTATCAAATAAAGATTGACTTTATTATCACTTTCTTAATGTTACTCTGGTTTTGTTTATAAGCCTTCCTCCAGAACCTTGACTTTTTTAAATGTAATATTACCATGTATTTATTACTATAAAAAGACTAAAAATTTGTAATTACAATAGGCGATGTTATCAGGCAACCAACTTGAAGCGATCCTTTCAGGCAACCAACTTAAAGGGTATACTTGGCTAATTTGATTAAGTAAGTGGTGCAGAAAATAATTGGCAGACACATACACACACACACATTGTATATCCACAGACTAAGAAACTTATGCTTGAAAATATAACAAACCACTTTGAAGCCGATTCCAGACACCTACAACATAGTAAATAATAGAAAAAATTTCGTTTACGAAAGGGGGCTGGTGGTTTTCGGCCTCAACCGTCTACAAGGACAAAACTTATATTAAAAAGTAGATTTCACTTATTATCTCTTTAGTAGCCATATTTTTGTAGCCATATTTTTGTTGCCACATTTTAAGAACCTCGCTAACTTGAGAAAACTAATGTTGAATGTTTTAAGAATCGACACTCTCTTACATAATCATCAAATATAATTAAATTCAAAAGCATTGTTATCTAACTCTTTAAACCATCATATTAATAAGAATGTAGATATATTACGCGTCAAAGTAACGATATACTTGCTTATTATTCTGTTTCGTAACACTTTTTTATTCTGTTAACTTGTTAGTTGATTATTTATTCGATATCGATATTTATTATTTTATATTTTTTGAATGGCAATGTAAAACATCTAAGCGTCTTGATTTTCACTTTCAAATGTCATACGTCAGACAAAGCTGTATAGACTCAGTTCCTTTACCTGACATAAGGAAGAATAAAACATAAATGTATAAATTATTCGTTAAAAACAATAAATATCGTATAACTACTGTTAACATTGTTCACTTATAGGTAGGATTAAACACCATTTGAAAATAAAATCGCACACTAAAATATTACGTTACAAGTTTCCGCCAAAAACTCAAGTATTATCGTAATGGAGGTTATGTCAATGTCAAACATTTATGGCGATATTCTGTTTTCAGCCAAGTTCTTGTAGAACATGATAATCAACACATAGGTTTCTAATAAGCTACATAAACACATTGTAATTATACGTGTAGGTGACCAGACCCGCGGCACCTAAGAAGCCCGCCAATGTCCTTTAGGATTCCAGGAATCGAGCTCAGGACCTCTGCGTTCTGGGGAGCTAGACGGGCAAAGACTCAACTCACTAAATGACAATGCCCTACATAGAAAATATGTGAATAAAATAAACCTTTTTTGAAGTGTTAACTTCTTATAGGAGTGTAAACCCTTCGTTACGTAACGCGTTACGGCGCCAGTCTGTCTGGCTTCCCTTTCTCTCACGCATACGGCAGCGCTAGGTAGGCTCCTCCTCTCTCACTCTAACCCACGCGCTATTTACATACAATTTAAGTAGTAACCTAAGCGTGTCTCGAGTTAAACAATTTCAATGTTAAATAGTTCAACTTAGATTAGTTTAAGTTATCACTTCTGTCGGGCGTCCCGAGATGCACATTTTTTTTTATTATTGGACCCCAGCAGATAGGCTGACGGCCCAACTGAAGAAAAGTGGTGACCGTCGCCTATGGACATTAGCAACATTAGAGATGCTGCCATTGTGCTGACTTTTCAAACCATTGAAATGGTAGTTATTAAATAGTCTATGTCTGTATCTTGTTTTCAAGGATGCCGGACCAACATTGTTTAGTCTTTGAATTTGTTATCAAGAGATTCAAATAAATGCCTAAGTGATGCGATAAATTTCTAAGAATTCCGTATCTGTACACTGAAACTATTTAAAAAACAAACTGATGTGCACTACATAAACGACGGAGAACTCGATGTAATTTTTTTATATTCTTATCTGTTTGTTCGGGATTGGCGTAAAAACTACTAGGCCGATTTCGATGCGGTTTTCGCTGATCGACAACAATTTCTTAGACTTAAAATCTACGCTATTATTTATCCTGGTAAATCTCGCGGGATTTTTCTGAGAATGATTTAAATTGGCCACATAAAAAAATGGAATTCCAATGTAATTTTTTACTATTCGGCAGCGAAAATTATGTATTACTAGCTGTCCCGGCAGACGTCGTCCTGCCCGGAAAAGCTTCAATCGATATGCCGACAGCATTAAAGTTTATAATTAATAAATAAAAAATAAGGGCTGATCGTAGAGGGTTGCTTTTAAAAAGAATTATCTAAAAATTAAAAATAATAATTAAGGGTGGAGTACCCTTAACATTTAGGTGGATGAAAAATACATGTTGTCCGATTCTCAGACCTACTCAATATGCACACAAAATTTCATGAGAATCGGTCAAGCCGTTTCGGAGGAGTTTAACTACAAACACCGCGACACGAGAATTTTATATTTATGTATTATAGTATAGACTGGGTCTGTTCCTTTTGACTAATCAAATGGAAGACAAAGCTGAGGACATACCTGAGTTGTGCAACTCTCAGTGGCGGTGTGCGTTATTATCATCCAGGGCACTGGTTGTCTAATTTTATCGAGTTCATCCTCCACGGGCTGGGCCAACCATTCCGACCTTGAAACCATCCGTAAATGGTTTGGTGCTATCAATAAGGGATCGTCTGAAAATCAAATAATATGTTTCATAATTTGGCCATAGTTCATAAAAAGAGTTAATTATTTAAATTATATAATAATGTCTCGTGAAAATTAGCGACATTGATACAGTGACTAAACGAAACAATTCTACTATTTGAAATTACAGTACAATAACATAAAAGAGTGAATAAGCAAGAAAGCCAAAATAGAAATAATAAAACCTTACGGCCCGGCCACGAGCTTGGTCTTAGCGACCGGCGGCTCGACGAGTGAAGTAACGGATCTTAGCGCCAGGCGCGACGATAATTAGCATTCTTCGTAAGTCTTAATATTTTATATAAATGTCGCTCGTCTTGTTGCCTTTAAACTGTCGCTCATAGCCAAAGTCGTGGTCGAACCGTTACAAATTACGCTTAGTGACACACAAATGTAAATGACAGTAAAATTTCAATAATATATAAAAAAACAAGTACCTCCATCCTTATATTTCTTATCAAAATGGTTATGTTTTATGCACCTACTCTTTGTTTTATTTTGAACTTGCTCCAAGACTTGTGACACGTCATAAATAAATGCTTTCATTGTTAGTAATGAATACACCAACAGAATTGTTAGAGATGGCAAAATAGTTATAACTATAAATATTTGATACAAGTTTTCGTAACACAAGCCCACCACCAGCCCTGTATTGTCTGAAATACAATATATTTTAAAGTCTCAGAAGACACTAGTTTACATTTACAATAATGCTACATATACAAGCAAGCCGGAACGGTGGCCTAAATCCTTTTACAAATGGGGAATCCAGCGGGTATTTTCCCGGGAGTGTTATATATTGGGTATTATAGATTAAAGTTAGCAGATTCAAATCAAATTGACACTAAAATAGTATAATCCGAGACTTTTTGTATTCCCCGGGATTTCTTAAATTCGAAACCACGTGATATGACTTGCTTGATATGACAGTTTCTATGTTTATTAGACATCTTTAATAGATAGAACAGATTTAGTTATGTATGCCTTTAGTAATATAACTTATCCCGGGTTTTACGGGAGTCTTCAGATTTCATGTATTTTCACACTAAAAAACACCTGTGAAAACCGTTTCCTTGCTAAAAAATACACTTTGATTATAAATACAGGCAAACTAATTGTAATACATGTGACCTGTAAACGTGGACAAAGTCACGGGCAAGTCCCAGTATTAAATATTTGTATATAATATCACACAGGTGTAAAACTGTACATAACAAACATTTCAAAATTGATATAATCTGAGAGAATCTTAAAAAAAACAATAGTCATACCCTATATACCAAATTTAAACATTTAATCCAAGATACTTAATATATTAATCTCAATTTAATTGGCCTGAATTAAATCAATCAAAGTATATATTATGACCTAAACTGCATGCAGTCTTTAATAGAAAATAGCTGTAAAAACAAACTTACTTGTTGGATCATCATTAAAACTTGTGGTTTTGGAATAATCTTGACTATTTTTACTGAATATCAACACGACCACTCCACAAATACTTCCCAACAAAACAATAACTAGTGCTGAGAAAGTCAATTTATACCACAACTTACATTGGAATGATTTTATCACTGAAAACACATAATTCGTAATTTAAAAACATATTTGTAATCAAGTAATTATATAATACTCGAAGTAGCTCAGTGAGCAAACCAATTACAAAAAAAAAAATTTTGTACCTAATATGCAAATTACTATGATCATTTTTAAAAGGCGATGATGATGTGTAATACATGAAAAATCATACACATCAAAGTCACTGATAAATGAAATGTACTATTCTGTTTTAAATGTTTCAGTAATCTCCCAACTATTCAACCCAATATTATTTGGCAAAGGATGGCCTTTGCCAAATAATATTGCGAAGGCCCCAGCACAATAGCAATGACTATGGGCTGCTGTTTAGTAATAATTGAAGATGTGAGTGGATGAAGGTGATATGTCGCATTTTCGGTTTTTTGCATTTTTTTGCGTAGATGAATGTTATAAGTCGATACCAAATGACTTAGACAGACCTTAGACCATAAATATAAGGCATATTTAAAAAATAAAAAGTTGCTAAAGGTGTTAAGTTCAGTTTCAAATAAAAGTAAAACTTTTATCTCGATTTACTCACAATTGGAATTATGCGACTTATCACCTTCATCCACTCATGTCTTCAATTAATACCTCTAGTGATGTAATTGTCTATTAACAATAAACAGTACAGGTGGGCAATTAGCCTGTGTGCTTTTTTCCACTAGGAAAAATCATCCCGTATGCATTTACAGAAATAATCTGCTATTGACTGGCCAACAACCAATACAAGGGCTAAGATAATATTTTTAAGGAATCACGTAAATATAGTTATGGTTATAATTTTCCTATTATAGGGTTGACTTTTTCATTGGTCAGATAAAAGTTATTCATCGAATAAAATACAATATAAATAAATTAAATTTTACATTTGCGTGAACAAAACAATTGAGCTGTTTCACTTTTATATTCGGTCAGGTTATAATCCATTCGATGGAATAACTTTTATCCCATGATTGGAAAATCGGGCCTAAGGCTGTTTCTAATATATTACTCTTCAGTACATACCTTAATTTTTAACATACACAATATTAAATAATATTAATGTTATATCAAAAAAAGGAGCAGAGACAAGGAATTGTTATCATCATTCAATTGTTTAGTTCTGATTTGATAATAAAAGCGGAGTTATCTTCATTCTAGTATATGGTTCTGTTTTAGTCCCAGGTCTGCACATGCGAGCCTGATGGTCCATTTTGGGAATTAATGTAGAATCTTTTCAAATTATAAATTTATTGATTTATGGTTATTTTTGTATATTGATTGCAGGTCCTCTGGGAAATCATTTACAATGATTGGTGTATATATTCTTCGAGCCTTGCCCCATACAAATTATTATATTTAGGAATAATATATTTACACATGCCAGGTCTGGGTCTGAAGTTAACAGGTCTAGTCTTCTTAACTTATAGTTCTGGTTAGTATCAAAAATTGAAATAATTCTTTATAATTGTCTTAACATTTAGAATTAATATACTTGGTTACTATGGTTTTTAATAAATGTAACTGAAGTTTGGATATATCCATTAAAAATATGTTTGATTGATGTTTGATGTTGGTGGTTCGCTCAGATTTGTTGATTGATGGGTATAAATGTAAAAGTAGACCAAAAAAGAGATAGATGGAATGTGTAAAGGATAATATGATTAGTGGTGCGACAAAGGATGTATATTATAATAGAAATGTATGGAAAGAAAAGACATTGTGCTGAACCCCAAAAACTTGGGAGAAGGTGAAAAGAAAAGAGAGAAAGGCAACCACATTTATCCAAAAAAAAATATTATTTGCCAGTTTTCTTACAATATTTACCTTCAAAATCTACATAATATAGCAATTATTACATTATTAGGCCAAAAACTATGTAAGCAGTATCTTGCTCTGTATTTGAATGCATGTTTTTGGAATAGAGCACAGATGTTCAGAAACAAAATGTTATGGCTGAATATACATAAAAAATATTATATGACAAATTAAGATCCTCCTAATATTTCAAGTAAAGAAAGAGGACGCTAGGTCTGAATTACTCGATATAAAAGCAGGGGTCCCACAAGGATCAGTACTAGGCCCATATCTATATATGTTGTTTACTGCCGACCTACCTGAAAGCGATTTTGTTACAACAGCCACCTTCGCTGATAATACAGCCATTCTTGCAAACAACAGAGAACCTGAAGTTGTCTCAGCAATGGTACAGACACAGCTGAACAAAGTCGATTCGTGGCTAAAGAAATGGAGGATAAAAGCCAGCACTTCAAAATCCACACAGGTCACTTTCATCCTCCGCCAGGGAAACTGTCCTCCAGTTACACTAGGCAATGAAACTCTACCTCACGTAGACTCGATCAAGTATTTGGTGCTTCACCTAGATCGATAGCTCATCTGGAAGAAACATATCCAAGCAAAAAGAGATGAAATGAACCACAGATACAGGAATCTGTTGTGGCTCCTAAGAAGATCATCCAAGCTATCAATGGAAAATAAGCTACTTGTTTATAAAGTAGCTATAAAGCCGATTTGGACTTATGGCATACAACTTTGGGGGAGTGCGAGCCACTCCAATATAGAAATCCTCTAATGGTTCCAGAGTACCTACCATAATAAAATCAATAATAAAAGCACCCTGGTTTACAACCAATGCCGAAGCACACAAGTACTCTGCTGTTCCCACAATAAGGGAGGAGATTGCCAACACATGCCTCCGATATAAGGAATGCCTAATGGTTCACCCAAATGAGCTTGCCCAGAAGCCACTGCATAGCATCCCACAAAGGCGCCTAAAACGAGTACACATTCTTGACCTGGATGCAAAATATAGCTCCAATTAAAATAAAGAAAGCAAATCATTAGATGTCGCTTTCTTACTCATCATCAAGACAACCAAAACATCTGCTTATGGAACAATTTCCGATCGCAAATAAAAGAACCAATAACAAAAAAAAACCATGCATAGTATGAGAAGTCGATTTTCTTATATCCACATAGTATTTTATAATAGTTAATGCAAATATCTCCATTGTTGACCAAAATACTTTTAAATCTAAGTAGTTACTCCTTTAAATTTTTATGACTGTGCCCCTCAAAATTAGTAACTTCAAGCAGGTACATACCAGGAGTAATTAGATACCCATTAGGTACTTACTTCATGTTGCATAAAACTTTTTGATTTTAATAATAACATTAGTTATGTTTACTGGTATATGCAACAAACATTACTATAAGACTGAGTTTACTGTGTATTTTAATGATTTTTGAAAATTTATTTGTTTATTATTGCAAAGATTATAAAATTTTCTTTTGGTGTAAAAATAATGAAAACGTCTATGTCATTTTAGCTGGTTTTGAAAACACACCCCTCATTTTTGAAATACTAAAGAAGGATATGATGCATTTGAAAGTGAAGGCATTTGACAAGAATGCTTTTGTTATTCATAATTATTTGCTAGCAATTAAGCCGATAAGTGTAGAAACTGAGAGAGCCTTCTCGGCAGCAGGCTATATTTGTAGCTCTATTAGAAGTCGATTGGCAAATGAGACATTTGACACACTTTATTTAATAAGATTGTTTCTTCAAACCAAAAATTGATTAATTGTTATTAACTAAAGAGTATAAATATTATAAATAATAGTTATTGTGATTTTTGTGCTATTCATTTGATAGATTCCCTAGTCTGTCATACATAAGAATAAAACTGAGTAGCATTCTAAAATAGGTAATTAATTATTGATATTATTGTGTTCTCAGTTAAGATTCATTATTATGGTATGTTTAATTTATTGATTTAATTAAGATTTAATTTATCTTAAAAATCTAAGAACATTGAACCATAAATTACATTAAAAATAAAGACACAGGTTATCTTTTGAGATTTTATTTAAGTTGACTTTTTATAATACTTCATGACTTTATTTGTTTTGACACTAAGAATTTAACTGTATTTTCTATTTAAAATGAGTCATAATAAAGTTGATATATTCCTATATGTATTGTTTTTTATTTTTCACTTCATTAACCCCCATGTTGGAACGAAAAAGGAAAGTTAAGTTATCCAAGTCAAATCAATCAGGCCAGACTGAAAATGAAGCCCCATTGCAATCCCTAGTAACAAAGGCAGAAACTTATTAATTTTTGATACACTATTATAATGGCATGATTAATACATTCATTTTCGATGAATAATGTCTAAAAAATGTGTCTTCAATAAAAATAAAAACAGACTATGTTTAAATTCAAAGCTTTTACACCTAAATCTTTTACTGAGCGATTGCCAAATTTGAATATATTTTTTTCATACTAAAACTCATTGAATCCTTTTAACATAAAGTTGCAAAACATACCAGAATTGTCATTCTTTGGTTCACTCTTGTACTGTTGATCTGGCAAGTCTTCCTCCTCTGTCTTGACGTAGGAAGCATTATCTACACCAAAGGTGTCTGAAATAACTTGTTTAATTGTAACAGGACCATTAAAATAAGTAGCATTTCCGAACTGTACATTCTGAGATCCTGTTACTTGTACACTCCCAAATATTGGAGTACTAGAGGTTTTTATCAAATCGACTGGTATGGTTGACAATGACCTTATCCTAGGGGAATTTTCAGTTTCTTCGTCATCATTATTATCACTTTCACTGCTCTCCTCAACTATTTCCAGGTCCCCTAAATCACCATTAACCTTTAGACCAATATTTCCATCAGAATTGTTACATAAATCCATATTCTGTACCATTGTAACTAGTTTTGATCAGGACTAAACACTATGGGATACATTTATAATAGGTATTTTATTTATCAAATATCCCCTAAACATGTTTTAGTATATAATACAATATAAATTAGTCTAATAATAATATAAGTTGTGCCAAATTAAACACTAAAACCAAGGGAGTCAATAAATATTTACAATTTGAATTGATATTTATTGTGATCACAAATTGTTACAGAATTTACAGATAACATCACATCACAGATCACAGACCACAGACCAAAAGAATATTATCCACAGACAAGGAACATATTTTTTATTTTTTATTTAGGTTTCTGGCTTGGCAGCTAGGTCTTTAAGCTAGATCTTCGATAGTTCACATTTCTCACAAAAATACATAATTACTACTCTAAAGGTATCAACAAAGTTTACACATTTTTTAAAAATAAAACTGCACAGCACAACATCTTCTTTCAATCCCCGCCAAAAACTCCCCCAATATTACTTACTCTCTTTGCCACAGACGATCACACTTCACAGCATATTCAAACGAGTTCCCCCTGCGCATAAAAAAAGCATATTCACAGAGTACAATTAACTATATCTGTCCGGAAATACAAGATACCTATATCCTAAAAAAATAGTTTTTGACGGGAACTAAAAGGAGATATTCTGTGCAGTTCTAATGTCTAAAAATGTGTAAAACTACTCTAAAATGAACAGTAGTTGTAGAATATTGATATTTTTTGAGTAGTAACTAAGTGTCTTTGTGAGAAATGTGAACTGTACAGTCAAACGTGACCTTTGAAGTTGTCACCAGTACTCCGTTAAATGGCGTCAGTTATTAACCTACAGTTCAACTGAGCTATACATAGGCTTAATAAAGTGAAGAAACTGTACTGTGGCAAATTATTTTAGAAAATAATACGGGCGTCACTATCGCAAATTAGTCTAAACTCTAGGAACTCCAATTTGTATGCAGGGGGCTACATCTGGCATAATGTCCAAGACATTAATTGTAGCCCAATCAGATCACAAATAACGCATTTCACCCATCGCCACATTTGCGTGAAACGGCCTATATCTGTAACTTTATCGCAGAGAAGGTACTACGTCAAACACATTGCAAGGAGTAGGTGAGAAAGCTTCAACATAACCTATGATGTTTATTTCAATAATAATGACTAATTTTGTAAGCAAGAGCTTTAATACCCTGCGATATACAACAGAACAATTATTTTATTATAAGACTCTAAACAAATCGTTATAAATCCACCACGTCGGCTGTTCTTTGGTAAATATCGTCAAAACACAACGAAGATTTATGTTTTAAGTTCCGCTAGATACAAGTACTCATGGTAAACTATAAAAATGACTTCTCGTATGAAACGAAGCATTGTTATATCGCTATTACTTTTAATGGATTTAACACTTGGATCGGCGTTTAAATTAAAATAACATAGATATATTCGCATTGTTATAATTCACTGACCTTTGTGAAGACATACAACCTCTTTATGTCTTTAATGTCCCTGACAGAATATCTGTCGTTGCTTAGCAACTACTTGTTTAGAAGACTAACTTCTATCTTCTGTCTATAATACCAAATTAATATTTTTTTCTCTTTGTAAAATTATTCTACTAACAATAAAACAACTGCACGTTTAAAAGATTCGTTTATTGTATTAATTTCACATGGTAGCAGAGCGAAAAAAAACGGAAAATGTTTTAAATTATAAATATATATAAAAAAATACGAAATCTAGTTAAAATGTCAGTTGTAAAAGTGGAATGTTTGGGAATAGAAAACTTTGATACGTGGTGTATCCATGCAAAAGCATATCTAATTAAAAATAAACTACGGAAATATGTAAAAGAAATCCCAAAAGCAAGCTCGACACAAGATGAGATTGAAAATGATGAAATGGCGAAATCGGAGCTGCTGTTGCTTATTGCACCTTCAGAGCTAAAACAGGTCAAAAACTGTAAGTACGCCAGAGATGTATGGATGACTCTCGAATCAATATATGCAAGAAAGGGTCCTGCCAGAAAGGCTACCCTACTGAAACAATTAATATTAGCAAAATTGGAAGAAGGAAGTGATGTTCGTGAACATATTTGGAAATTTGAAGTTCGATACATTTCTAAAAGAACATGGCATAGCAAGAAGACTAACTGCTCCATACACTCCACATCAGAACGGAATAGCTGAAAGGAAAAATAGAACCTTAATAGAAAAAGCAAGATGCATGATGTTGGAATCAAAAGCACCACTGTGTTTATGGGCAGAGGCAGTCTACACTGCAAACTATTTGTCGAATCGAAGTGTCAACCAGAGCATTGAAAATGAAACACCCTTTCAGAGATGGGTAGGCAGGAAACCCTGCGTAAATCACTTATATGTTTTTGGTGCCAAAACATTTATTCTAAAGAAAAGGAAAAATGAGCACAAATTTGCTTCAAAGGCAATTCCTGGTATGTTCACCGGTTACTCTGAAGTCTCAAAAGCTTTTAGGATATACATTCCATCGAAGAAACAAATCTTTGTATCTAAAGATGTTCGTATTCTGAAGAAAATGTTTTACAAAGACAATGAAAATGTGACTTCCATTCCTTTTGAAGAATACAGTAGTGATAAACAGTCAAATGAGGCTGAAAATAATGAGCAAGAAATAGAAATTTATTTTGATAATTTAAACAAAAACATCAGTAGACAGCAAGCACAACAAGACAATGCAATTGTAAGCTCTACTGACGCTGAAAATAGCGATCTATTTCATGACACAGAAATTGAGGATAATGATGAAAGTCTTAATGATCCAAACGATACACGTGAAGAGGATATGAATGTCGAGGCAACTTCAAATGTTCCAGAAGAACGAAGGACTTACAATCTTCGTGATAGATCACAGATTGATTTGCCCAAAAATTTTGAAGATTATGTCATGGCAGTCATGGATGTGGATAATGAGACAGAACCTCAAACGTTTAAAGATGCCATGAATAGTACAGATAAGTCCAAATGGTTGGAGGCAATGCAGAGTGAAATAAACTCATTGCATGAAATGCAAACTTGGCAAGTTATCGACTTACCCAAAAATCGTAAACCACTACCATGCAAGTGGGTCTACAAAATTAAAAGGAATCCAGATGGTACCATAGAGCGCTATAAAGCTAGGTTAGTTGTAAAAGGCTTTTCACAAAAACCAGGCGTCGACTATCATGCGACTTTTAGTCCAGTAGTCCGCCTTAGTACTATTAGAGCTGTTTTAGGGATAGCGGCTCAGGAGGACCTGGTACTTCAACAGTTCGATGTATCGACGGCGTTTCTAAATGGTGTTGTGAAAGAGGAAATCTTTATGAAACAGCCAGAGGGATTCAATGATGGCACTAATAGAGTTTGTAAGCTGAAACGAAGTCTATATGGACTAAAGCAAGCTCCTCTCTGCTGGAACGCATGCATAACAGAGTACCTCTTAAATTCCGGATTCAAACAAAGCACAAAAGATCCTTGTCTCTATATCCGTGAGCAAGTTTTGATAGCGCTTTACGTAGATGATGGTTTGGTGGCCTCAACTAATGAAAATGCTGGGAGAAAGTTCATTGAAGAAATAAGAAAGAGATTTAAAATAACTACAAAACCCGCTACCTATTTTCTTGGACTAGAAATAAATAAAATCAAAGATGGTAGTATCACCTTAAACCAAAGATCCTATACAAAAAGGATACTTGAAAAATTTGGAATGGCTAACTGCAAATCCGCTCCAACGCCGGCTATTAAAGTTGGCAAAGATGAAGACATGGAAAACGAAAATGTGGATTCGTTTTTCCCTTATCGTCAAGCTGTGGGAGCCCTAGCATATTTAATGGTGGCTACAAGGCCAGATATAAGTTACGCTGTGAGTGTTGTATCAAGAAATCTAGAAAGTCCTACCAAGCATGACGTAATGAGAGTTAAGCGAATTTTCAGGTACCTTCAGGGTACTTTAGACAAAGGACTTGTCTTCGCAAAAAGCCAGGACAAGAGACTGATAGGTTTCAGTGACGCTGATTACGGTGGCGACACAATGACGGGTCACTCGACGTCCGGGATGATTTTCCTATTCTCTGGCCCTATCATGTGGAAAAGTCAGAAACAGCCAACAGTAGCTATTTCATCAACGGAAGCAGAACTTATAGCCTTGACAGAAACCGCAAGAGAAGCGTTATGGCTAAAAGAGCTTCTGGAGGAATTGACAGAGATAACGACTTTGAATAGCAAAACGACAATTTATGTCGATAATGAGTCTGCTATTAACTTGTCTCAGAACCCACCTTATGAATTCCACAGAAGAACAAAACATATCAGGCAAAAATATTTCTTCATTAGAGAATGCGTACAAAATGGAGACATTGCTATTAAACAAGTCTCTACAGAAGTGCAGTTAGCAGACATATTTACTAAGCCATTGTTTGGACCAAGACTGAACATGCTAAGCAACAGAATTGGACTTCGTGATTTGTCCAAGTTCTAAAAAGTAGCGTGGATGTGAAGACATACAACCTCTTTGTCTTTAATGTCCCTGACAGAATATCTGTCGTTGCTTAGCAACTACTTGTTTAGAAGACTAACTTCTATCTTCTGTCTATAATACCAAATTAATATTTTTTTCTCTTTGTAAAATTATTCTACTAACAATAAAACAACTGCACGTTTAAAAGATTCGTTTATTGTATTAATTTCACAACCTTGACTACAGCTTGGATAAAATATTGCCTTGAAGGCAAAAAAAAATAGTAAGTTCATACACGAAATTACACAAAAACTATCCAAAGACCTTTCTTCTAAGGGTACTTGACGTTAAAAAGTATATTATTTTTTTTAGTTCATTCAATATTTCCGGAAATAAATAATGATAGGTATTCTTTAACTATACTTCATTTCAATAAATCTTCATCTAAATATTCTATCTCGTTAACTGCTTCTACATCCACGTCTTGATTAGAGCTGGACGCAACATCAACTTTGTCGGACTCGGATTCAGAAGTACTGCTATCGTCATCCTCACAATTAACAACTAATCACTCACACAGAGTAAGTTGGCACGAATTTTTCAAATTGTTTTTATTGAAATCTCGAAAAGCACACTCAGCTGCTTCCTGTAATGAAAGAAAATCACAATAAATTTGAATCTTCATTGAATATAATTCGATCAAAATTCAAAGTAAAATAAATAATTACTTAAATTTATTCAAATCATAACGTACATTTATGTCAATCTATTCCATATTGTGATGACATTATTGCAGATGTGGCCCCTGGTATAAACAAATACTAAAAGATCAAACATAAACGTACCCTATCTGGTTAATAATAAGGCTGAGTCTATTAATACGTACCCGTATACCTGTACGAACAATTTATAATTATTAATACGGTTACCGTACGAACAATTTATAATTATTAATACGGGTACTAAGCCCGGATAACCTCGTTCGTCCGGAGAGAGGATATTAAAAAAAAAACCTAACCTAATTAAAGATTGAAAATAAGTATTTTACGTATTATAGGTAAATTCACCTATCTAGCAGACTGGATATGCGATGGTAGTTACGTTAGTAACTTTAGGTCACTGGTCACTGTATATAGATATTTGATAATAGTTTTAATAGTTTTTATTGCACATTTAACACATGTAGAGATTTTAACGTTTTAATGACACTGTCAAAAATATTAACTGTTATTTTGTAGTTGTAGCTAGGTAACCAATCTATTTGAATAGTGAACTCTAAAGTTTTTCTTTAGGCCAGCTACAACTCCAACATTACGAAGTGCTTCCAATCCATACAAGAGCAGTATGCAAATACTCGCGTATACTTTGTAGTAACATATAAGCAGATCTTGTTCCGTAATGTACAGCGCAGTATACATAGGGACTAATCGTGTATGTGTCGGAAAATTATTTTTGGGTGGTTATAAAAAAAATAACCACGAAGGCTAAGGCGAGTGCTCCGCTTCGCTTCGCACCCTCCTTAGCCTATAATAAAAATGTTCCGATTTGTTCATAATAAATAAATGTGCCGTGTATCTATACCCCACCCTCATTTTAGAATTTATTTATTTATTTTTATTTTCATGTTTTCAATAATTCTTTAAAACATGTCATTAAAAAAAAAAAACCTAACCTAACCTAATTAAAAAACAAGCTAATCATCCAATTCATTCTTAGTTTTTTTTTATTGAATATCTGTACGAATAAATATGATTTATTCGTCCAGTACCCGTACAAATAGTCACATTGTAATAATAATGGTACAAAATTTCACATATACCTTATACGAGAGATTCAAAATAGCGATTTTTTTATCATGTAGTATACGATTGAACTACAAACAACAATATAAACTTAAATATACCTGTCATATCAGTGGTTCTTTGGCAAACATAGTCGAAATTCGAAAGAATACTTCTTGATGCATATTTTGTAAGACATCATCTGTAAACTTTATTAATTGTTTTTCTTCCCGAACTTAGAAAGTTTTATTATTTTTTTATATTTTTCACATATTGCATTTACTGTTAATATGAAATAAAAGAAATATTATCTGCACCTTTTTTACCTTTGTTTATTCAAAGCAAAATCACAGACAGAAATGTTGCTTTAGGAAAAGAAAAAAAAAGCTAGTTTTAAGACATTTATGCCAAATTCTAGCTGGCTTAAAAGCCTAGCTGCCAAGCCATAATCCTAAATAAAATAGTGATCCCGTAACACTAGTTGCCATTGCCCATTGCCAAGAGATTTTTTTTTTTTGGACGAAAAGGCGGGAACTGCTAATTTGTGAAGGCGCTTTTTTTCAAAACTTAATTATTAATTAATTTTTCGTATCTTTTTACCTTAACTTACAAATAAAAAGTTCGTTATTACTTTAGGGCATAATGCCCAAAAAGAAAAAACGTCCCTTAACTGGGAATTCCAATGATTGGCCGGACGAGGTTTCAGATAGTAGCAGCGTATCTGAAGAAATTGAAATTTCGGAAAAGGATAAGTTTAAACCCTACTATGTTACTGACTACACGCGACGGTACCCCGAGGATTCACCTCTGATTGATTTTGTTGTTTTCCTGGAGTCTGCAGATCAGGGTAAACCTATCGGAACTAGAGACATGATTTCTTTAGCTAGCCACCTAAAGCGATTCATTAAGGGTATTAAATACCTCCAATCAATGAACAAATACAAGATTGGAATTCATTTTGAAAAATCTAATTTAGCAAATGCATTTCTAAACAACAAGACTTTTCTTATGGATTATAAATTTAAAGCTAGTATCCCAGCAGTCAGCACAGAAGTCTCAGGTGTTATTAGAAATGTTCCCTTGAATTTATCCAATTTAAAAATCTTTACTCTGTTGTCCAGCCACAGGAAGATCATATGTGTACGCCGAATTATGAGAAAAATTACTACGGACTCAGGATTTTCTCTGGAGCCTACAGGTACTGTAGTAATTACCTTTGCATCATCTGTATTACCAGAATTTGTGGATATTCACGGTTGGCGTTTTTCATTGTTTACTTATATACCTCCAGTCAAACAATGCTTTCAATGTTTAAGATATGGTCATATGGCTAAGTTTTGCAAGAACGCCATCAGGTGCTCGATTTGCTCTGGACCACACACTTACAAAGAGTGCTCAATTTCCACTGATAAAGCAGTATGTGTACACTGTAAGGGACCACATGTTAGTGTGTCTGGTAGTTGCCCAATCAAAAAGAAAATGATTGTAGAAAATAAAGAGCAGGCTGAGAAAAGAAAGTTTAATGACCTCTTCAATGAGAAATCTTTTCCCTCATTACCCACTAAATCCAAATCTGAACAGTTTCTTTCGTTAATTAATTCTGTAGATGTAATGGACCTCATGACAAAGTCAATAGTCAAAATAATAACGGAAAATAAAACTAGTAACAAATCAATCTCATCTCAGTTTATTAAAGATGTTCTCATGGATATTTTTAAAAATACTAAATAAATATCTTTATGGATTGTTTAAAAATCATACAATGGAATGCACAGAGTTTAATTAGTAATCGCTACTTGTTTACACAGCTTTTATATGAGAATCAAATACATGTTGCTCTTATTTGTGAGACTTGGTTACTATCTCATCATAACTTTTCTATCCGTGGTTACAATATTGTCCGCCTGGATTCTGGTAATAGTCATAATGGTGTTGCTATTTTAATTCATGATTCATTAATTTTTAAAAAACTTGACACTTTTTACGATGATTCTTTACAAAATATTGCCATACAGTTAAGTTTTTGCAATAAACTTATTACTTTAGTTACTTTTTATAGTCCTAAGCAATGCTCCCCTTCCTTTAGTAAAGTAAAATTAGATAATTTATTTAACAGTCTCCCTGAACCAATGATCGTTGCTGGTGACTTTAATGCATTAAATACTGCGTGGGGTTGTGATTATACAGACGCAAGAGGAATTGATGTTTTGCAAAGTGTTGATGATTTTGGCCTTGTTATTCTTAATAATGGAGATAAAACAACTGTAGGTTCTCATAGATGGCGTCAAAATGCTCTTGATTTAACTATAGTTTCACCATCTTTATCTCTTTCCTCAGAATGGTATGTTGGTGATGACCCCTCAGGGAGCTACCACTTCCCTGTATTTTCCAATTTTTTCTTTAACAGTGTAAGATTTAATAACTCTAATACCAGTCCAAAATTTTCCTCAAACAGTCCTCTGATTAATTGGTCTGATTATTCTAAACATGCCCACAAACTATTACATGATTGCAATTTTGATAATAGTGATCCCCAAAATACTTATAACACTCTTACACAACTATTTAAAGTGGCTATTCAGCAGTCTATGCCCTTACAACAACATTCCTGCAATTCTTCCAAGTCTAACAAAAAACATAGGAAACTTACTCTTCCCTGGTGGAATCACAAATGCTCTGAAGCAGTATTAAACTCAAAGTCTGTTTATGTTAAATTCAAAAATGACCCTACTGAATCTAATTATATAAATTTCAAAAGGTTACAGGCTTTTAAGAAATTAGTACTAAAAACAGAGAGAACTCTAAGCTGGAGAACTTTTTGTGAATCCATAAACAGACAGACTCCACTGACTTTCATTTGGAATAAAATTAGGAAATTTAATAAAACTTACATTCCCCGTGTGAACTCTTCTTGTACTGATCTCAACTGGGCTTATGAAATTTTAAATAAGTATACTGCAGATACAGTTGAATTACCTCTGACAACATCTTCCACAGCTTATGTTGCAGACCTAGACTATCTCATTAAACCTTTTTCTATAAATGAATTCAATGCTGCTTGTGACTCAAGGAAAGATACTACTTGTGGATTTGATGGTCTTTCTTATAAAGTTTTGAAAAAGCTCAAACTTTGCTGCAGGAATGTTGTTTTAAGCATCTTAAATTTATTATGGGACAAATCCCTTATTCCAAGTGACTGGAAGATTGACATTATTATTCCTGTTCTAAAACCTGGGAAAGAATCTGGGTTTCCAGATTCTTACAGGCCTATTACACTCACTTCATGTTTGGGTAAGATTTTTGAACAGCTTTTAAAATCACGTCTAGAATTTTATATAGAGAGTAATAACTTATTGCCTTCCAATCAATTCGGATTTAGACGTGGGAAATCAGCACAAGAAAGTATTACGCATCTGCATCTAGATATTTACAATGCTTTTAGAAATAAGGAAGTTTTAATTGGCATATTTTTTGATATTGTCGGAGCTTTTAACAATGTTAACCATCATATCCTTGCATCAGAGTTAGGTTCTATTGGTATACCTATAAAATTAATAAATTGGATTTTTAATTTCTTACATCAAAGACAAGTTTTTGTTAAAATAAATCAGAGTGGTGAGTTAATTGGGCCTAGATTGTCTCACAAGGGTGTCTGTCAGGGTGGGATTCTTAGTCCTTTGATTTTTATTTTGTATATTTATAAGCTTAATTCAATATTGAGTCCATCTGTCTCCAATCTACAGTATGCTGATGACTTAGTTATTTACATTTCGGGGGAAAATGTTAACTCTCTAGTTGTTACTCTTAATAACTGTTTAATTAAGCTTCATTCTTATTTTTCTTACTTAAATCTTGATATTAGCATAGATAAGAGCAAGGTTGTAATTTTTAATAAACATAGACCGTTTAATGTAAAATTATATTATAACCAAAATCGCTTGCCTATAGATAGTAATGTTAAATTTCTTGGTGTTATTTTTTCTAATAATCTTTCTTGGACAAATTATGTGGATTCCATTGTTTGCAAAGCATCCAAAGCTTTTAATATTTTAAAAGCTATAGCTAGGACATACTGGGGTGCTGATCCAAAAATATTACTCATGCTGTATAAATCTCTTGTTCGTAGTCATTTTGAATATGCATTTTTGTGTTTTGGATCCAACAAAAGACTATGTAATAAACTTGAAGTCTTACAGAATAATAATTTGAGACTTATCACTGGTGCCATGAGAACATCTCCTATTATTTCATTGCAAGCAGAATGCAATATTCTTCCTTTATCTCTAAGATTTAAATATCTTAAGTATCGTTTTATAATCAAGATATTTTCTTTAATGGGCCATCCTTTGTTTAAAAAAATTCTTCATTTTTATAATAGCTTCTCTCCTTTGAATGATTCTAGTCCCTTTATACTTCAAGATTTCTCTGAAATAATACAGTTTGGTCAGAATTATAATATACATAGAGCAAATACTAACTGGCCTTGCTATAGAGGCTCATTTGAAAGTAAACTTTCCAAAATAAATGTCGTAATTCAGAATCATCTAAAATGTAAAGAAGAAGTTCTTGAACAGATTAATCAATATAGCAATTATACTTCCATATATACGGATGGTTCGAAGAAAGGAAACAATGTATCTTGTGCTTTTTACATACCTCATATAAAAATTGGACATGGAATTAAGCTACCAGCGGCCATTTCAATTTTTACAGCCGAATGTTTAGCAGTTCTATTTGCACTCCAGTATGTACAACAACATAAAGAAATTTCTTCACATTGGTTGATTATCTCGGACTCCATGAGCGTTTTATCGGCGATTAATAACTGTAAATTGAGCACTAGTGTTAATTATATTATTTATGAAATCAAAAGAACATGGTTGAACCTTTTAGAAAATAACATTAAAACTATATTTATGTGGACTCCTTCTCACATTGGTGTACAAGGAAATGAGCACGCGGATTTCTTAGCCAGGGCCATTGTAAACAGTAATACAGATGTCATTGCTAATGCTAACAGTGACAACAAGAACGTTTCTGATGGTATTGCCATCCCTTATACAGATTTTTATAACATTTTGAAGACCAAAATTAATGAAAATTGGGAAAGCGTTAAAATGGATCAAATCAATAATGGAAAAGGATTGTGGCATTCCTACATTATTAATTCTACTAAGCCAATTACTCCGTGGTTTTCGAAGTCTAATGTATACTTGGGACGAAAGTTTTATACAACTGTCTGCAGGCTAAGAATTGGACACTGTAAAGTCAATGCATTTTTGGCTAGAATGAAAATTGTTTCATCACCCACATGTAATTATTGCAATGCAGAAGATCAGACAATTGATCATATCTTCTTTAATTGTATTCATTTCTCAATGGCTAGACTTGTGATGATCGATTCACTCCTCAAGATTTATAACGACCCTGGAGAGATCCCGCGCTCCTCCCAGGACTTATTAAGAAACCAGGATACTTATAAAATTATTTATAAATTTTTGACTATGACTGGATTGGACTTGTAAAAATGGAAATGGACACAGAGTACAATACATTATAGATATATTGGATAAAATTACATTTGACTTGGCTTAGGCCTTTTATAATAACCATGACTTCTTTATAATGAATACAACTGACAAGGCTGTATGGACTACGTCCTTTGCCTGCCTTTGTGGCAAATTTGAAAAACAACAACAACAACCATTGCCAAGACATAACCATAAAAAAGTGACAACGCAACAACGCAACAACATTTTTATTTTAATAAATAATAGAACTTAAAAGTCGATTAATATCAAATCAAATGTATACAATACATGAAGGTGAAATCGTAATAAAGGAAAAATATGGATCAACCACTAGGGAAAGATTATATGTCAAACCTGCAGGTTTATTTTATTATGTATTTAAACTGATTTCGATGTAAACATGTTTTTTCTTTGAATTTGTTATTTTTGAATGAAAGTGTACAATTTAATATACTTTACAGAACAAGAAAATATTGTTGTATTGGATGAGAAGAAGATTAATAACATAAAAAGCTGGTTTACGAAAATATTCCTGCCCCAAGGGTATCCAGATAGTGTAAGCAAAGATTACATTGCTTATCAAATATGGGACACAGCACAAGCTTTCTGCAGTACTATCACAGGTAAATACATATGGTTTATATTCATAAAGAACTAGAGTAAGTTTGAATGCTTCTTTTAGAATGACAGAAGCATTCAAACTTACTCTAACTGTCTGAATGAAACTGAATATTATATAATATAATATTCAAGAAATATTATATAATAGATGAACACAGTGTCTCGCACCTCTTTTTTTAATTGTAAATCTCCCTTTTTTTCTTTCACCATATCCCAATTATTTGGAGTTGGCACAATATGTCTTTTCCTTCCATATTTGTCTATTCTGACACACATTTATTTTTTGTCTACCGTTACATATGTACCCATCCATCTTGTACTTAAAGTTTAACACTGTTTTTGTCACATGACTTTCATCCCTCATTATATGCCCATAGATAATATTTTTTAACCTCATAAACTGTTGATAATTTGCCTATAAAGTGCAAACAAATGTGTATGATAAACATGTGGGAGGTGAATTTTAAGTAATGGGTACAGGGAGGGTCTGTGTACAGAGTTGTTAAAAATTTGGTCTAAGATTTTTTTAAGCCACCTACTCACCTCATAGCAAGTCATAATTGTTGCAGTTACTGTATCCAAAAATCATAGTGTGTATGTGGCTCACAAGCACAATGCAGGCAGCTCGGAGCCAAAGGTTGTTGATTTTTACTGTAAAACAAAGGCAAGGCAGTGGCAGTCACTGCCATTAATGGCACCAGCAAAATACTGCAAAAAAGATACATGAAGTATGTTAGTGATCCATGCAAATACTAAGAGCTCGTTACTGTATTTATTTGATTATAGTTACAGCTTACTAATGAGAATGTGGCTAAGGATGGCTTGTTGGGACAATGCACTAGAAGGTTATTTTTGGTGTATACATTAGACCATGTTACTGTATCTGTACAGCTCACGGGCTGTAACTGTGCTTTTTGGATATTTTTTTAGTTCTGGGGTATTAAAAACACTAGCAGCAGTGAAACTGTTCCCTATATGTATTTTGATTTCTACTAAGTTTTCAATAGTATATATCACACATATTTTCCATAGCGAGGGATTATTTATTATAATGTATTTCAAATTGTAGGTACAATTGCAACTCAAGAAGTTTTAAGAGGTGTTGGTGTGGGAGACACAAGTGCTACACCTTTAGCAGCTACTATCACCTGGGTTATTAAGGATGGATGTGGTCATATTGGTAGAATCTTATTTGCATACAGTCATGGGTGAGTATCAACATTTTCAGGGAATTTACCCACATGCTGTTGCAGAATGTCATGTCTTTGGAAAGTGTGGTTGAAAAAGCCGTTATTAGTGTTCAGTCACATTGCCTCAACCAAATACCAGTAAAAGGTGTAGGTCTAAGAAATACTAACTTGAAATCATGCTACATGCTAGACATAACACATATACCAAGTCTCACCTAAGGGACCATGTAAAGTAGGAAAAAAAGTATAAAGGTAGATGCTGGGTTCCAAAGGGACTCTAACCTAACCTAACCATAACTGGGATTTAAGACAAAGATGATGATGTGCTCTTTTTAATAAACTTTAGTGATAATTTTTCAACATTAAGAAAACCAGAACACACTCAATATTTAATTATAGATAATACTAGTTAATGTATGTTGGGATAATTTTAGCTCTAGTCTAGAGACACAAACATTCTTAGGACATCTGATCATTATATAACTAATGTATGAAATTCACTAAATCTTTTTGTAAACTGTTAAACACAGAGGTAGGCTGGTCTCTCATTGGCATGTTTATGGACTGATTTGATTTGAGGTCAAAAAGATGGTTTGAAAACATGTAACATGTGGGCAGTGGTTTTGGAAATCCAAACTATGGCGGTTAGGCCATAAAGAAAGGAATATTACACCTTGTGTCTTGTACAGAGTTACCATCTTCTATGTTATTATTAGTTATTTATTAACAATGGACTAAACACAACAAGTCAAGTGTTAGGCAATTCATTTTTGCCAGAATACTCACATTCTTTCATTCCTCTACACTCTACAGTATATTATTTTTCCCCATGACCCCATATTATATTAAAGAATGGGACAAATTCATTTCCTCCTCTCATTATTTACAACCTTCTTAATACTCCGAACAATCACTCCTCTTTTTTCAACAATTCTTTTACTGTAAAGGCTATTAAGAATAAAATGCGCTGCCTGTTACTGTAAGTAGACAAGTTAAATCACTAACAATATTCAAGAACATGAGCAAAAAACTACTTGCAACATGGTAATATTTGATATTTTTATGTATATGTTATTACATAAATATTTTTCAATATTTTGCATGACTAGTAGTTACGAAAAGTAATATTAATAGGTTTGCTTATATGTGCCTATTAAGTACTTCTATAAATAATAAGTACTGAAACATAATATATTCATATTTAAAACAAATCTATTCAAACAAATTAAAAGCTTGTGAATTAATTTGCTGTATTTATTTTTCTAATATCTTTCTTCATATTTCAGTACATACCTGGATGCATATAGTAAAAAATGGAGACTTTACGCAGATACCCTAAATGATGCTGCCATGTGCATAGAAATTGCATTACCTCTATTCAAAAAATATACAACATTTGTATTATGTGTAAGTACAGCAATGAAGGCAATAGTTGGAGTTGCAGGTAATCAAAATGTTGTATATTCATGATTCTTTTTTTTTCCCTATATGCATTACAATTCAATACATTACTAAACAAAAACATGGCATAAAACTCAAGTAATGTGGATATTCTAATCATCCTAGTTGAAATAAATGTCAATGACAACTTACCAAATATGATAACAGTTCATGTACATACAAAAGGATACGGGAAAACAGCAAAAAATGATATCGAAATCAAAAATTCCCAGTGACTCTATTTTAGTTATTTACATAAAAACTTGTTTATGAATATTCATTAAATTTATATATATATATATATATATATATATATATATATATATATAAACTTTCTGTGTGTGAAAAATTATCTAATTAATGGTAAAAACTGCTTAAAAATCTCTTGTGTGTTTACCAACAGACAGATGCAGAAAGAGACTTTTCTTTTATACTATGTAAATAGAGGGTAAAGCACTATCACAAATGTTAAGGGTAGTTTAAGCATGGAAGAAAGTAAGAGAATATATTATTATGTAATAACATGTACAAAACAATGTATGAATGTATTATGGTGGTTGGGAGATTTGATATTGATTAACCACAACCAAAATCACCAATATTTTTAGAAAAAGCTGCATTGAAATTCTATAAACTGAGATACCTCTATGAAGAAGATAATGAAAGTAGATTAAGTGAATGGTTCTAAATAAAGAATGTGATACTTAACAAGTGCACATACATTGTCCTTGCCTACCACTATTTAAAACAGGCATGATAAAATGTAAGAATGCGTTTATAATTTTTCAGGAGGGGCTACCCGAGCAGCTATGACACAACATCATGCAATACGAGGCAATTTGGCCGATGTATCAGCTAAAGATTCAGCACAAGAGACTGCTGTGAATCTTGTCGCTTCTTTCACAGCTTTATTAATTATTACATTGTTTGGGTGAGTTCAATTAGTTTAATTTAAATCATTACAGGAACTGAGCATTTGTACAAATAGAAAAAAAACATAAACAGAACTTTATCTGTGTATTTGAACAGTCAGTCTCAGGAACTAGTTAAAACTATAACTTTGTG
The DNA here is from genome assembly GCA_949752895.1 of Dendrolimus pini. Lineage (NCBI taxonomy): Eukaryota > Metazoa > Arthropoda > Insecta > Lepidoptera > Lasiocampidae > Dendrolimus > Dendrolimus pini. The sequence continues at coordinate 12,375,392 of OX457125.1, read as the reverse complement.
ATTTATAAACATTCAATGTAATGCGAACACTTAAAACATGAGAGATTTTATTAATATAATATCATACAAAATCTTTAATTACTGTAGTCATATAATCATTACTATTATTTAGTAGTATTTTTATTTTCTACTTGGGTGTAAATATTAATAACTAGTTCAACAAATTAAACAACATTAATTTCAGGAATTCTCTGTTAATATTCGCTTTAATGATGGTACTACACATTGCATTCAATTATTGTGCAGTAAGGGCTGTGTGTTTGAGAACCCTGAATGAGCCCAGATTTTTACAATTAATCAGTAGATATTTAAAAGAGGAAATGATTGCATCTCCCTGTGAAATAAATAGAACTGAACCGATTATATTCTATCAATTGGGACCAAATTTATTAGGTAATTATTTAATTTGTTTTTCCATCGACTAATCAATTCACTTAGGATGGTGCATACAATAGAATTATGTGATATAATGTCATAAGTGTTTGAGCTACAAATTTGTATTTGGTACTATTTTATTTAAAATTGACAATATTTTACCATTTATTCCAGATCTACAACTCTGTGGATTCCAAATTAAACTAGGTCATTCAATAAAAAATCTTATAGATCAACAACCCAAAGTTCATTTTATAAAAAATGCTAAGAAAATGTACGATGGACGTAACTATATAATATTGCCTAATATATCTGATCGAAAAATGTATATTTTAATATCGGATGAAGCTAACACAGGCGATATATTATGTTCGTATTTTCATGCTGTGTTGTTATCTATAATCACTTGTGCAATCAATGATGTTCCGTTGGTAAGCATCAGCTTGATCCTGACTTTTATAAATCGCCACCATTGTTTTATTATTTCTATGAAATGGATATTTTTCGTGGCTTACCAAAATTACATACCCCATTTTTGTCCCTACTTATTTCTCATTTACTAATTTGAATAATTAATATACCACTGCTGGTCTGATTAAAGCTAGTATTTAAGCGGCTTGAAACAAGTGGCGACAGTTATGATTTGGGATCTTAAATTTTATTTAACCAGATAGAACATGTGTATGAAATCATACTTACACCCTTCTTGTATATGATAATGCAGCGTGGCATGTGCTTGAGCGACAAGCAGAACCTTCTAATGATGGAGTTGAATGTGCAGAGGTGATGTGTGATTTTATGCGTAAAGACCGCATTATGAATTATACAGCCACGTTTTAAAACATTGGCTAGTTATATGGAAATCTAATATTTAGCTGTACCGTCTCCGCCGGCGCCTGCTAAAAGGAAAAGGCCCAAGGTGGACCTTCTCCTTTTACCAAGAATACTGGTAACTGGACATCGTAACAGGTGCTTACGCCATTTATATCGTTTACAAAATTAAATTAATATTAAATAAGTAAAATCCGCGACTAATAAATTTGATATGTGTAATCGTGGTAGTAACGTCACCGCGGGCCCACCGACCGCTTCCGTCGATTTCTTCTCACTCAGTGAGAGAGTTATATTTAACTCGATAGATAATTATGTAGAAACGAAAGGGATGAACAATTACACGTCATGCACTCAAGTGATGTTATAATAATTTAATAATGAGGCGAAGGTTTATTTATTGTTATACCACAATTGTACACATCGAATTTATTGGTTGTGGAATTTACTCATTTAATATTAATTTAATTTTGTAAGTAATATAAATAGCGTAAGCAACGGGTGATATGCGTTATGGTGTAATGCAAAAAGTACAACCATCAAAAAAATGCAAAATTATTTGACTGACTTTAGAATCACTGTTAAATTCAATCCAAATTTGTGTAGTGTGTTGTAAATGTGACATGGCGACTATTTAATGTCAAAATGGGAAGTACAACATAATTCTTGTTTATAGGCAATTTACCAGAATACTCCTGATCTTAGACCGTTCACAAAAATTTGTCATACATTACAATCGGCAGAGTGGAGCCGAGATCCCGTGGAACGATCATTACCATATCCAGGCTTTACATATAACCCTTCGACAGATTTAATTAAATATGTTATTAAGATTGTTGATCGGGAATGGTATAGAATCAGAGCTGGGTTAGCACATACAGGTAAAATTTTATTCTCAATATAAAAATCTAGAGTATGAGATTGTTGTATCAGTAATTTACGAAAATATTATAAAAATAATACAGTTTTATATAACCCATGGGAACTATCATTCAAGGATTAAACCAATCTTCAGTCAATAAATTACCTTTAAATTGTATACAAAAAAAAAATACATTTTTGATCTTAAGGGATTGTATAAGACTGCATATCTACATCGTATTAATAGAGGAATCGTACATACACGAGTTTAACTGGTATCTATCCCTGCTCCAAGATTATAACTAGAATACCTGATTCTGAAGTCTAATTTATACCACTTCTCTATATTTCTGCTCAAACCAACTTTTCAAATTATAAGACCTATAAATTTATATATTTCTACATGTAAAATGACCGAAAGGTCGATGACATTATATAAATAATTTTAATTTTAGGTTGGGATCTCAATAATCACCTACTTATGGCTGATGAGTGGCGTGTGTCTACGTCAAAATTTCTCCCAGAAAATATAGGAACCGATGACGCAACAACTCAGATCGATTCTATTATAGAAGCCACATCGATTTTAGTATCTTGCGAAGACATAATTGAAGAACTTGATTCCGAAGAAGTAGCTGATCATCAAACTTTTTCTACAGATCCTGATTTACCAGGAGTTAAAATAATAGATATAAGACAACCTGAAAAAGTTCAAGAAGTTAAAGAATCTGATGTACAATCGCAAAGGTCGTTATCATTAGGTAGGAAAGTCAAGTCAGAATCATCAGATACAAGCAAAAGACGAGATGGTAATAAACAATAATCAAGAATAAGAGATAAAATTCAAATGAAAGAAGTGATAGTTTTACTTCTATAGCTTGACTGTTGCTTACATGAAGATATGAAAATTATTTAATATAAAACAAATATTTTGTTAAAACTAGTATCAACATCCATAGCAAAACCAAATTTTAAATTTAATGAATGAATGTAAAAAAATGACTGAGGGAAATTTAGCATACACTCCGACAAAAGCGTGTCGTTGTCTTTACTGTAATAAATCTATAAATGGCTCAAGTTGGATAATGCGTTTAAAAATGTGTTAAAAAAACAGGGCGTATGGAAATTCCGAAAATGCAATTTTTGTCTGTCTGTTAAAGCATCATGTGAAAACTACTGAACGGATTTAAAAGCTCGACATAGACCTAGCTTATATCTCGGGGCGTAACTTAGCATACTTTTTGTCCCAATAAATAACGTCGTTTTCGTGGGATAGACAAAAATAGCGAAAGAACGCATCCTTTTTGAAAACTACAGAACGTATATGACAAGAAGATAAACTTGACAGAAAGATTGTTTATATCCCGAATCAACACTTAGGATACTTTTTATGCAGATTTTTTCAATTTACTAACATATATGCCTATGTTGTCATAAACAACATGTCATTCGTTGTATTACTACAACAGGTCGGCTTCGACTCACTTTTGGTTTGATAAGCACTAGTCGTAGACTATTTGGATTTAGTTTCCCTGTATTGTAATGAATGGAACAAGAAAAAGGAAAGTTTAAGGTCTAATAAATATTTTAAAAAAACCTAATTTAGTTTTCATGTAAGTAACAGAGTTACCAACCAGGGTATTTCACTCGGAGAACTAGTTCGTAAATAAAATATCTTACATTCCAAAAAGCAAAACCTATTGTTTTTATAGTAAATAATACGTGTACCCAAACAATTCAACACATCGTTTTTACCTGTTATAGACAATTGATTTGCTAGTTTCCGCTCTCAGAATCGTATCATGGGCTATGTACGTTAAGCAGCAATTTTATTTTTAAACAAAAGTAGTGATTCTTAAAATTAACAAGCCGATTTTAGACAGTTTGTCTTTCAACTTGGATGAATTCACCGAAGAAATCCATAAAAAACAAAGAGATTTCCGTTCAAATTTATGGCAAAAGCAAATTTATTAAATTTGGTCAATCCGTCTAACATAAACATTAGAGTCAAAAACACCTGTTGGAAAATACCTAAACCTGATATAATATGTTCGGGGATTGGGTAGAAAATAAAACAAACAAAAATATACTATTATACACATATTGTATCAATTAATTTTAATATTGTCCAATGTATTGTTTTTTCACAATTCACAGTTAAATAAATAGTCCTTTGTGTTACAATTTATGTGTAAAAGTGAATTTATATTTTAAATTATTTTATTATCACTAAATAAATAACATTCAAATACTTTTATGTTTATTGCTGTTTTAAAATGAATAAACTATGCGATTCTAGCCATATATATTGATAAATAGTCATGCTTCTATGAATTTCAATACTCTTAAAAGTGGTAGTGCTTGAGTAGTGGTAGTAAATTTGATTTACTGTTATGTAATTGCCTATACGTAATATTTTTAAATACTTTGGTAACTTGTAAATAGTACAGCTAAACTCTTGATTAAAAAATTAAATCTTAATTTAAAGAAATAATTACACAAAGGAATAGAAAGGGAAAATTACAATAATTTGTAATTTCCTTTCGATACATGTAAAATTGTTACTAAAACAAGTTTGATTCATTCACACTTTGATCCTGTAAAACTTTCGACATGCTTTTGAATATATTCTTATTGTCTTACAATTGTAGCTAAGTACAATTAACAAGAATAATGAATATTTAAAATTGTATTGGGTCATTTTAAAATACTTTCACGGATTCTATGACGCATGTTCTATTTATTGATAACAGTACGAACAGCACACTGTTCGTCACTTAATTGTAGCTATGAAAATTACTACCTGAACTATAACAATCTAAATGGCCAATTTCAAATTCAACTATTTATTTATTAATTGTAAAAACAACAGTTGAATCACACCAACAAAGTAGTGAAATAAAAGTAAAGTTTAAAACTTATTAAACAACAAGTTAACTTGTTGCTAGTAACATATCTACATAGATATATTCAAAATAATCACAGTAAGTTATAAGTACATTCAAAGTTTAAAATCGAACTGTTTATAAATTATAACGTTAAATACAGATTATTCTGAACTGCATCTATATCGACATACAATAACAGAACTCGTAAAACTAATTTACATTATGTTAAGTAGCAACTCCAGGATTCAATCTACATTATAATAAATACATTTGGTACTTACCATAATGTAAATTTGCCTTTACTTACCACTTACCAATAAATAAATAAATAATTCACAAAAAGCATACAGCAGATGTAAGATTTTAAAAACATTTTTATTGTGTGTGTGTGTGATCGAACTGTATATTCCATTTGGGCTATCACTATTAATGTGCGATATCTGCAACCGACACTTCATACGAGTTTCCATTTACATGCATATCAATCCAATAACCTTAATTTTAAACCTCCTAATCTAACTATTCAATGAAATACATCATCGACTAATACAGAACAATGATCAATGTAAAACATCAACGTTTAATTGACTGAATGTGTCGATGATTATCCTTTCAAATTAGAAAACTACGAAAAACTCGTACTAAAGTATCGATGGGAATTTGCACTAACACCTGTAATTACTTTTTATTACTTGGCGATCTGCTTAATTAGCATGTCAGTACTGAAGGATTTTGGCCGCTCAATGGGAAGGCCGAGCGCACGCGACCAAATCAATTGAGCGAGCACACCCAATGCACGAGATACTCCAAACATTACTGTGTAGTAATTCATTTCTTTCAAACCGTAATACTGAAAAAGAAACATTAAAATTTGATATAAAACTATGAAAATAAATAAATTTCACATACTTCTTATAGTTTGTTTGCATCCAATAAATATAAATCTGAGTGACTTTGTTTGTTATTTTATCATCCCTTCGTAAATGAATTGATTCTGAATACTCTCTTATCTCCTAGTAACGTGTATTCGAATTCAGGTCAGAAAAAATGCACTATTTGCAGGCAGCTTAAATCATAATCAACGAACAGGCGTTAAAATAACATTTTATCATCTACTTAGCATCATCCACATTGTGGAACATAGCCTATATAAGAAGACCAACCTGTAACAAAACACCGGAGTGGGAATCCACATTAGGCCATGGGTTCTTGACCTTGCCCAGCTCGGTCAGGATCGGGGGGACCACCTTGTAAACGGCAGCAACGAGCTTGAACAACGGGTCGTTTGGCAAATGTTTGAGCGCGAATTCACGCTGGCACGTATACCTTGAACGACACGTAAAACTTCAGTGAATTTAATGAATTACACAAACATTCGAAATATATAAAAAAATCTTCTAAAAATCAACAGTTCAATTATTTTTATTATAGTTCAGTATGGCCAATTTACTGTTATTTTACAACCGCAAATTAAAACTGAGACCTGTAAGATATTGAAGTGAAACATACAAGAAAAATTTAGGATTATATTATTTATTTAATTTTATTGAAATCCGTTGAGCCATTTAAGAGCCTATTTGATAGATACAAAATGTTTCTGACTGACTCACACATACAAAAATCCTAAAAACGAACATATCAAAGATATCTTATAAATATGTGTAGCAGTTATCTCTTACATTTTGGTATTAATTTGGAAATCATAGACAAACATTTCAATTTCATCCATTAAATATTAATAAATCTTTTATCTATCTGCCTAATTTGATTTCAGAAAAATGCTTAGCAAAAATTGATATTAACAGGTCTTAATTAAAGGCAGAAATAGACAAGTGACCATTATAATTGGAAAACTATTTTCAGAAGCGTCATCTGAAGTCTGCTCTGGTGTCACTAACATCAAATTTCAAATAATATTTCACCTGGGGTCAGTCTTTCTGAGTACTGCGTGTCCATATCCAGGCACAACTTGTCCAGATTTTAAGGTCTTCCAAATAAATTCTTTCAGTTGGTCCTCGGTAAAATTATCACCAACTTGCTTGCGAAGCTTTTGCAGCCAAATAAGTACCTACAGGAATTTAATGTGACTGTAGTAAAAACCATTTTAATTAAAGAATAACATGTTTCCTAAATAAATTTTGAAAAGTTACGCTGTTATTTCAAAACAATTAAGACAGTTTAAACATTAATCACGTTTACATATGGTAATACTGTTTTATTTGCGAGTAATTACCCAACCTCTTATATGCAAAATTAATAATAAATTAATGCTTGTCAGTATCAAGTTTGCATTATGTTATCAATATTGTGGCAAATAAATAAAAATAAGGCAGGCAAAGGTTACGCTAGTATTAGAATAAAATTACACTTAATAGATATGAATGTGTTATCATACCCATTAGAGGTAATGCAAACATTTGATTCTAATATTAATTATGACCACAAATTGAACAAAGCGTTAATGTATAGTCGAAAATTGGGAACGCTATGATTTAAACGCAACAGTAATAAATATGAAATTGATGGATTTTCTAAATACACTTTTTTATATTCCAAAGTTCTCAAGTAAAAAACAAATGTTTTCTTTCTAACCTCTTGATTAGCGAGACCGTGAAGGGGACCCGCGAGTCCGTTGAGGCCAGCAGCAAACGAGAGATAGGGGTCACTAAGGGCGGAGCCTACCAAGTGCGTAGTGTGAGCCGACACATTACCACCCTCATGGTCACTGTGAACAAACCATAAACAGTATATAAAATAAAGCTTTCATTCAAAATATTTCAAAAATAGAATTCGCATATGTTAATTAATACAAATATGCATTATATAAATATGTAGTTGGCTACAAACTATCATCACTTTAATTTAATATCCAATAAATACACGCGATTCTGCATGGACGATAAGCCTTTTGCAAAAATCTATACATTATATTGAAATTGACCCGAACCATATTATTTTAACACAATATAAAATTATCTCCATAAATAAAATCCGGATAAACTTTACCCCATATAAATCCACTTGAAGTATTATAGTATAATAAAAATGAATGTGTTAAATATCTTATCGGTTATTTATTATGCAACGGACTTTATACAGTATTGTATGCTTATTAGCAACAAAAATAAACGTCATACAACGAGGACCTATGGAACATGATTTATTCGAGCGGCCTTCTCGCTTATTAGCTTCTTAAGACAACGACAGAGGATATTTTGAGCATAATATTCACGCACAGGCAATCAAAAAGTGATTTCACATGATGAGTGTGTGACAATGAGTAACACCTACTTAGTAATGCATGGGTGGCTGGTGCCTTTTGTTATAATGTGATTTGTTTCAGTGTCTCATTCTGATTGGGCGCTTAGGTAATTCATCTGACCTCATATGCATATTGAAGTGAAACTTCTTTATCGGCGTTGGAAAAAAATTTACCGTCACATTTTTAGGTTACGCGTCACGACACATTATTTTGCAGGATGACCGAGTGTAGGATGGTGGTTGATCAACAACTCGTTAGCGTAGCAACGAGTTGTTGATAGATGGATTGTGAGACGAGCATTGTAATATTTCTTTACTTTATTGTGTTTCAATTAATTTTATTTATTTATTAACTTTATTTAACCAATTTCTGTAAACTTGCATACAGTAAATCATTTTTCAAAAAATAAGGTCATAAAGAAGTTTCACTTCTTACGTGTGTACACTAGTACACGGCACACATGTTTTTTTTTACAATAAGCACGTACTAACTACGAAATAAAACATGAGAGGAAACCTACATATCGAGATAAATGTAAGGAATGTAGCAATTAGCCTTTATAGGCATGACTATATCTACCGTTCCCTTAAAACGACGCCTGACCAATGCCAGTTTATGAGCTGATGAAATGAAAATGCAGAGGAGATAACAAATTACCGGAGTCTTCTCGCACTTATCGAGCAGTAGGATCATAAAACAATTACAAAGAGATTAAAGTCACTTTATCGCTTATCACTATGTTATAATGTAAGTAGGTACTCTTTCTATTTTGATTACTTGAAGGCATATCAATACCAATGTCTCTTTGAATCCCTTACTGAAATTAATTTTAATTAAATAATTAATGTGAAGCAACATAAATATTCAGTAATCAATAATAAACAACAAAGCGAAAAACAAATATTCAGTATTCTTTAGTGATAATTTAATTTATCATTAACTACTTGTCTTAATTTGGTATCAGTAGAAAATTATGTATATAATTAGTTTATTTTGTATTATAACACGATTTCAATCTCTTATGGACGTATTATTTAGTTACTTTAGTAAATATACTAAATAGTACGTTATACGCCATGAAAGACTGCAGCTGGCAGCGTGTTAATCAAGGAACTATTTAGATATTTGTTTCCAGCCAAATATAATAAAACAGCTGTTTTTAATGTTAATATTTGCTGTTTACAAGTTTTCAATTTCAATGTGTACATGACACATTAATAGATAATACGTTCCGTATTAACGTAATCAGGCAAGACGTGAGACAGTGCAAATAGCGCTCGAATAAGTGTTGCTGTTTAATATAATATTTTATAGCTGGTGAAAAAAAATATGCTGACGACTTCACTTGGTGGAAAGTGGTTATCATCGCCTATGAATATTTGCAACACTAAAGGTATTAAAATAAACAGCAAGACAATCTTGGGTGTATAACATTCGCAAAGCAGTTAATCACAATCGCACAAGATTCAAAAGAATTATTACATGTGTATTTATTGCTTATTAGTAATTGGCGCCGAAATAAAAACAAATTATTTTGCTTTTAATGATACACAAGCACTAGACAAGCTGTTCAAGAACTCAGGGTCAAGACTCTCGTAGCTTTGAATAAGTTGAATTAGCAGCCATATTTCTTGTTACCACTTGTATATAACAAACGCCCAATAAAAACCTAGACTTTAACTCTTTTAAATCAAACACAACTAGACTGCACCACATGACTCTGTTGCTTTTTGACGTTTCATTATTTTAAAACATACATTTTAGACCATTATACAAAAATAAAAGTTACAATTATTTTGAAAACAGTACTACTAAATAATTATAATACTAGTATTTGCTCACGACTTCCTCCACGCTTGGCTTGGAATTCCTGCGGGATTCCCGGGACACAAAGTATCGCAGCATTTAAAAGAGAATACAAGCTATCGCTTTAGTGGGAACTGTGTCGAAGTAAGCTAACTTTTATGCATCCAAACAACTTCAAATCGCTCCTCCGATAAATATTTTTTTTTAAACTGCTCGTTTTTAATAATTCCCAGAAAAATTACTGCGGGATTCCCAGGATGAAAAGTAGCGCAGACTACGTCTAAGAATTAGCTGTCGATCAGCGGAAACCGCATCGAAATTCACCTAGTGGTTTTTACGTGATTCCCGAACAAACTGACCAGAAATCTAAAAAAATTGCATTGTGTTCTCCGTCATTTATATAGTCTATTTTAATTCTTTTTTTTAAATAGCTTTAATGTATAGACATGGCATGTTTAGAATTGTATAACTTTATAGATAAACTATAGAAAGATGCCTCAACGAATGCCCCGTAAATTCGCACTTTGCTTTCTTTAATGCAATAGTGTAATGCAGTTGTAAATTGACTAATAAGCATAAAAATAAGGACAATATTCGACTGTTAGTTATTCACAAAAAGTATCAACAGCATACCAAAAACAAATAGAACACAACATTACATGCAATAACTATATTTACAAACACATATTCAGGTCAGGCACAATAACTTGAAAGATTTAACATAAAAGAACAGGCAGGGGTTTAATTTTTTAAAATGAGTTTTTCAATTACGAAGATACCTTCAACTCTTCAACACTTTGTAATAAAAATATATAAACTACTAATAAGGTTATGTTAAAGACGAACTTTCAAGATCAAATGTAATTAATATTTCTCTAAGGACAACACAGGCATAGGAAAACAGTGTTATTGTCTAGAAGATTTACAACGCATAGCCTATATCTATAAAACACACAAGAAAAAGACTTTAATAATGCAACATTTACAACGTAAAAGGTCTGTACGAAAAATGTAAATTTAACAGAAGTTGGTTCTTCAGTCTTACCTGTGGATGGTTAGGTAGAGCCGCATGAGTTCTGTGAATTGGGGATCATCAAAACCTAACATAGTGCAGTAGTTAGCGGACCAGTCCTTGTTGTCGTCAATAGCGCCGATTCCTTTGCCATCGCGGAAGGTGTTACGGTAGATCGTGGCCGCAATTACTGGCAGTTTCGCGATCAAGTTCATCGAGTCTTCGTACACGTACTACAACAAAACAGTGGATTCTAAGACAGGCCGCGCAATAGGCAGCGAGATTGCGACAGCCGAACTATTTAGCAGCGAATTTCAGCGTTGTAATAGCTGCCGCAACTAAGAATACTTGGCCGCCTCCGGTAGGTTCCAATGAGCATTTATACATTGAAGCAATTGCCGAAGTCAGGCTGTCTAGCCAGTAGCCTTTCTAGTGGTTCGTTAAGTTCTTAATTACAGGCGTTCCTAATATGGCGACCTAATTACTTCGCACTTTGTAGACTAACAGCCGGTTCCTATATCTTACCGACTGTTCATTTGACTTACTCTCTTTTTTCTTTTGCCTTTTCCGACCTATTTGGGGGCGGTACAATATGTATTTTCCTTTCACATCTCTATTCTGACATACATCTTCTGTCACACTACAAATCATCATATCGTCCTTCACAAAATCCATCATCCAAACCTCTAAGTAGTAAGATATTAAAACAAGACACGGACTGTCAAAATTCAACTGACAGTAAGGCAAATGAATGAATAATAAAATAAAGGAACCGGCCATAAGTTATCTTTTCATTCTAACGAAATTGCTACGATCTAGTTTGGTCGAAGAGATGATATTCAACCTTAAGCAATTCTTCGATCTTAATTTCCATATTGTTACAATTAACTGCATATCGAGATTAGTGAGATATGTGAAACCTTCCAATCTATGTGATGACTACCTGATTCCGGCAGAAAGCTGCTATAATTCATCATTCAATAATAAGCATCTGCAGGCTTATTGTTTATATTATTTGAAAGAGTTAATAATTAACCTGAGCTTGCCGTCGGGAGTTCAACATAACACTAATAATACCCTCGAGTGGTAGCGTAGGTGGCAGATTGAGCTTTGAAAAAGTGGTTCACCATACAGATATCGATAATACATATTTGATGCTGGTCATACTTATGTGTTGCTGATTCTAGACCGGATAGTTTATAAATTATGAATACCAAACAAATGAACATTGTGAATTTTACAAGAATACAAACTCAGTTATCAGAACCATTCTTAATTTTATTGCTGAATTCACTTGTAAGACTGATAATAAGCATTTCATTAGGCTAAGTTAATCTTTTTATTGGTTACAAATTATCTACTCATTTAATTATACATAAAGCATTAAATAATACGCTACAATTTGCTAAATCATCAGTCATATAATGTAAAGATATACTACTTAATAGCATTGAGAAGTATAATATACCCAATACCCAGAATCAGGGTCTTCCCATACTTACAAGGAAGTAATATAAACAATTAAAAACAAAGTCCAACGTCATACATATCATGATTTCTTACTTTGTTAAACATATACTTTGGCCTTTGCATAAACCTGAAAATTAAAAACCGGTTTTATGTCTATACTTTTTGATGGTGTTTGTGAGCATCTTAGTAGATAATTTAATATTATGTCATCCACCATAATTGTAATTATATATACCTATTTATAGTGTAAGGGTCGCTCTCGAGACTCAAAGCAAATCCTTACTATGATATATAGCACAAACGCTCAAAGAAATCTCGAGACCGACCCTTCCAAACGGTTTTTTTTTCAGACAAAAGGAAGCCTACGCCCTGGGATACAATTTATGTAACCACAAAATATTTAATCTCCTATACATCTTTCATCCTTTAGTTCAACCCGTTCTAGTTTTATTTATCTACCCCCTCGTCTATCTATCTTTAAACTACATAATTGACAAAAATACCAAAAATTACCGAAATACCCAGAATGACGAAAATGGCAAATCACAAAGAACAAAATCTACCCTACCTTACCCTACTTTCTGGGATAACCTTATAATTAGAAGTATATATATATACCGAATTTCAGCCAAATCGGTCCAGTAGGTTTTTCTTGAAAGCGTAATAGACAGTTACTTTTGCATTTATATTATTAATACGAACAGGAGAAGGAGAGGAAAGGAATAGACAAAGGAGACGGACACGCTTTTCTCCATTATTCGGCCCAGATTGTAAAAAGATGAGGGATTTTAATATTTGTTTTCAATATGTTCATATCAATTTTAGTGAGTTTAGTTATTTTGCATGAATTAATCGTGTGGTCTAAGTGTTTTTATATTATTAATTACTGAAATTCATTCACATAAATCGATTATGTTAATCGATAACATATTTTATTAGTGACCTTATTTTTAAGATTTCTCGTTTTCCAGATATCATTTAGGGCTGAAGAAAAACATAAACCCATATCTCAACTCATTACATTATTTTGGCCCAAAAGCCCCCGTCTCCTTTATATGCATGACTTTACCATAAAGCAATAAGATTCTGATAGCAGTCTAATACTGATAAGGACTAAGTCCTCATAAATGAACAACTTACCTCCCAGTATTTTGATTTATGGACACCCTCGGAGTAAGCCTGTACGAATTTTGACTCGCTGTTCAGCGCGGTGACGGCAGCCGAAAACTGAGACATTGGATGCAATTTGTTGGGCATGTTATTTAACATGGTCACAACATGAGCCGGTAGCTCAGCCCTGTTTTAGTAAGACATAAAAGTATTAATTTTCTGTTACCGAAACATGGTGTGGCGTAAAATTAATGCAAATTATTTTTTTAATTAAACTTAGTTCTGTTGAATAGAATAGAATACTTGAAGAACATTTGTCGAAATTACATAAGTTTAAATACTTGCTTCTACAGTAGTGGTAAGAAAATGTTCCCCAGTTTTGAAATTGATTCATTTAACGTTCCGCGAACACGTTTTACCTTTTCAAACGAAGTCACGGAACATACTGTTCTACAGAAAATTATGTTTAACTATTCGACAATACAGTAAAAAATTACTTAGATCGAAGTTTTTTGATTTTCTATCTTGTCTAAGAATATTGTTTAGAGAGGCATTACAAACACGGCGAGGGTATTTTTTGCAGATTAATAATCGGAAACCAATGACCAATTTTAAAACTTAATGTAACAAAAAATGTTAACTCATTAAATTATCAGACGTCAATAGAAAGCAATTTTTTTTTAAATTGAACCCTGCCCACACCGATTTAATGTATACAATTCCAGAATTAAATAATAACAGTAACTTTAGTCCTTAGACCATTAAACCATGGTCTAAGCTTTAGTCATATGAAACTACACGTTTTTCTTCGAGATGACGTCTTGTGTTAATTTCTTAAGACTAGCTAAATCATTATTTACAAGTGAAATGTAATATTCACCTATGTGCCCATTCCTTGGAGATTGCTTTAACTTGAGCCTCGGTGGGTATTTCTCCTGTGACGAGAAGCCAAAATAACCCTTCGGGAAGCGGTTCCTCTCCGCCTTTAGCTTTGGGCAGCTGTTGTTGGCAATCAGGAATTGACAGGCCACGGAAACGAATTCCCTCGTCAGGGTCAAGTACAGATGTTTCCCAAACAAGACCCTTGATGCCACGCATACCACTGTACATCTACAGAAGTTAAAATATTGTTATATGTTTTTACCATTACTCATTAATTGTAATTTTTTTTAATACAATACGGATGTAAGACTTATTCAATAAGATTGAAAATAAATGGTCGTTTAGTGGTTATATCAAAAAATTAAAATACATTTGAAATGTACAAGAGACTTTTCATTTCATGCTTTAAAGCTTAATTATAGTTCAACCAAAATGAAACAAATCGGTTGAAGGGCGGAGAAACGATAATAAACAAGAATACTCAATGACAATCAATTAAAATTGAATCCTATGTATAAATGTATCACTTTGGTTCTTGGCCGTCTGTCTCCACTCTTTTTCCTTCTCGTGGATACCATTCTGTTACCGCGGTTGTCGATTATGGAGTCATATTCCTCATCATATGACCTGTCCTCCATTGCGTATACATATACTATACAGCACACACACCTCATCCGGACACGTCAAAGCTATATCCACTTAAGCTATACTTATTCCATAATGGTATTACAATTTATTTGACAAATCACTGGCGAGATAATTATAATAACTTTTATTCAAAATAAGTTTTGGTAAAGAACATTTTTAAAGTCAAGGATTATTACAAAATGTATCTGTTTCTTGTTACCGCCGTTAAACAGAAGCGGCAAAAACTTCTCAACAAAACATGTAGCTAAATATATTATGCAAGCCTGTTTTTGAGAATTGATAGACATTGATAGCCTTTGCCGGCCTACCTGACTTCAGCGCAGAGGCTCCGAGTTCGATTCCTGGTATAGTAAATTTAGGAAACGTATTTTCTCCGTTATTTACTATGGTCTGGGTGTCTGGGATCGGCCCCAGAGTAGTCCGTTGTGTTATTACCCATAACACAAGCGTAACTTGCTTAATTTGGGGATATACAATATGTGTTTGTCTGCCGATTATTATTATTACTTATTTTATTTGTTTAAATAATAAGTAATAAATTGAAAATACTGATAGATATCTCCACAGTTCCATTAAAATATAACTATAAATTGACTCTGAATTATTGACGGAACACGTTCCTAAAGAGACTTTTGCTCTTATTTAACAGTATTATATTCAATTAAAACATTACGAAATACTTTAATGTATCTCACTAAAATATCTATAAATACTCACCGATAAAATGAGAACGGGTTGGTATGTTGTAGAATAACAAGGTCTCTCCCAATATATTGGGTTCAATGATCTCGAATGTAAATCACATATTACGGCACTGCTCGTAATATATATATACACACAAATTATTATAAATATAGTCTACTTATTAGTACTTTAATAAATATTCTGTATCTTATTGTCAGTACTTAATCACTCCTTGAGAACTCGAAAAAATCAAGCAAACATATTGAATACTTCCTTAATTTTATTGAAGACATTATTCTCGATGGGTGAAAAAGTTCATTACAATTATTGTGTTTGTATAAAATGATTACATTATCAGGTGCCTCAAAAATATAAATATTAAATAACTTACCATGTCAACTGTAACTTCTCCGACTTTGGTGGCACCATACTGTTTGCGGAAATCACGGATCTTCGCCTGTTCTTTGGGTATTTTTTCTTGTAGAATCGTTTTTAGGTTGGTCTGTTCTGCACTCAGACCTCTCAGAAGGATTGTGGCCGTCGGACATGCTTTCTATATAAGAAAATAAAACTTTGTATTAATGTTTATAATTTCAAGTGTAATATGTATAACAAAAATGTCTTAAATAAATTCTAAGGCTTTCTCATATATCGATATCACACTGTATGAGCTCACTTTTTTGGTTAAAACTAAGAATTTCATTCAAACTTTGTTGGTATATAGCTTTATGAGAGCATCGGCCTTACGACCTTCCAACTTCAAAGAAAAGCTTAATCAAGAACTTTTTGTGTAGTTCTATATAATGGAACAAATGTTCCGTAACTTAAACAATGTTCTAAAGAAACTCCTCGAAATATATTTGATGAAACTTGACAATATATGTCCTTTTATGATTTAGTTCCAGCTTTTCACCGGCTTGTAAATTATAGGCGTATCTATCCCGGACAAATCACAGAAAAAAATTTAAACTATGATGGATAGCATGAAAATTCTGTTTACCCCAGCTGTTTTTTTAATTTAATCTGCATTATAAACTATTATTTGCCCTTCGTTCACGTGATGATCCAAGTCATGTTAGTCATGCGAAATCGTTTGCAGTAAGCTTTCCAATATGATAAAATGTTACTCAGGGAAATACCCGTAAAACTCAGAATAGCCAGTGTTAAATGTAGTCTTTCTCAAAATAAATTCCAACTTTTACGCAATAAAAATATCCCCGGCAGTACTTTATAGACCCCAGATAATTGCGTCAAATTGAGTACAGTATTTTTAAAGCCAGAAAACGTCTTTAAAAAGAAAGGTTTTTAGAAGGTCTTGTATTTAAGTGGTAGTCATAGTAGGAAGTTAAGAAATACATCTTGTAGTAAATACAATATATTATCTATGGTAGTAAACATCCTTGTTTCTTAGGGAGTTATTTTTGAAGCTATGAGTTAAATCATTATTGACAACTCAAGTCATAAGAATTTCTACTTTTAATTTATACTCTTGCATAATAGAATTACGGACGTAAGGCCGAGGCATAAGCATGTTACTCTATGTTGAATAATACAATAATTAACTTATATTTTCAAAAATAAATTGTTTAAACAATTCTAAACTCAGTTCCCTTATTAACTCTACAACTTTGTACAAGGTGGTCAGCTGCTTTTAAATAGCATCATTAACCTCAACCTGGTGACGCACTGGAATTAAACTTTAACTACTTACTTATTTGGTCGATTCCTAATTACAACTCATTACCATATGTAATTTAATTAGTTAATTTAATTTATTGCACGAGTTCAGAATACAGGCAGACGGCCTACCTGATGGAAAGCGGTTACCATGGCCTAGACATTTGCAACACCCAAGGCTTTAAAAATGCGCTGCTTTCAATGTAAATGTATGTAATATATTAAAGTCTTGAAATAGATGGACCGGATGATGATGAAAGTTTTGAAAATTCTTCAAAACTTTCATAAGTCAAAAGCGCTATAACCTATGTTATGTTCATTTTCTTTAATAGAATGAATTGAATTTACCTAGGTTTGTTGGACTTGGAGTAACTATCACTGAGACCCACAACTGTCCCGTCCTACATTTTATTCCTGTTTCGATTACCCAAACTGTAGCTCGAACGTATCGGTAGGAGGTGCGATAAAACTCGATTACTGGTACTGGTCGTATAGACGTTCAGAAGTGACCAGTCATTCTTTGCAGATTAATATTGGATGAAAAATTACACTACGCACAACGCCAGATTATTTGTTGGTTTATTTATAATATGTATTATAGAAGACGGATTTTCCACGTAAATATTACTAGTTTTTATTCCGTACTCTGTTGGGTTTCTTTGTAAAAGCCTTGTTTACTGCTGGTGTGTATATATCGCAAACGGAAATTCATGGAAATCGATTAACGTACAAATTCAAGAACAACACACAACACAACAACAGGAGTCAACATCACCCAGACAAGAATAATAGTTTGGGGAAAAGTTGGGCGGGAACTGAAAGGTGATGTTGTGCTGTGCAGTTTTATTTTCTAAAAATGTGTAAAATTACTTTAAAATGAACAATAGTTGTAGGATATTGATAGTTTTTGAGTAGTGATTATGTGTTTTGTGAGAAAAGTGAACTGTATAGTCAAATGTGGCCTTTTGAGTTGTCACAAGAACTCCGTTGAATGGCACTAGCTGATTACCTACAGTTCAGCTGTGCTACACATAGGCTTAAGAAAATGAAGAAACTAATATTATAAACTAAGATCTGGCTTAAAGGCCTAGTTGCCAAGCCATAAATATAATAAAATAATTGGGGAAAAGTTTTTTCGCATATAGTATGTATGAACTTGTAATAAGATCTCTTTGGCTATACAATTGTGTCTGGCTGGTTTTGGTATCATTAAAAAGTTTTAATTTTAAAGAAGACAAATTCAAATTAGGAAAATATGTGATTTTCCTTTGTTTTTCTTATTGTTAAAATGAGTGAATCTAATGAAGAAATTCGATACATTTTAAAATTTTACTACAAAACAGGTAAAAATGCAACACAAGCCGCGAAAAAAGTTTGTGATGTTTATGGACCTAATGCAGTATCTGTGAGAGTAGCGCAAATTTAGCGTTTTCATCCCGGAAATTTTGATATCAAAGATGCACGTCGCTCTGGTCTGGTCTGGCCCTGTTACGGACAAAATTGATGCCATTTTTGAAAAAGTGGAGCAAGATCGGCATATTAGTAGTTACGATGTAGCTGGAGAACTGGGAATTGACCACAAAACGGTTATGGCGCATTTAATAAAAGCTGGGTACACAAAAATGCTCGATATTTGGGTGCCTCATGAGCTCACTGAAAGAAACCTAATGAACCGTGTACTCATTTGTGATTCTTTATTACGACGTAATGAAACCGAACCATTTTTGAAGAAGCGGATAACTGGTGATGAAAAGTCGATCACGTACGACAAGAACGTGCGGAAAAGATCGTGTTCAAAGGCCGGTCAGGCTTCACAGACTGTGGCCAAACCCGGGTTAACTCGCAACAAGATGATGCTGTGTGTATGGTGGGATTGGAAGGGCATTATTCATTATGAGCTGTTACCGCCAGGCAGGACCATCGATTCTGAACTGTACTGTACTGCGAACAACTGATGAGATGAAAGCAAAAAGTTGAGAGAAAGCGGCCGGATTAATCAACAGAAGGGGTGTGGTTTTTCACCATGATAACGCTAAACCTCACACATCTTTAGCCACTCAGCAAAAATTACGAGAGTTTGGCTGGGAGGTGTTAATGCATCCGCCGTATAGTCCTGACCTTGAACCTTCAGATTTTCACCTGTTTCGGTCTCTGCAGAATTCCTTAGGCAATGTCAGGTTAACATCACGAGAGGACTGCCAAAACCACTTGTCGCAGTTTTTTGATCAGAAGCCCCAAAATTTTAATAGCAATGGGATCACGTCCCTACCTACAAGATGGCAAAAAGTTATCCAACATAATGGCATCTGCATACTTTAGTCAAATGTAAATAAACTTTATAAAAAAACCTTTTGAATTTTTATATAAAATGCGAAGAAACTTTTTCCCCAACCTTTTACACATACATTACACGTTTACATTAATTTCGGAGAATCGGTATTATGTATACTTTATACATAATATAGCGCTGACTCCGCTTAGCTACCAATATCTACTAATTTATATCAAAGTATGTTCGCTACATAGTTTCGTTCGTACGTCGATCCATTCGCATTAATATCCTACTATCTGTACACAATAAAAAATTAATTTAATAGTCATAAGGAAAAGCACGTTGATAGGTGAATAAAACAGTCAGTGACGAAAACGAAAAAAAACATCGTGAGGAAAATTGCACATCAAGGTTACTTGTGTGTGAAACCTGCTAATCCGCCTGAGTCGTGGGAATGGCATGTTTAATCCCAAGCCCAGCAGTAAGATTTAACTTAATTTATTAGTAGTAGTTAGTAATTAATAACTTTTAACACATTATATGGTTTACGTTAATGTAAACTGTGTTTTGTATTCATTAAAGAAATAATTGCATAACGGGCTCTAGAGATTTTTCGCTACGAATGTATTCTTACAATTCTCAAAACATTTAATATATTAATCCAAAATATTGACCCGTGCCAGCTATTAATAAAAAAATCTCAACACAAGGACTTTTACGGAGTTTTAAGGAATGACTAATAATTACTTTCAGTGATAACAATTAAAATACATCGATATAACAGTTTTACATAATTATAAGGGGCAATTCCTCTGTTTTTTTTATCTGTGTTTATGTGCTATATACTTTCTCCAACGAAATCAATGCAGCAAGCGGACTGCTTGTTCCCATTTAAATATTTTGTGTATGTAGTAGTTAATCTGTTCGAAATGAGGACACAACGCATGCGCAAAGGCCGTCGGAACTAAGGCCATACCACTATTTATGTAAAAAAACCCAGCATTATTCACAAGTTTTCCTTAAATGAACAAACTAAACTTTGCATTCTACCTTATCATCATAATTCAGGGCACGTAAGGTAAACAAGAAATTGCTGTTTAAATAATACGTTGTGACATTTTCCTGCCATTGGCCATAATTGAATTTAGTTTTTCGTATGTTCTGAGTAGATACGGCCTTAAAATACATCAAATCGGGGACCCGGTTCAGCTATTTCAATATCTTGGTCTTGACGAAGATATTTAATGTACGAATTCAATGCAAGTGTCAAAAATCCGTATGCTTCTAAATCCACAATATCTTCTCGATATAGTCGCGGCGGAATAATAGTATAAAAAATTGCTATTACCATCATCAGAAATGGCGTCACCCGATATGAATATTAAAAAAAGCTACCAACATTTTAAACGTTTATTTGGCTTATAAATATTTATACAGTTGCGTGTCCGAGGGAAATTGAAGTTGGAACGAGTACTGATATCAGGCACACCTTTTTTTTAATACAGGGGAAATCCGTTTAAGGACCGTGAGCCGCGCGAGGGAAATGGTCGCGGCCCGTGTGTGGAATTCTTCAGGTCGGGGTGGCACTAGCACCCCACGTGTAAGATGCTATTGCCACGCCGCAGTTAGGGATACCCACTAAAACCCCTGTCCGATCCCGAGCGTCCTTTGTCCGGGCTGTGGGCTCGCTCGCGCATTCACCACCAGCCCGGACGGACGGCCGGCCCCTTTGCGGGGTGGCCTCATCATTTATTAGCCAAGGTCTGGGTCTCTCCGGCTCCTCGACCTCACCGCGAGGTGAGAGGGGCGCGCGGATCTGGGCGCGTCCCTCCTCTCCAGATATCAGAAGACCTACGGCTGAGACGATAGTGTCCTGCGATTTTGACGAGATTGTTAGTAATAGCCGAATTGGGCCCCTGCAGCAATGTAAATGTGCATTTAGTGCTAATTCTTTAGTGGGCGCGATTCTATATAGTTCCATAGGTTTACATCAGATTTTGAGGGAAGAAACGCACCATCGGATTTAAAATATGAGTGGAACTGATACTGTAGTGCGCTTCTGCAGAGTTCTATGTTACAAATATAGCGGATTTCTTTTTAGGGCGTGATAGGTCTGTTTCATAAAATATGCAAATCAAACATTACCTATCGCATTCCAATGTAAAACATCTGTTATATCAGAGAGAACTGATTCATCTAATAATAAACAGTTTGATTACATAATAATATATATAATCTTTCGTATTTCATAAGATATAAATTCCGTAAATTGAAAAATCTCAACTCCTAACGCGGTCCAAGGTTCTGATGTCATAGCAGCACAAAAGGAAATTTGACGTGGTTGGAAATAATAACAACGACACGGTCGAATGGACAACCTTCAGTGTGGTTTAATAACAATGCCATATGGCGAACAGTATTTGTCTGCGATCATCTTAATATAGAGCAATTTTATCTATCACCTTGTCGATAAATTACTTTTTTATGGACGTGTACTTTCCTGATACAACGCATAAATATACAACCCTACACAAATACAAAATATGCTTACGTTGACATATACTATACACAGAATGGGTTCTAATGTCTTGTTCTTGGAACTCGGGACTTGGGCCAGTTGGTGAATAATGTTTTCTATCCTAACCGCGTGACCTATGATTAACCCATCTTTATTCAAAAACTCGTTTTATAAAACATTCCCTCACTCAACATAAAAAAGGAATTTAACAACATATACTTTATGACTTTTTTATAAGGAACGCATGCTTATACGAATTCTAGTGGTGTCGAGTGTTGTAGACACTATTATATTTTTGAAACTCGATAAACAGGGAGAAAATAATAGTTTAAAAAATCTAAAAAAAACACGCTTTTATAAAAAATCCAACTAAAAAAACAAAAAATTTAATATAATATAAAAAAGCGTGGGGTGTATTCAAAGCGCTTTTTAAGATATTATATTATTAATTGAATACACCCCACGCTTTTTTATATTATATTAAATTTTATTTTTTGTTTTTTTAGTTGGATTTTTTATAAAATCGTGTTTTTTTTAGTTTTTTTAAACTATTATTTATTTTTCATTTTTTAGTTGATTTTTGTTTAAATGTTTTTAAATACAAGCTTTTGAGATCCTGCATATCATGTAGCAGCAGAGTGCTAGCCAAGACAAGTAAAACGAGCCCAAACACGACGGGTCTATCTTGTTTAGTACAGGAGTTCCTATGGCCACCTTCCGACTCCATCATCAGATCAGCTCCATGGTACCATATTATTGCATTGTCACGCGATATAAACATACGAGCCCAAACACGAAGGGTCTATCTTGTTTAGTACAGGAGTTCCTATGGCCACCTTCCGACTCCATCATCAGATCAGCTCCATTGTACCATATTATTGCATTTTGACGCGATATAAACATACGAGCCCAAACACGACGGGTCTATCTTGTTTAGTACAGGAGTTCCTATGGCCACCTTCCGACTCCATCATCAGATCAGGTCCATGGTACCATATTATTGCATTGTCACGCGATATAAACATACGGGCCCAAACACGAAGGGTCTATCTTGTTTAGTACAGGAGTTCCTATGGCCACCTTCCGACTCCATCATCAGATCAGCTCCATGGTACCATATTATTGCATTGTCACGCGATATAAACATACGGGCCCAAACACGAAGGGTCTATCTTGTTTAGTACAGGAGTTCCTATGGCCACCTTCCGACTCCATCATCAGATCAGCTCCATGGTACCATATTATTGCATTGTCACGCGATATAAACATACGGGCCCAAACACGAAGGGTCTATCTTGTTTAGTACAGGAGTTCCTATGGCCACCTTCCGACTCCATCATCAGATCAGCTCCATGGTACCATATTATTGCATTGTCACGCGATATAAACATACGGGCCCAAACACGAAGGGTCTATCTTGTTTAGTACAGGAGTTCCTATGGCCACCTTCCGTCTCCATCATCAGATCAGCTCCATGGTACCATATTATTGCATTGTCACGCGATATAAACATACGGGCCCAAACACGAAGGGTCTATCTTGTTTAGTACAGGAGTTCCTATGGCCACCTTCCCACTCCATCATCAGATCAGCTCCATGATACTATATTATTGCATTGTCATCGACCTTTGACAGGTGTGCAAAGTATGAATTAAATCTGATCGTTCAAAGTAGGACAAAATCGAGCTCAAAGGGGTCGGTTACAGACATACTGACATACAAGTGAAGCTAATATAAAGCGTGTAAAAAGCGTCTAAAAAATACACTCATCGAAGCGTCATTTCTAATCGCATGTTTTACATGTAGAGTTGCCGAATTGGCAACATTTATAATATAATAAAATTGTGTCTGTAATTGAAGCTATTTAAAAAAAACAACAGGAATATATAAAAAACTTCGTTTAAAAAAACCAACTTCAAAAACTACAAAGTATAAAATAACTTACTTCTAAAGCTATTTTTAATTATAATAATTATCTTATTTTTAATATATCCCTATTAATATTATAAATGCGAAAGTAACTCTGTCTGTCTGTCCGTTCCGTTTTCACGTAAAAACTACTGGACCGATTTGGCTGAAACTCAGTATATAGGTATATATTTTCGATGCCGAGAATGAACATAGGATACTTTTTATACCGAAAATTGGGATAGTTTCCGGGATAAAAATATATTTGTCTTTCTGTTTGTTATGCTTTTACGGAAGAACTAATGGGCCGATTTGGCTGAAATTCGGTACGTATGTAAATTAAATACCGAGGGTGGACAAGGGATACTTTTCATTTTGGCCTTTTCGGTAATTTTGGCCTTTTTGGTCATTTTGGCTATTTTATCCTTTTTACTCTTTTGGCCATGTCGGTCACTTTGGCCTTTTCGGTCATTTTGGCCATGTTGGTTATTTTGGCCTTTTTGGTCATTTTGACCATGTCGGTCACTGTAGCCTTTTTGGTAATTTTGGCCATGTCGGTCATTTTGGCCTTTTTGGTCATTTTGGCCTTTTTGGTAGTTTTTGCCTATTCCGATATAAAAATTCATAATCTATAGAAAAAGGTGCGATAGTGTTGTAAAACCTTATTTAATGTCATAGACAAAATGTAACTGATGTATAGAATATAATTTTAATTCAAATTTACTTCAATAAAAAATGTCGAACAGCTCACACAATCTTTTACTAAAAGATATTTTCCAAAATTCGTTATCAGCACGAAGCTCTGTAAAATGAGCTAATTGTTCCATTTTTTCATTTTGAAGTCGTTGTGGCATTGTTTTTTTTGTGTATAGTAAATAAATACGTCTGACAAAGAAAAAACAAAAGTTTCAATATGTCAGGGCATCACGAGAAAACAGGGTCAAGCCTGCATTCATTGGCAGGAATATATTTAAAGGGAAGAGACGACTATGCTTCATGGAAATTTAAAATGCGCATGTATCTTCTACATGAAAATTTGTGGAATTGCATAGTCGGATACCCTGCGGGTGATGCCACTCCCGTTGACGTCAAGGTAAGAACTGACGAAATTACCTTAGCGAAAATTTGCTTAACCTTGTATGGTCCAGCAATTACGCACGTCAGAAGCAGTAAGACTGCGAAGGAAGCGTGGAACGCTTTAGCAGCTTCCTACGAAGATAAGTCCATGGGTCGTACATTGGCTTTGGAGAGAAAGCTATATAGATACCATTTAAGTGACTTTCAAAGCATGGAGCTGTATATAGATGCTGTAATGTCAACAGTGCAAGATCTGGCAGACATAGGGAAAGTTACCGAAGACAGTTCAGTAGCTGCAATCTTATTAGGAGGATTGACATCCCGTTTTGATCCGTTGATCATGGCGTTAGAAAGCTCTACAGGAGGGATTTCAACTGAATTTTTAAAGAGTAAACTATTAACAGACTTTGCGAGGTCAGCTGAATCTGAATCATCTACGTCTGATGCAGCGTTAAAAGCAAAGCACAAACCAAGTAAAAAACCAAAAGTTCGAAAAATAATTAGCTACACCTGTAAAAAGCCCGGTCATAAAGTACCAGACTGTCCCTTGAATAAAAAGAACAAGGAAAGATGTGAGCAAGGTAACATTTCAAACTTATTCGGTGCTTTGAATACTGCTGGAGAAATAAAATCTGACAAATGGTACGTAGATTCTGGAGCTAGTGCACATATGTCTGGTAGATCTGATTGGATGGAAAATATTAGAGATTTTCCAGTTACCAAAGTGACAATTGCAAATGGTGATACCTTATTTAGTGCTGGAATAGGCAATGTTCCTATTGTAAATAATTTTGAGAAAAATGTAAAGAATATTTCAGATGTTGTATTTGTGCCAGGTTTAAATACAAATTTAATTTCTGTAAAGAAAGCCACACAAAATGGCTTTTCTGTTCTTTTTGATACAAAAGGTTGTACATTTTTTGACACTTCTACTTTTTCTTATACAGGTGATGCTGTTTGTCACGGGTCTTGTTGTGGTGGATTGTACACTTTAGATTGTACTGTAAGTTCACCCAAATCCTTATCAGCGTTCGAAGTACAAAGTGACGTTTCAAGTTATCGCCTATGGCATAAGCGACTTGGTCACTTATGTCGTATAGGTTTAGACGCTCTTAACAAAGCAAATCCAGACATTTCGTACAAAGACATAGATAAGGAACCCTGTATAGCATGTATAGAAGGTAAGCAAGCTAGGAAACCTTTTAAGAAAGTACGTTACCACAAATCGTCTTCTAAGTTAGAACTGATTCATTCGGATCTTTGTGGACCGATGTCTGATTGCTCTTTTCAAGGCAATAAATATTTTCTAATTTTTGTAGACGATTATACTCGTATGATTTATATATATTTTATTAATTCTAAAGATCAAGTCAAAAGTAAGTTTAGTATGTTTAAAGCCATGGTAGAAAGGGAGACCGGTTTAAAAATTAAAACATTGCGGTCAGATAATGGTACTGAGTACGTAAACAGCGAGTTTTCTGACTACCTAAAAGGAGAAGGCATAAAGCATGAAACAACTGTTCCATATAGTCCTCAACAAAACGGCCTATCTGAAAGAACGAATAGGTCGATTGTAGAAAAGGCACGTTGTATGCTTTCCGATAGTTCTCTCCCTAAAGGATACTGGCAGGATGCAGTCGAGACTGCTGTCTACTTAAAAAATAGATGTCCTCACAGGAGCCTCGATGGTCAGACACCTTTTGAAAAATGGCATGGTGAGAAACCAAGTTTATCTTATTTAAAAGTCTTCGGTTGTCGTGCAATGGTCAAAATTCCAGATGCTCGAAGAAATAAGTTGGATCCCAAAGCTAAAGAGTATATTTTCGTTGGATACTCAGAAGATCCTCGAAGTTACTATTTTCGGGAACCAAATTATCCAAGAAGATTGACCAAAGCGAGAGACGTAGTTTTCTTCGAAGGAGTATTCTGCGATTTGAAAGCTGAAGACAAAGAAATTGGTAATTCTTCAAATATTTTTAATATAACTCATTTAAACACAGATCAGAATCAAAGGTGCAGTCATCAATTGACGGAGGAAGCTGAAGTGGCGCCGCTCCTTGTGGAGCAGGTACAAAATAATTCAGATTTTCCTAGGATAAGTGATGAAATTCCTACTGACGATATCAATACAGTGACGCAGACTGTCGATTTATTTGAGGAACGATATCCACTTAGGAATAGGCTACGTCAACGTTTTGATGCAAACCTTATTAGCCAAGCTGACTACACAGACGATCCCCAAAGCTATAAAGAAGCTGTGGACGGAGGCGATAGTTATCAGTGGACATTAGCAATGCAAGATGAGTATAATTCACTAATAAAGAAACATACTTGGGACCTAGTGGATAGACCAAATAAAAGGGTGATACCATGTAAGTGGGTCTTCAAGTGTAAAAGAGATGCAGAAGGTTCTATTGTCAAATATAAGGCAAGGCTGGTGGCGAAAGGTTTTAATCAAGTTTGTGGTGTTGATTACAATGAAACCTTTTCACCAGTGGTGCGAAATTCTTCTTTACGAACTCTGTTTGCCTTGGCTGCAGAGATGGGTCTTAATATGCACCACTTAGACGTGGATACTGCATTTCTGAATGGAGATCTAGAAGAAGAAGTATATATGCAACAACCGGAAGGTTTTTATAAGCAAGGTGCAGAGAACAAAGTTTGCTTATTAAGGAAATCGTTATATGGCCTAAAACAGGCTGCACGAGCATGGAATATAAAATTAAATGAAATTTTATCAATTATAGGTTTTAAGCAGACCTCTTCCGAAACTTGTATATACTTAAAAAGTTTTAATAATGAAACTGTCATACTCACTGTATATGTCGATGATATTATTTTATTTTACAAAGAAAAAATGTCATTGGACATTGTCAAAAGTGATTTGGAAAAATATTTTTCATTAAAGGATTTGGGTCCATTAAAATATTGTTTGGGCTTAAATATTACGAATGACGAAAATAAGAACATATCAGTCAGCCAAAAAACATATATAAAAGTTGTTTTGGAACGTTTTGGTATGAAAGATTGTAAGGAGAAGTCAAAAAGAGTGAGCAGAGCTGTGAGTATCCTTACCAAAACTTAATGGGATGTTTAATGTATATAGCTGTAAATACTAGGCCTGATATAGCTTACGCTGTAAGTTATTTGAGCCAATTCAATAACTGTTATGACAAGAGTCATTGGTTGGCAGCCAAGCGTGTTTTACAGTATTTAAAAGGAACTGTAGACTACTGTATTACTTACAGGAAGACGGGTAAACTATTATGTGGGTATACAGATGCGGATTGGGCAAATTGTGAAATTGACAGACGCTCCTACACTGGTTATTGCTTCAAGCTAGCAGATGGCCCTATCAGTTGGGAATGTAAGAAGCAACCAACGGTAGCTTTATCCTCAACGGAGGCCGAGTACATGGCGTTAACTAGTGCCGCTAAGGAGGCAATTTTTCTTAGGAGGTTAGTATTTGACATTACTGGTAACACTGATAAGGTTACGTTATTTAGTGATAGTCAAAGTGCGCAAAAAATTGACTTAAATCCAATCCACCACAATAGGGCAAAACACATTGATACAAAGTATCATTTTATAAGAGAGAAAATTGCTGAAGGCGTAATAAATATACAATTCTTGCAAACTAATAAAATGCCAGCAGATATTCTGACTAAGCCTGTAAATTGTATAGCACACCTTAGGTGTACTTCGGAATTAGGTTTAGTTTAAAGCTGTAAATATGTTTTCGTTTTTAAGGTTATTAGTTTGTAGTATATTGTATTATTTTCTATTACTTTGTTTTTGCCTTGTTTTCATATTTTCTCTTATTTTGTCTATTTCCATTAAGGGGGGTATGTTGTAAAACCTTATTTAATGTCATAGACAAAATGTAACTGATGTATAGAATATAATTTTAATTCAAATTTACTTCAATAAAAAATGTCGAACAGCTCACACAATCTTTTACTAAAAGATATTTTCCAACAGATAGTAACTCGATCTGTCTGTCTGAATACCGAAAATGGACATAGATACTTTTCATCCCGGGAGATGGGATAGTTTGCGTTATAAATAAATTTTAAAAAGTAAATCTTATGAGGGCAATTAGCACCAATATAAAAATATAAAACAAATTAACCTGTTTTATCGCCGGCTGTTTAAAAAAGAGGTACGCACTAAAGTTTGACCCGCGGAAAAGCCGCGGGGTAAACTCTAGTATTATATAAAACATCTTGTAGTCGGTGCAAAGTAAAACATGAAAATTACCTACTATATTTTGAAAATGACTAAGCACCGACTTTAAGATCTTTTAGATAATATATATTAAAAATAAGATATTATAATTAAAAATAGCTTTAGATATAAGTTATTTTATACTTTTTAGTTTTTGCAAGTCGGCTTTTTTAAACGAAGTTTTTTTTATATGTTACTTTTTAGTGTCCTAGCTATGAGTAGGCCTACGAAAGGTGCCGCGCGCCTTAAAAAATATAGGTCCCAAGAAACGGGAACGGAAAAAAATAATATAAAAATGTTCGTAAAAGAAAACTACTGGGCCAAACTATGTTAAATTTTTAGGGGCCCAAATGGCAACAATTCCGCATCAAACTAAAGAAGAATCACGTAAATTTGATCATAAATCTGTGTAATTGGTGTACATATAGAACGGAATTGAAAAAAAATCATAAAAAATGTTCTTAAATGAAAACTACTGGGCCAAAGCACATTAAATTTTTAGGAGACCAAATGGCAAGTATTCCGCATCGAACTAAAAAAGAATCACGTAAATCGGATCATAAATTTCAGAGTAATCGGTGTACATATGGAACGGCATGAATTTTTTTTCATAAATAAATGTTCATAAAATGAAAACTACTAGGCCAAAGTATGTTAAATTTTCAGGGGACCAAATGGCAACTATTTCGCGTTGAAGTAAAATAAATTACGTAAATCGGATCATAAATCTCAGAGTAATCGGTGTACAAACATAAAAAAACATACCGACCAAGTTGAGAACCTCCTCCTTTTGGAAGTCGGTTAAAAACGATGGAGAATTATAAATATCAGTTTGTTTTTTGTGACGCTTTCAAGCCCTAATTACCTAACATATCATCCCAGTTTGTCAAGGGTATAGAGAAAATAGATGGCAGCTTTCATAAAAAGTTAATGATCCCACGGAATAGACCTCAGAGTAGCTTATAGTTATGTACTCGTAATGTGTACATTACGAGGAAAGACCAATATAACCAAAAATTTAGCTGCGTTCAAGTTGAATTGGCGCCACTGTTGCAATTCACTAATCAAATCCAACTGTCATGGCAACGCGTACGACAATGCCAGTACAACTTTTATATGTCGCTCTCATATTTATTTCCAACTTCTCTAGTTGGTACTTACGGGTATTCATCAAGTTATTTTGAATTAAAATTTGAATACATTTACAAAATCTCATTAACGCCAGCGAAGCTGCGGGCAAAGACTAGTATAACTAAATATAAAAACAAAAAAGATTAATCTTTAAAACTTACGTGAACAAAACTCAGAACCTTCATAAACATAAAAACTACAGTATATTGATACCTAATGGCTACCTAATCGCTTCACCTTGTACTTACAAAGAATAAATTAACTTCTTTATAGAGACCTAAACAATTACTCAGACAGGAAGGTTA
Source organism: Dendrolimus pini (assembly GCA_949752895.1). Lineage (NCBI taxonomy): Eukaryota > Metazoa > Arthropoda > Insecta > Lepidoptera > Lasiocampidae > Dendrolimus > Dendrolimus pini. Next base: position 12,344,448 of record OX457125.1, on the reverse strand, counting down.
AAAGTACACTAAAGAAATAAATCGGACTATCACGATTACTAGCCATAATCGTCATTTTGTAAAAATATTTCAAATCTACATACTTATTTCTAGTCTATTTATTTATACAGCGACGCCTGATTCGCAAATTAACGATATAATTGAATTCAATACAACGTACAAATTAGGATAATAACGTAACCGATTCAAAGTTTGTCGTAAATTTACATTATAATACAGGCATCATCATCCTAGCATTAATTCCCGTTTCAGTTTGAAACCTCCGCCGAGGTCAACTTTCTTGCTTGTGTTTCTAACTTGACGCCGTCTTTGACATTCCTCCCTATTAGACCTTTGTCGCACATAGTATTCCGTACCACGCTAAGCCAACAATCCTCCGACCTACCCCTTCTACTGGGACTGGCATAGGCGGCATAGCTATACATTTATTACCTATTTATTAACAGGTTTTCGTAGAATGTAACCGTCGTACCAACGTAGTCGACTCTCTTGCAGTTTGTCTGCTATGGCATGTACGTTGTCACAGATATGAGAGTAAATACTCATCTCCGTAATAAGCAGCTGCAGTTCGTGTGGCACAAGACGTATATATGATATAACAATATTTAAAAGAAAAAAATACATTTGGGTGCGTGCCCGGTCCGATCCGCACTCGGGGTTAACCTGCGTAGTTATCTTTAGAGCAGAGGGCGTAACAGAGGGCACTCGTTGAGTCGTTCCGAATGTCATTGCGAAAATTTCTATGTTACGCGTCCGAATAATTTAGTGATAAGAAATTGTCTTCTCATATTTATTAATTATATTTTATCGATCATTATTAATAAAAATTATTGGGAACATATTTCAAATTAATAAAAAATATTTAAAATTCTCAAAAAATCGTACTTAGGTATATACTAAATCCATGTCCATGATAAGACCTGGTAATGTTGAAAATATCATTAAGAATCAGTAATGCACCACAAAGCAAAAATTTACAACAGATTTATAAGATCATAGTAGAGTTAATGTAAATTACTAAAAGCATTTAGTAATAACACATCACATCATTTAAATTATTATCTCATGACCAAGTTAGATAAGTGTTTTATAGAGAAAATTTTAATTTTTTTGCGAACACATAAAAAGCGCGGGAATTTGGTACACGTGACGAATAGCTGCGAATGGCGCGATTACTCGTTGCGCTACGATATAACGAAGATCTCAGTGCCTGTACGCCATCGGTTATCACGGCAACACGCGTCAATGTTCATGACATTGGCACATATGAATCAAGGTCATTACTACCGCAATACGTTCGTTAGATAGGAATCTCACATGACCATAAAGATACCGAAGATCAATCATTTCATTTTGACTTAACTAATCCTGATGTGATATTTTGTTCATACTTGATAAGATTAAAAAGATATACAGCCACATGAATATCTAAAAATTAAAAACTTATAATAGTAGAATAAAATAATACCAAAAAAATATTTTTTTTATCCAAAAGTTTTTTCTTTATTTATAAGAGTGTTTGGTCAGCAGTATTGACTATGCCATCCTCATAGGAATCCAAAAGTTACAATAATGTACTTTATATTGTATAACTAATATTATATATGTGATCATGATGTGATGTCACAACGAGCGTCACAAAATTTTGCATATGTTGTCAGGGGTATAAAATAGTATATAGGTAATCGCATTTCATCAACAACAACAAAAAAAGTACTGCTCCCTTGGGATAGCATTTTATTGGCACCATCAGTTTAATGTGTTGCTGTCATGGCTAGTTAATTCCACCTTCACTAGATGTCATTAGAGGTATTTATCGTAAGTAGTTACTTTAAATGACAAATTTCGACACTTGTGAATTATAACATGCCCACGTCATAACATACCAATACTTTTTGATGCAAGTGAAGCCGTTGGCAACAGCTAGTGATTTATATTCTGATTCCAATTGGACTAACATTAAAGTATACACTGTTAATTGATATTTCATGCAAATAAATACTATTAAATGTTCAATTTAGTGCAAATTTCAAATAAATGACAAACAACTAGTACTAGTTTAAGTATTTTCATATGTAACATGTGCATGGTGAAATATTTAATTAGAAGAACAGTTATTTTAAAAAACATATTAATATTGGACAATCAGTTATTATAAAGTATAAAATAGTTCAAAGATTGAATGACAACCATTGACACACAAAAAACTCAATGCAATAAAAGAAATCCCAAGTCCTTAAACTTTGCATACCATTATAAGATAATCTTATTGTATGAGACATAGTTTTAGTGATATATCTTAAATGTTTAAAATCAACAATAAGTGCTAAAAAGACATGTTTGGGCTTATAAAAAAAGCCATGTTTCTATTAACTTTTTCACAACTGTTTAAATACAAATACATCATAATACCATTTTGATTCTGTATAAGAATGTTATATGATGACCTTTCCTTGGTCATGACTGGATAATATAATTCATATTTTTAGATTTTTATCCCAAATCAGTGTTAAAATAACATTTATGGAAAATACTGTAAGGTAGGGTAAGGTCTATGGTCAAAATTTAATAACTTTCAGATGATTATTGTTCAATGTAGTATTGTTTAACGTAGTAGTAATCCTAGTTATACTAAGACCTTGGATATAAATATGTGCAAACTCTATAGATGTACCAAAATTAGATACTACTCATTCTATTAGAACTACATTGAAATGCCACTATGAACTATTTTTTATATCAAAGATATACTAATAGTATCCAAATTAATAGCCCTATACAAACATAGTTTCATTTGGTAATATTAATTACTAAATTCAAATATACATTTTTTGTTTAGTATGAAGACAACAACAGACGAATTTATTATATCGTGTAAAAGACCTACTAAATGCATAATATACAACAATTTGACAATAGGATAAAGACCAATAAAGCACCTATTCTGAGTTAGAAATTATAGTTACTTGAATAAATTAAATGCTTATTCTTCAAACACGGCAGCAATTATCGGTATGAAGCTAATAAGAAATGAAATTATTTTATGATCTATTTTTGAAATAAAATTACAAAGTCTCAAGTCAAATATATGATTCTCATATAGAAATTAGTTGTTTACCCCTACAATTTTCAACATTATGTAACAATAACATGATTCTTTTCATGATTTTATGTTTATGTCGCATATTGCAAAGGTTAATCATTAGTAATACCACAAGCATGCGATAACGGAGTAACTAAGTACGTTTTATAAATAATTAAGTAAAATATATGTTTAAAAGTAATAATAATACTATAAATAAATTACCCGCATTTTTTTATTAAACGTTTATGGTTTAATTAATATTTGGCCCTGATGATTAAGCGTTGAATTATCCACTCGCTAGTCCGGTAACTGCCGGACCAATATGGTTTATCGGTTATTAAAACAAGGACTCTAAGCAGGGCCGGATATAGCTAACGGTAAAACCTAACCCGAAACATTACTGTACATACATATTGAATGGATTGAACCCAAAATAATTTTTTATTCACGTTACATAACATCGAAGTCAAAATGTGGATGCAAAAGGTTATAAAAAAGGGGCACCGAATTAAATGACTGTTAAGTAAAAAAAATAACGTTACATATGAAAGTATTTATACAGGATTATAATTACCTGTACTTCAACTAATCTGGAAGTGCTGATCCTGAAAAGAGCCATATTTGAACCCACCGAGCGCTAACTACCGCACACAACTAACAAGATAGTACAGTAGAGTCAGTACCAACCTTGCCACACTTGCCAGCGATCGATCGCTTTCGCAAGTAGGGATGCAACCGATATGTCAATATTTTTAAATATCGGTATACGTTCATAAAATATGTAAATTCGATTTTTATGTAAGCGATATTTGTCAACAGTATTTTTTTCAAATGATTTAAAATAAAGTAATTTATAAACGATGTTTAGTGAAAAATGTTTTCTAAACCATGTTTTATGAATGACAAGTATTTGTGACCGATATTTAAAAATGATTTTTGCGAATGATGTGTGGTGTCATTAATACTCTTTGCTACTTTCAGTTATACTAGACTGCTATATTATAGATATAACCAATATATAATTTTGGACATTGTTATTTGTACTGTAAATTTTAATAAAATAAAAGAAATAATTCTTAGTTATTGGTTTATTATATTACGACATGATATTTTACGATTGATATTATATGAACAGTGTCCCGTCGGCTCCCTTTAAGTCAAAGTATCGACATACCAAAAGGCGCAAGACTAATATCACTATCTCATAATATAGCAAGAAAAGAATATATATCCATTTCATACAAAGCCTATATAAACAGAGTGAGATAACAACACAAAAACAATCACTGCGCAAGCGCAAAAAGCGCACATATATGTACTAAAAGTATGCGGGGAAGTAGGACGATGTTATAGATTAACATAAATTAAACTATTAATAACATAAGTACAGACGCAAATTAAAATATAGTTATTTTTAAAGAGGAAATATTCTATATAGGAAATCGTTGTTTATGAATGATATATCGAAATACCTTTCATAATTATCGATATTTAACTTTCAAAAATAGTGTTACGTACGAGCGGGGGTACGCACTTATGGATTGGAAGAAAATACCAGTTTTAAATTTAAAAGCTTTTATTGACTTACACAGCCGCACGTAGTACCTCTCTGCAGGGTTGCCCCTATACGCACGACCGACGATGCACAGTCCCGACGATAAGTTGTCACACCCTCAATACCGTCGCCGATATTGCGCAGACCACCTCCAATATTATCGCGCGTAGCTCGCTTCTGGTTTCCCTCTCGAACTACGCTACACACCTCCTTCGCGTATCTGTCCATCAAACTTCTCACTAAATTCACCACTTAGTTCGTCTCTGTCCTCTATTAACCTTCTCTAATATCGCACTTGTCGTTTCACCGTCTTGGACTGAACTCAACTTTAAACTGCAACCTTCAACTCTAAACTGCCCGGTAGGCGCGCCATACGCTGTTTATATACCCGGAAAAAATTTCTAGAACCCCTCTATCCATCTCTGTCTCTTCCTTCCCGAACCTTCTGTTCGGGAACTTTCGTTTATACATCTATCCCTTTCTAACATCTATCTATCTCTTTCTTTCAGTCATCGTCTATCCCTTTCTAACGTCTATCTATCTATTTCTTTCGTTTATCGTCTATCTCTTTCTAAATATATCCGTCCTTGTCTTTTCCTTCCAGAAATTTCTAGTTCTTTCTAAAAGTTCTAAAACTGATTTACGCTGCTGGGCAGTTCCACCCTCGGTCGCCACAATAGCGATATTTTTATGGGTGATAATCATCCCTATTCGCCAGTAGAAAATATGCTGCCTGACAGAGTTTTTGGCGGGAACTAAAGGAGATGTGCTGTGCAGTTTTATTTTCTAAAAATGTGTAAAATTACTCTAAAATGAACAATAGTTGTAGGATATTGATAGTTTTCGAGTAGTAATTATGTGTTTTGTGGGAAATGTGAACTGTATAGTCAAATGTGGCCTTTTGAGTTGTCACAAGAACTCCGTTGAATGGCACTAGCTGATTACCTACAGTTCAGCTGTGCTACACATAGGCTTAAGAATATGAAGAAACTAAATGTCTTGTATATTATAAACTAAGATCTGGCTTAAAGGCCTAGCTGCCAAGCCATAAACCTAAATAAAAAATGCTGCCTGGCAGCAGTTGAGATATTGACTTTGACGTTAGGAGGTGGAGTCGCTCTCTGATCATCGGTATATCAGATTTGAGCTTACCACCCCCTCCTCCGGTCCGAGCCCTGTTCATCGCCCCCCTCTCCTCCCGCGTTGGGCCCTTACCAAGCTCGATCCGGAGCAGGCCGAGGAGTGGGCACTCTCGGAAAGCTGGGCCTACCCAGCCGATTTTGCGAATTTGGATACACAGGCAGAGCACATGCGCAAAACCCTGACGAGGGTTTGCGACGCGGCGATGCCTCGCGTCTCCAAGCGGCAGCCTCCGTGCAAGAAATCGGTCCACTGGTGGACCGAGGAGCTGGGCGAGATGCGAAAGGCAGTTCGCATCAGTAGCCGCAGGCTCAAACGCTGCAGGGCGCGCCGTCCTCCGGACTTCGTCGCGGAAAATGGACTCGTGGGCGAGTTTAGGGAGGCCAGAAAGGCCCTTTCGATTGCAATATTGCGATCGAAAGCCCGGGCTCGGGCCGAGCTCCTCGAGACGCTCGATCGGGACCCTTGGGGGCGCCGGACCGTGGGGCCCGCAACAAGTTGCGGCCTTGCACATCCACGGTCACGGAATCGCTCGAACCCGAGGTGCTTCGGTCGGTTATCGATGGGCTCTTCCCGGATCCGGGGAACTTCACTCCCCCCAGTATGGGTCCACCCATTCCCGACACCCCCACGGACGAGGAGCCTCACTCCATCTCCGAGGGGGAGCTAGACGTCGCCCTGGACCGGCTCCGGGGCAGGAAGACGGCACCGGGACCCGACGGGGTTCCAGGTCGACTCCTCTTCCTGGCTGCGAAACATCTACGCAGCCAGCTGCGGGACCTCTTCGAAGCCTGTATTCGCGCAGGTAGGTTCCCGTCGCAATGGAAAGAGGGGCGTTTGTGCCTAATTCCTAAGGGAGGTCGGCCTCCCAACGATCCGTCCGCCTGCAGGCCCATAGTGCTGCTGAACGAGGTCGCCAAGGTCTTCGAGAAGATCTTGGCGGAGCGACTTGTGAAGCATCTAGACGCTGTGGAGCCGGGGCTATCAGATACGCAGTTCGGGTTTCGGCGGAGGCGCTCCACGATGGACGCCTTCGAGACGCTGCGAACGTTGACGGACGAAGCCGTCCAAGCGAAGGACGTCGTTCTTGCAGTGTCGCTAGACATAGCGAACGCCTTTAACAGCCTCCCTCATGAGACGATCAGGGAAGGGCTCCGCGCGCACGGAGTCCCCCCGTACCTCACGAGGATGTTGGGCGAGTACCTGCGAGATCGGCACATCCTTTGGGAGGGCGGTGAGTCCGCCAACCACGTGTTAGGTCGGCGATGTGTCGCGTGCGGCGTTCCACAGGGATCGGTCCTCGGGCCTATCCTTTGGAACGTAGGCTATGACTGGATCCTCCGAGTGACGGTCCGGTCCGGAGTAGGGCTGATCTGCTTTGCGGACGACACCCTACTCACGGCACGCGCTGCGTCTTTCGCGGAATCCGTGGACGTCGCCAACGACGGGTTGGCGATCGTCGTAGATCGAATAGCTAGGCTGGGCTTGAAGGTCTCCACCGCGAAAACGGAGGCCGTCATGTTCCATAGGAAATTCCGGAATCCTCCCCCGGACTTGTCCGTTACAGTTCAGGGGGTGGCGATTAGAGTAGGGCCCAAGATGAAATATCTTGGGCTAGTTCTGGACGGGAAATGGCTGTTCAAAGCGCACTTTGAGCAGCTAGTTCCCAAACTTGTGAATTCCGCGGGCGCACTCTCCAGGGTTCTCCCTAACGTGGGGGGGCCGGGGGGTGCGACGCGGAAGCTTTATTCCGGCATCCTGAGGAGTATGGCACTCTACGGTGCGCCCGTCTGTTCCGATGCGCTTCACCGCCACAACCGAACCCTGCTGCACCGCGCGCAGCGGGTTCTGGCCGTGAGGACCATACGGGGGTACCGCACAGTGTCGTGGTCGGCGGCGACTCTCTTGGCAGGCGAGCTGCCCTGGCCTCTCCAGGCAGACGTCCTGTCCAGAGTTCGTCGCGCCCAGCAGGATGCCCTAGCTAGAGGACTGACCTTCTGTCAAGTCGAATTAGAGACGGTCAGGAAGCGGGAAACCGCCTCCTGCCTCGTCGCCTGGTCTCGTGACCTCGAACACCCTGTGGCCGGCGGCTATACGGTGGATGCAATCAGGCCGCAGCTGGAGAGATGGGTCACCCGCACCAGCGGAACCCTGACCTTCAGGACGACTCAGATACTGACCGGACACGGTTGTTTCGATCAGTATCTGTTTCGCATTGTGGGCTGCTTGCCTTCCCCGGACTGCCGCCAGTGCGGCGCACCCGATACGGCGTTCCACACGCTTGTTGAGTGCGCTGCATGGACGCCTCAGCGTTTCGAGCTCGAGACACACGTAGGAGCCGTCCGATCGCTTGGCGACTTGGTAACGGCCATGTTGCACAGCGACGACCGCTGGGAGTCTGCGGTTACTTTCTGTGAGGCAGTAATGTCTCTCAAAGAGGCCTCAGAAAGGGACAGGGAGCGAAGTCCTGCAGCGCGTGCTAATGTCTCCACCCGAGGTCGCCGGCCTTCAGCTGGCACCCGGAGAGGCAGGTACGCGCATTACTTCCCTCCCTGAGTTAGGTTCCGGTACGAGGGGCCCCTTGCTACTAGGCAACGCAAGGGATTAATCTGCCCCCGTTTCGAAGTGGGGTGTGTTCTCCCAGGGCACACTCCAAGCACTTTATTGCGCTGGATCGACTGTTGCGTAACTATGTTCTATATCTCAGTCTTTCCTTCACAACAAAAGCGCAGGGTCGACAGGGAGGAGGGGGTTTTTAGTGGGTATTGAGGTTGCTCGCCCGTGCGGCATCGCTCTGAGTCTTCCACACTCCTCAGTGTCAAGCCATCGCGGACGGAGCGCAAACAAAGCATACTATTGCTAGCGTTCCCGCCCCCGGTGGATGCGCGCCGTTTCCTAGTGACGGCCCTGAGAGTGCGTAAATCGGTTAGCATTTTCCCTCGCCTCAAAAAAAAAAAAAAAAAAATTGACTTTGACGTTTCTGAGCCTTTTTTTGATGCGCAGCGCTTAATACATTTACCCCATTGCACCACGCCGAGTCCCGAGTCTCTCTCGCCTTCTCCGCTGTGGGGGTGAAACCGGATCGCGGCGATAAGCGCCGCGCAACGTGTGCGAAGACTCTGGGCGGAACCAACTACTCTGTTATACCTAAAGGTGCGTCCCATACCCGGCGCTTACGTGGAAGAACATGAGATGACGAGCGAAGCTGCACCCATTGTTCAAGCGCAGCGGCGGGATGCAGAGTGACTCATTTCACCAACAGAGATTGGACCCATCGCATCCTCACAATGCACGGACTTCTTCGTTGGAATCATGGGAGATTTTGCGCATATCTGTCTCCGGAGGCCAATCTGACGACGGCGTCCGGGGAGCGAACCTTGATAAGCACGTCCGCCTGGATCCCAGGGCGGAACTCTCGCCAAGAGTGTTGCCGCCATCCATAACACCGTACGATATCCCTGAATGTACCTTCACCGCCAGGGTCCGCTGAGTTCCCCTCAACAGAGTCCTATTGTGGCGGTGGGCGGCGTGATTTCACAGGGGAGAATTGTACAGTGACATTCATGAGAACCTCCGTTTTCGCGGGGTAGACCCTCAAGCCCAGCCTACCAAAACGTTAAAACACGGCGTTGGCGAAGTCCACAGATTCCGAGTACGAGGCGGCACGTGCCGCGAGTAGCTTGTCATCCGCGAAGCAGATTAACCTTATCCCAGGCATGACCGGTTCCTGAAGGAGCTAGTCAACGTTTTTGTGCCAATTTAAATTTTTCAGTACTTATAAGCCACACAAATTGCTAATGCGCCTGGCGGCCATGTTGGTGACGTCAGTACCGTTAGTAAAAAACAGTTTTTTGATATTTACGTCGCATGAGACAAAGTGGCTTACTTGGCGCTGACAAAAAACAAGTGGTTTATATCGACGAGACGTGGATACACGCCCATTACACAGCCAAAAAGTGTTGGCAGTCCGACACGGATGTTGGAGTGAAAAAAATGATAGCCCTGGTCGCCGCTGAATTATAGTTAGGATTCAACAACGCTCTTTTAATGTTTAAAGCGGATATAAAAACAGTCGATTATCATGACCAGATGAATACTCAAAATTTCACGAAATGGTTACAAGAAAAGCTTATACATATATCATGTGAAGAGACTGGAAGAACTGGCGAAAAGATACATTGGTCAACGAGTTATTTATTATTAACACGGGAAATGATACTCATTCTAACGAGACATCAGACTCGGATACCAATTCTGAGTTTGATGTAGATTATATGAGTGGAGTTGAAGAGTTAATATATATTATCTAAAACATCTTAATAATAATAGCTTTAGAAATACGTTATTTTATACATTTTACTTTTTTAATAAATGAGAATATTACGTTTTGTTAACTATAACTTTTTTTGATGATGACGTCACAAGGGTGTTAATTTGACAAGGTTCCAGCACATTACCAATTTGCGATTAAGTCAAATTCAAAACGGCAGGCGAAGGTACTAAATAATTGAAGACATGAGTGGATGAAGGTGATAAGTAGCATAATTCCAATTCTGAGTAAATCGAGATAAAAGTTTTACTTTTATTTTAAACTGAACTGAACACCTTTTTCAACTCTTTATTTTTTAAATATGCCTTATATCTATACTCTAGTCTGTAGTCATTTGGTATCGACTTATAACCTTCATCTACGCAAAAATAAGCAAAAAACTGAATATGCGACATATCACCTTCATCCACTCTCGTCTTCAATTATTACAACTAAAATATCTTTTGGTTTAAGAGCTTAGGAACGGTATGAAAGAAGGATAAATTAAAAGAAAACTCTTGTTATATAACATACTTTTATGGAATTTTTGTTGTTTTTAAAATGTTAATTTAAAATTTTATAACAAATTTTTTTTACACGCACTACTCAAGTTTAGTTAACTTGTTCTTATGCCTGCCCCCTTAGACAAGTGGCATTAGCGCTAAATAAATAGAATAAAAATGTATGCGAATGACATATCGTTACGCTAAGCATTTTGTCATTCCCATACATTTTCATTCAATTCGGTAAGCGCTAATGCCACTTGTCTAGGGGGTTGTAAGTTTTACCCGCGTAAGCCTCGAAGGCTAGGTGTGCAACAACGCACTCATCCTTTCACGACTTGCCAGAGTCCGGTTAAAAAAAAAATAGTGTCTGCTTGGCCTTAGAAACTTATGCGAGTAATAGTAGCAGATATAAGGCAGGGCTTAATAAAATATTTCCACTATATAATAACAATTTGTCTTTTTCATGCTTAAATCTATAAATACGTAAGTAGCTCAGCTTGCACATCTGTTTGTTCCTTCACCACGGCATTGTTCTTTCGACAGTGGGCAAGAAGGCAGAATGATTTTAGTCTCGGAAGATGGTTACTCAGCGTAGCTGAACTAATTACATGGCCAGTTCCTATATCTTACTACTTATCACTATCTTTTTTCACCAGGCGTAGAATTTTGACATTACTTCTATGGATCTAACGTAAATTTTTAACCGATAGTAAGCCAAAGGAACGGTTAGCAAGATACAGGACGCGGCTATTAACATACGAGTATATATAACAAAGGTGCAAATAAGGTAGATTTTACTTCATAAAATAAATGATTCCCGCCACCGAAACCAGACATAACGCTCTAGTTATTATATAATATTATTTTATCGCTTCATATAATTTATCTCAGAGAAGACCAATGCGAAGTAGCTTCAGAAGACTCATGATCTATTAAACTATCGAGAGTATTCAGACTTAGAGATGGAACCTCTTCTTCCTCAATGTCTTCGTAATCGTCGCTGTTTTCTTCTTCTTCAACAACTTCATTATCTGGCACGTCCTCGAAACTTGGAGTTTCTTCTACTTCAAAGTGTTCACCTGCACCTGTTGATATTAAGATCTTTTCATTTATTCTAATATGATTAATCGTATAATTTAGTGCGTAGTTAAATCCGCGGGTGCATATTAAGGGCAATAAACAAAAGATCATTAACAAACTTCTGCAGTCATCTATAATTTTCAACTCCCCTAAATTAGAAATACATTAGGGTTTCGTTTACTTTCCGATATGTACATAATTAAGTACATTGGTAACCAATGGCCTTCAGTATCTTGACATCCCCTTGACTTTAAAACTCAACTTTGGTTTAAGCAAGTTAGAACTTTGTGCCATAACACTTGTGAAGCACATGATCATCCAAGCATTTCTACTACATATTAGTCTTTAAGATGGTTCCGCTAGATACCATCTGGAAGGATCAAAGTCGATATAAAGGGGAGACCAATCTTTACGCGCAACACCACCAAATAAAACAACTGACCTGTGCCTGTGTATTCAGATTCATAGATTCTGTAAGTCGATAGTATAGTAGTCTATAGTGAATAGAGGATCTAGTAAGTACATATGATATGAATATACACTCTAAATAGCAGTCAGTCTTAAAATAAATAAAAAACTTATTTGATGTTTGATGATCTAATAAATACAGCAATGATTATATTATTAACAATATAATCATGTCACTTTGATATGCTCCGTAAAGGCAACAAATGTTTATTTTTAATGTAATTTGGCTAAGACATTTTAAGAAATAGAATGTCTGTGCTCTTACAGAGAAAGAATATTAGTTCTTGCGAATATGTGCCCGGGCGCACTTGTAGTATGAGGAGACTAAACAATCCATATGTAGGGTATTTGCCCATCTAGTTAGCTAGCACCCTTGGTCTAGAGCACGAATCCTCAAACTTTTTAGTCTTAGGACCACACTGGCTACTCCAGTAAGTTCCAAGTGCTAAAACAATAATCTCACTAGTATTTTTACAAGTTTTACGGTATTAGTGAGATTAATTTTCTTTTTTAATATGCTTCATAAAATTATTAGACTTTGGAAACCTAGGGACATATTGGTTTGAACTAGATAAGGTTTTGATCAATTGACTTAAATTTAAAAAAAATTATTAAAGAACATTGACATGATTTCTCACAATCTGATGACTAAAATTATACAAATTGAAAAAAACATCTATCCTCAGTTGTATGTATAACGCCCACCCCTTGTTTTTAGTTCTTTCAAGGCTTTACTACACCATTGTAAATCGTAATATAGACTACATCTTCCTGTTTAATTTCATACATACAAAGTGGTTTCTGACAAAAATAGCTATAAACACATTTGACATGCAAAAACAGGTGGAAAAACGGACATAATCAAAACAAATTTTACAGTTATATCAAAATGTTTAAATATATTAAGTGATGATATTATTATGGAGTATTTGTGTGATTACCATCTTCTGTAGCTGCAGTGTTGTCTCCCTCCTCTGAGTCAGGATCAGGTTGCCCGATAATCATTTTCTGTGTATACCGCATGCTAATTCTATTAAACTAAAAAATAAAGAAAAAAAATTTAAAAGACAAGGAAATACCACAGAGTTCAAGAAACAAAGGCCCAGCAGTGCAAGTAAAGCAAAGGTACACCTAAAGGAAAATGAAACAAGACACTGTGTTAAGCTGGTACCTAAGGAAAACAAGCAGCCGACAAAAAATGGTGACATGAAATCTTAAAGCTCTGGCATAAAACAGCATGATCCAGAGAGAACTAGAGGAAAACATGGCAAACAAGCACGCAAATAATACATAATTATACAGTAAATTTAGCTTAAAAAACTATAGATCTTATAAAATCATATGTGTATGAAGAGTAAGAAATGAAACAGTGCAAGCAAAGCAAAAAGAAAGCCTACAGTGCTAATCCCCTGATTTTCTATGTAGTACTATAATATTTGCTTCTATGCTTGGTAGTTTTGTTTGAATTCTAAATATTTTATTTTTATTAAGGGGGTTTACTGTTGTTTGAACTTAAAAACTTTATTTGACAATTACATCCCTGCGAGTCTGGACGCTCTATATAAATCTAAATTAGTCATGATATATAGAAAAAATTGCTATCCTATCATAGTGGACTATATATAGCATTAGAGGTACTAGTGTAAACTTTGAATCCAGATCTCACAGATTAGTTTTTGTGCTCATCTTCTGAGATAGAATAGAGCAATTATTGAAATGAAATAGAAAAGTAGTGTTTCATTACTTTTGCTGGTAAAATTACTCGGTAATTTCTTTAGTAGCTGTCTTATTTGCTCACTATTATTTGTTTGCGTTAATTTCCAAAGTATTGAGATCTCTTGTGTTACTGGACGATCTTTGAGTAAGACATTATAAAACGTCCTATTGTTTTACATTAAAATTTTACAAGTTTGACAATTCTAATATGTAATCTATACATGTTTCCAAGGTGTTTAATTCGAATCAAACTGTATATCTATTATTATAAGTATAGTAAATTTCACAACAACTAGTTCATCCTAGTTACCATAGGGTAAATTTTCAATTCGTATCCTTTTTTATCATTACAATAGCAGTTTTATAGCAAGAAAATTAAAGATAAAAAATACTTTATTCATATCCACTATAAAAAAAATATGAAACAAGGTTTATAGCACTTCAAGTGTACAAACAAACACACTCATATTTTTATATATTTGTTTGACTGTCGCTTAATCATTTATGATAGAATATATGTTGACTTCAAGTATAATTTGACACCAAAATGCTTATGAGGCACTGTGTAAGTGTTAGAGACCTAATATTGAGTACATAATTAAGATTATTAGTTATGTACCTACCTATAATATATTCATCTTAGCTTGGGACAAAGTGTACACAAAGAAAGCAGTGTTTCTCAAACTTTACTTTTATATAACGCATATTCCATTTTTTTGTTAGATAAAAGAAAACAAATAACTAAAAACGTAACACAAGGAGAAACTTAATAAAAATAACAGAAGAAACAAGGGAATAATAAAAATAAACGAAATAGTTTTGGAAACCACACTGTCATAATTCAACCAGTTGACTGGTAGTAAGATGGCGGATATAACCCCACCGATAACAAAACGACACATTAAAATGTGAGATTTTCGCACTACCTTTAGTCTATAATTCGGTGGTATTGTAAAAATGTGCCCACTTTAAGAATCACATTTTTTTGAGGGTTTTAATAAATTATAGACATTATATGCATAATGTCTATAATTTATTTAAATGAAAATGAATGAATATTCTGTTTTAATCTACTTTTATATATAATTTGTTCATTAAAATAAACTATTAGAATAGAGAAATAAGAGATTTTAATTTTAATATTTGTATATATATTGCTTTTTTTATTTAGTTCTAGTTTTTAATTTTAGGTTTAATAAACTCGTGTTAAAATACTACAATCAAATCTATTTTAGTACAAGAATAATATAATTAAATCTATAAATAAAAAATTGACTCTAAATCGCTGTCGGCGGGGATCGTGCCCAAAATGCTGGCTATATATATTATTATAAGTATTCACTAACTTTCGCTATGCTAATATAATAAGTATTACGCTTCAATTTTTAATGGCCATTCTTAGGTAACAATGTATGGTTATGTAATAGATCCTTTTTATAGAGAAATTAGAGGTTTCAAAACCTAGAAATTGCTCTATTTTACTAAAGTACACAAAAGTCTAATTAGATTTCAAACATCTCGAGTGAAGCGCGGACAAAAGCTAGTATATATAACCTTCCTTGAAAATTTAACTAACTTATGGTGTATTTTGCTTAAAAATCCATTGCGTGGTTTAGGAGAAGTTAGCGGATATATTATTATGTTAGACAGATACAGATTGTATAGGCATTTGTATAGGTTAAGATAAGCTATTAATCAGCCATGTGTAATAAATCTGGAAAAAGTTTTATGTGTAATTATAATTACAAATTATTTCCCCTTTATAAACTATACTAATTTTGCAAAAAGTAAATATTTTAGCTTTTAAACAATATGAAAAAGCTATGCACTGTAAACCTTTAGCAAATGAAATGTATCTGGAAGAAAACTATACACATCTTCCAAAATCTATACTTATACATATATCTACCCCAGGCGAACTTGTGGATGCCCCCTCGTTAAAAGTGGGCGCTAAGGAACCTCATAAATGGACCTGTGAATAAAAAAGTACTGTAATAAATGGTATCTACCCATATAAAAAAAACAGTCCTAGCACTTTGCTTTCAATTGTTTTATCTTCGTTCATTTTACCTCTTAGAGAAAATAGTATTTATCTACGTGAATAAATAATCCACACTTTTGACTTACTACATGGGTGCGATATAGTTATAGGGCGCATTTTTGAGATATAAAATCAATTTTGGGTGTTTATAAAAAAATAACCACGAAGGCTAAGACGAGAGCTCCGTTTCGCTTTGCTCCCGCCAGCTCCTGAACTACATTAAAAAAGTTCGGATCTGTTTATAATATTTCATAATGAATAAATGCGCCTTATAACTATACCGGAACCTTTTTCATGTGAACAAACTATAATGTAGCTTGTTCATGAAAACGACATAGAGGAGATTGATTATTCTTATTTTGAAATGCCTTTAAGACAACTTATATTGCTTAGAAATACAATTATATAAAATAGTAAACCAGGTATTTAGAGATAATAGATTATTAAACAGTTCGGTATTAAACGGGATATATAATTGATTCTTGAAACATTAACTTACAATATTGAGATTATGAATACACGTGTAAATAATTATTGAGGTTATGAAAAGCGACGCAACTTATTACAATCGGCATTAAAATATTTTTTTAACCTTACCCGAATTTGATTTTCCACCTCCATAGCAGCTAGTTCAAACTCATCATCATCTAAATTTGAATCATTAGAGAGCCACCTGTAGTACACTAAACGGGGATTAACCGAGGGAAATGGTAGATTCATTTTTTAGGTACGTAGTATATAGAAATCTAGAAATATACTTTATGTAACAAAAAATAGAATAATTAAATATGCTAAAAACAGTATTAATATTGGATTGCTCTATAAAATAAACGACTCAAAACTCAAAAGCAATGACAAAAATGGCGAATATGATTTAGGACCATGTGGTATTGAAAAGTTAGTTTTTTTTTAAATTTATTCATGACCGTAGAATCAAATTCTTCCCGACATTGGCAAAATCAATGCATAAAAGGCATTGCAGCCATCAGTTAAAAAAAAAAAAAAAAAGTCTTTCAGTCGGAAACATGTTAATTAATAGGTGTTCAAAAAAAAAAGTAGCGCAGTTGTATTGCAGGCTACAACCGACGCCATTCAATGGAGTTCTTGTGAAAACTCGAAAGATCACATCTGACTATACAGTTCACATTTCTCACAAAAACACATAATTTCTACTCAAAAACTATCAATATACTGCAACTATTGTTCATTTTAGAGTAATTATACACATTTTTAGAAAATAAAACTGCACAGCACAACGTCTCCTTTCAGTTCCCGCCAAAAAAACTCCTTGAAAAGTTAGTTATTAATTTATTCATGACCATAGAATCAAAGTCTTTCAGTCGGAAACATGTTAATTAATAAGTCTTCGTATAGTAGCGCAGTTGTATTGCAGGCTACAACCGACGCCATTCAATAGAGTTCTTGTGAAAACTCGAAAGATCACATCTGACTATACAGTTCACATTTCTCACAAAAACACATAATTTCTACTCAAAAACTATCAATATCCTGCAACTATTGTTCATTTTAGAGTAATTATACACATTTTTAGAAAATAAAACTGCACAGCACAACGTCTCCTTTCAGTTCCCGCCAAAAACTCCCTTGAAAAGTTAGCACTTAGCAGTGTTGCCAGATCACTATGTCAATATACCTAAACTAACTAACTAATTTAAAACTTTTTCGATTATTTACAAAAATAAGCTTTTTGAAAAAAAACCTCCAAAAGAGATTTTACTATTTTTAAAGGAGAAATTAAAAAGCCATCGTGGCGAAAAGTCATTACTGACGTTAATTGACGTTATCATTTTCGCTCACGCAGCGCTCATAACGACCCGTGTCAATAGGTGGGTCGAATAACCGATCCACTTGAGTTTACGATTATGGCGCTGACAAACAAGTGGAACGGGAGAACTCGCGGTTGTGAATGTGATCATTGTGAGTCTCTATTTGAACGTAGCTTATAGGATAAGCCGTATACAAGTAGAGATGGTATAATAATTAAATAATATAAATAACGAACGAACGCATGGATTGAATTATTGAAATGAACGATCAAATTGAAGTATGATTCACTAGTAGAATAAAATCTAAGGTAAACATCTACTACTACAGGTACTATATTAAATGTTGGATACAATAATTGTAGTAATGAAAATTGTGTTTGTGGATGAATTAATAGTACTTAAAAAAAGTCCGAAATTTCTCTCGACTGAATTTTTCCCACCAAAATCCCCAAAGAATCTTAACACCCAAATCTCCCTCCCGAAGTCGAAAACCCCGAATTTGTAGGCCGTCCACCCCATCTGGCAGCACTGAGAGTTAGTCTAGTTTAGTTCATGAACGATGTACTATTAGGAACCGATTCCTCTCACTGAACTAAAAGAAGCATTTCATATTTCCAAACGTAAATCGGTCTTATAGTTCATTTGGTTAGCCATATCCTATTGCAGTCTATATAATTCTATAGTAGTAAGTCTATATATCCTACAGTAGTGTGATGAACGCTCAACGGTCAGCGCTCCAGTGATTGATCCTACTATCCGATCCGACAGCCTCGTATAATTGATGGATAATGAATAATAAGAACCATGATTCAAATGCTAAGTTTTAAAATGTTTCTATAACAATATGAGCAGAAGTAACGGAAACAAATTTATGTAGAGCAAAAAGCTAAATAAAGATACGTGGAAGTAGAAATATAAGATAGCACTTAAAAAAATAATAATATAAAAACCTTTTTTTTATTACACGAGTTCAGTAGACAGGTAGACAGCCCACTGATGGAAAGCGGTTAACATCACTGATGGACAAGGTTGTTATGGCGGCATACACTAGACCAGAGGTGGTAGCCATACAGATGGGCAAATGCCCTACTGCGTTGTTTTGTTGCATTTTACTGTTAGAGTTTGTATATCCAGACTCTTTATAGTGAAGCTATTGAACCTACTTAGATAAAAGTAATGTGCTTTGACATCTTCAGAGGAATAAACCAAAACTGATGGTGTCACTTCTTTGTATTCCATGTAAAACGTCTAAGCTACAAATAAAACTCGTATTATAAACTTATGCCTTTATTAGTTTTACTTTAATACTTACGACAGGCCACCCGGCCGCAGGAAATGGTGTTCTTTCTCTGTGCATCTCCTCCAGCACGAATAAAAACTTACAGTACCTAACTTACTAATTATAATCTGGTATCAAGTCATTTTAGAACTACAAAAATTATTACATCTTCCTTGGCCGATTCCTATATCTTACTTACCATTTATTTGCCTTATTAACAGTTAATTTTTTTCGTACGTTCCAAAGAAGTAATGTCAAAATTTAACCGATGTGATGATATAACAAGTAAATTAATAGTAAGATATAAGGACTGGCCACATTTTGATTAGAACTACTGACCGAAAGTTAACACGACTGAAATGAACTAGAAAAGTAGTACAAGTACTCACTTGGGTGACCGAGTAAGCACAAGACTAGTTAAAGTGTTACCACTTACCAGATTGGGTTATGAAACCCCGTAGGTAGAGGCAAATATTACCAACATTGATACTATTTTGGAAATCATCTATTCATTCCTTTCAACTGCAATTTATTTTGTGTTAGAATCTTCGAAAGGCGATATAAATTTAAATAAAACGAGAATAGAGTTAATATTTATGATCTCATTTTTTATACCACAAATTAACATTATCCTAATTGAATACATGCACCAATTACAATAATAATATTATTCTCCTTATATTAATTAAGAATCACAGTGGTAATGGTCTTCTTAGACTAGGTATAAAAATACATTTTGAACGCAAGTGATATACAGATCTAATCACTCTTCGCGTCGGATATATATCTTTTGAGTTAATCACTCAGGAGTTACACACCTCTAGTGTCATTTCCAGTTTCGGGATTTTCGTAAATTAAAAATTGTAGTATTTTATAAAATAAAGGTGTTGGTGTACTTTAAATTAATATGAATCGACTTTGTCTACTCGTGTAACGTGTAAAACTATTAATTATATGCTGTTAAATATTGCAACCATGTTAAGAAGTGCAATTTTTGTTTTTTGTTTATCTACTCTAGTTTATTGCGAGTCTAAATTTCGACTTGGCCGTGGTAAGGGCGGTAATTTAGGTGGACCTGGTGGTTATAATGGCGAAAAATTGCCACAAGCCCAGTGGTTTAAGCAAAAACTAGATCATTATAGCCCATCGGATATGCGATATTGGAAACAAGTAAAACCTAATATTTGAATGATTTACATTATATTGTTCATAAAATTTCCCGATTTTATACATATAAAATAATTGTTGCAGCGTTATTATGTCAACGACAGCTTTTATGATTTTAATAGTCGGGGACCGGTTTTTTTAATGATTGGTGGTGAAGGACCGGCAGATGCGAGGTGGATGGTCAAAGGCGCATGGATTGACTATGCTAAAAAGTTTGGAGCTCTTTGTATTAACCTTGAACATCGTTATTATGGTGTAAGCCGGCCTACCAAGTAAGTTAACTTACTAAATAGTGTGGGTTGAGGTCAGTGGAGTGGTGTAGTGGGGGCAGGGGCGACCTGGCCCAGGCAGCACTTTTTAGGAGGTGGCAGAATTTCACAATTGTTAATATAGATATTTACAACAGACAAACAGCTAGAGAATCACTTACACTAGTACAGTGACATTTTATGGATACCAGATAATTATATGGGGAACAAATTTCTATCCATGTGGCCTCTAACAGGTCCAGGTCGACGGGGAAAGTCCAAGAATTGCTGGCTTGGCATACCAATAGTCTTAAAACAGGGGGGGATGCTGAAGACCGCACAAAGTGGAGTAGAAAAAGTAGGAAAGTAGACCCTGGGGTGTTGAAGCTCGTTCTCCAAATACAATCGGGATTTAGTGCTCTTATGATAGTAAAACTATGTGAATTCTATTCTGATCTTTATTATAGTAATACATTAATGCATTATATAACAATATACATAATCTGATGGAAATGAAAAATGAATAATATTGTTATGCGTATTTCACTACTATACATAGTTGTTGGTGACCCCACCCTAGTCCCAAGCATGGGGTTAGCAACAAAACTTCAGAAAAAGTGCCCACACACTGCCGCACGAGAGACCGCTGTAGCAAGCCGTAAACTTAAGAAGCTACTCAAAACCAAAACACAAATTGATAATGGATTAAAAAGTTATTTGTCTTATTCATGCCACCCAGTCTCTCAGACAGGCACATCACAAATGACAGGTTGATTTTTAGTTTTTTATTAATAATAGCCACAAACTTTCCATTATTTTGAAGTCAGTCTTCTCCATTGGGAAACAAAACTTAGGTTTTTTTTTAACAAAGATTTCCATCACTATTAACATGTGGTAAAGGAAACAATATATTTAGGTCTATAAAAACTGTAAATAAGGTATGGATTTTCCTGAGGACTTCAAGCCACACCAATATTATATTTTACATTAGAGTTAGGGATTTTGTTTGTATAGTCTTTGTCCAATCATTTTACTGAAACCAGCAATATCAGCTGTCTTTATGCCATTTGTTCAAACACATTTCATATGTATTACAACATTGAACTGTAAGTCATTTAAAATTATTATTTGGCAAGCTGTTATAAGTCTTCTAATAAAAACCTATGTACAAATTCTTATGACAAGTTGTATTTATAAATAAAATAAATATTCTTCATTCCAGTGACATGAGTATTAAAAATCTTCAATACCTGTCGTCATCTCAAGCTCTTGCTGACTTGGCATACTTTATAAAAGCAATGACTGAGAAATATAGATTGAGGGAAGATGTAAGGTGGATAGCATTTGGTGGATCATATCCAGGATCCCTTGCTGCATGGTTGAGATTAAAATACCCACATCTTGTTCATGCAGCTGTTTCATCCAGTGGACCACTTTTGGCCAAAATTAACTTTCTAGGTATTTATAAATATTTTGTAGTTTAAATTACTTGATCTATTCACTATAGAGGATGACTGAAGAGGGGCTCTATATCTTGCAACCTATTAACTGAAATTAAAGTTATTAACATTGATTGTATTGATATATATATATATATATATAATACTAGAGTTTACCCCGCGGCTGCGCCGCGGGTTAACCTCTAGTTCCTGCTTCTTGTTTAAAGAGCAGGCGTTAAATACAGGTTACATTATACAACATTTTTATGTTAGTGCCATTTGCACCCGAAGCATTCACTTAATTTTGTATCGCAAACTATCCGATCCCTTGGCTTATATATGTCCATTTTCGGCATTAAAACTACATTTAAACAAAATTACAATAAAAACGATCCAGTGTTCCCAGTGTTTTTTCGAAAACTTAACAGAAAGACATATCGAGTTATTATCGCATTTTTATAGACAATGAATTTTTATATCTATGAACTTGAGAAATGATTGGTCTCATCCAAACTTTCATCCTCTATTTCATACCGTCCTAGTTTTATTTATCTATGAAAACTACAAAAATGACAAAAAGGACAAAAAAAGCAAAAGGACAAAAAGGGGAAAAGAGCAAAAGGAGCAAAGGAGAAAAAAGATCAAAATGGACAAAAAGGGCAAAAAGAGCGAAATTGTCATAAAGAACAATAAGAGCATAAAGAGCAAAATGGACAAAAAGGACAAAAGAGCAAAAACAGTAAAAAGAGCAAAAAGGACAAACAATGAGCAAAAAGAGCAAAATGGACAAAAAGAGCGAAATTGTCAATAAGAACAAAAAGAGCAAAAGAGCAAAATGAACAAAAAGAGCAAAAGCAGCAAAATGGGCAAAAAGGACAAAAAAAAGCAAAAAGAACAGAATGGACAAAAAGGACAAAAGAGCAAAAACAGAAAAAGAGCAAAATGGACAATAAGGACAAACAAAGAGCAAAAATAGCAAAATGGACAAAAAGAGCGAAATTGTCAAAAAGAACAAAAAGAGCAATAAGAGCTAAAGAGCATAAATAAAGAGCAATAGAGCATAAAGAGCAAAATGGACAAAAAGAGTAAAAAGAGCAAAATGGACAAAAAGAACAAAAAAATAGCAAAAAGAGCAAAAGAGTAAAAAGAGCAAAATGAACAAAAACAGCAAAAAGAGCAAAAGCGCAAAATGAACAAAAACAGCAAAGAGGACAAAAAATAGCAAAATGGACAAAAGAGCAAAAACAGCAAAAAGAGCAAATGGACAAAAAGGACAAACAAAGAGCAAAATAGCAAAATGGACAAAAAGAGCGAATTTGTCAAAAAGAACAAAAAGAGCAAAAGCCGCAAAATGGGCAAAAAGGACAAACAAAGAGCAAAATAGCAAAATGGACAAAAAGAGCCAAATTGTCAAAAGGACAAAGATCAAAAAAGAGCAAAAGAGCAAAAATAGAAAAACGGACAAAAAGAGCAAAAAGAGAAAAATGGACAAAAAAGAGCAAATAGAGCAAAATAACAAAATGAACAAAAAAGAGCAAAATTGATAAAAATGACAAAAAGTACAAAAAGTTCAAAAAGAGCAAAAGAGTAAAGGGAGCAAAAGGGCCAAATGGACAAAAAAGGTCAAAAAGGACAAAAGAGCAAAAAGGACAGAAAGAGCAAAAAGGTCAGAAAGAGCAAAAAGGAAAAAAAGCAAAAAGGACAAAAAGAGCAAAAACAACAAAAAGGACAAAAAGAGCAAAACGGTCAAAAAGGACAAAATAACCAAAATGATGAAAATGGCAAATCACAAAACCAACCAAAACCTATCCCACTTTTGGGATAACCTTTACATAAATCTATCCCAAAATCTATCCCATTATCCGGGATGAAAAATATCCCTTGTGGTGGACAAACGGTATGAAAATTATATACTTATATACCAATTTTCAGACAAATCGGTCTAGTAGTTTTTCCGTAAAAACATAACAAAAGAACAGACAAATATATTTTTATCCCGGAAACTATCCCATTTTTCGGGATAAAAGTATCCTATGTTCATCCTCGGTATCGAAAATATATATATATACTGAGTTTCAGCCCAATCGGTCCAGTAGTTTTTCCGTGAAAACGGAACAGACAGACAGACAGACAGAGTTACTTTCACATTTATAATATTAATAAGGATTGATGTTGATGCTAATAAATGTAGAAAAAGCTCACACTGCGATGTTATGCCTGTTATGCTGTGATTTTTATTTTAAAGACTAAAATTGGTTTCCTTTAATAAAAATCATGTCCCGTTTCTGATGGGGGCGAAAAGCGGACTTTGGAGAGCCACTTACTGACGGTGAATGTTAGAGGAGAGACGGACAGCAAAGTAGATGAAGTGTGCCAGATGATGAATGAAAGAAAAATAGATTTATTATGTGTGAGTGAGACGAACCGGAAAGGATGTGAAATCATTAAGTACAGTTAGTATATGGCTGATTGGTCAGGACAAGCAACGGATAGAGGTAGTCAAGGAGTAGGCCTTATTCTCTCTGAAAGAATGTGTGAAACTGAATGAATGTGCCCAAGACTTGTATGAGTTCGATTGAAATTTGTCTTGGCTCAGTTTTTTGTGATTGTAGAATATGCACCAACTGACATGGGCTCGACTAACTCCTGATAAATCATAGAGAAGAAGGACAAGTTTTGGGAATGTTTAAAAGATTTGTGTGTTGCTTACATGTAATCAGAACGAAAACTTAATTATGTTGGGTGATTTTAATGGCTGGGTAGGTTTTAAACGAGATGGTTATGAAAGGGTACATAGGAGATTTTTTTTTTGTTATTGGTCCTTTTATCTGCGATTTTGATTGTTCCATAAGCAGATTATTTGGTTGTCATGATGATGTGTAAGAAAGCAACATCCAATGATTTGCTTTCTTTAATTTAATTGGAGCTATATTTTGTATCCAGGTCAAGAATGTGCACTCGTTTTAGGCGCCTTTGTGGGATGCTATGCAATAGCTTTTGGGCAAGCTCATTTGGGTGAACCATCAAACGCTCCTTATATCGGAGGCATGTGTTGGCAATCTCCTCCCTTATTGTGGGAACAGCAGAGTACTTGTGTGCTTCGGCATTGGTTGTAAACCAGGGTGCTTTTATTATTGACTTTAATATGGTACTCTGGAACCATTGGAGGATTTCTATATTGGAGTGGCTCGAACTCCCCCAAAGTTGTATGCCATAAGTCCAAATTGGCTTTATAGCTACTTTATAAACGAGTAGCTTATTTTGCATCGATAGCTTGGATGATCTTCCTAGGAGCCAGGACAGATTCCTATATCTGTGGTTCATTTCATCTCTTTTTGCTTGGATATGTTTCTTCCATATGAGCCGTCGGATCTAGGTGAAGGCCCAAATACTTGATTGAGTCTGCGTGAGGTAGAGTATCATTGCCTAGTATGACTGAGAATGGTGATATTGTGAATGAAGGAAAATGCATATTGAATTGCTGGAAAGAATATTTTGGAGGATTGTTTGAAAAAGACATAGCAGATGTGAATAGTATGACTGATAGAAAGGACAATAGAGAATACAGTAGCGATAGTATGGATTAAATTGTGAAAGCATTGAATATTATGAAATTAAGAAAGATTGTTGGGTATGATAGGATAACCATAGAAATTCTAAAGGCTGGACAAGGTCTGGTCGCAAGTCTTTTGTCGCCTTTTAACATGTGCTGGATTTTGAAAGATTGTTGTAAAGCAGTTATTGTACCACTCTATATAGGAAAAGGGTAACAATAGGATGGCAAAAATTATCGGGGCATTAGCCTTCTTGGCATTGTTGTAAATGACAATAAAATTTCTGTGAAACATTCATGATTTTATTATTAAGATTTAAAGACTTGTTGTTAGTAATTTCTATCAATTTATATCTTTAAAAGGTTTTAATGGTTTCGGGCTTAAAGGTTATTACTTTATAAATTGGTGGGGTGTTTCTGTATTCATCTTTAGGTGATTTTAAACAATTACAAGTTATTTATCTTTGCAGAATATTTTGAAGTTGTTGTTAATGCTCTCAGAGAAAAGACTGGTGGTGAAGAATGTGTTTTGGAGTTAAAAGAGGCTCATAACCAAATATTAAAACTTATGAACGATAATCCAGAAACAATAGAGAAGGAGTTCAGGTTTATATATTTTTTTACCTAAATTTTTATTTAATTTACATACATACATATTATCACGCCTATTTGCCATAGGGATAGGCACATACTATGGATCTCCACTTGTGACGATCCCAACAAACAACTTTTGCTTAATATACTTTCTTTAACCTCTTCATGCACATTATTTGGAGATGCTTTTTACCTGACCTCTCTTTAATATTTCTGATATTTATTATTAATTTAATTTATTCAGAATGCTGTAGGATGATGCGAATATGTAATGGTTATTATAAAAAGTCAAAGTTTGAAGTCACAGGCATAATAATAATGCGAGGTTAAATATTTCTATAGCCCTAATAGCAATTTGATAATGTTTGAATATACATATCCTTCTTAGATATATACTTAGACACTATTTTTCATTTTCATGTCAATTTTAGAGTGTGTAAACCATTTTCAAAGGCATCAACTAATGACATAAAGAACTTCTACAACGCTATTGCTGATGATTTTGCTGATTTAGTACAATACAATGAGGATAATAGAATAAGTGCTGATGAAAAATACAAGAATCTCACAATTAATACTGTAAGTATCTATGATCACCATTTTCTTCAGTTTTCTCTGTGTTGTACTTGGCTTGTGATTTAGTCTTTCCTTACAATTATATTAGTTTTTTGATCCCACTGGCTGAGATTATTATTAATTTCTTTTTTTAGATTACCGACTAGAGTCAGTCCACACCATTAGTGAAATTTAAAAAAGGTTTTCTTTTAATTATTTATTACATGTTTCACTGGTTAGCTGATTTATGGAGCTTGTGTGTGTGATGTTTTGTTGTGTAACTTCTTTCTGTAGTATTGTTCAAATTTAGGAAGACAACCATATCACCTTTATTTTTTTGGTCAATATTAATTCTGGGTATTATAGGTATGTGACATGCTAACTGCATCTGGAGATGTCCCTGCTTACAAAAAGCTAGCAGCATTCAATTCTATCATATTAAATAAATCCAATCAGACCTGTATGGATTATAGTTATGAAAATATGATAAAGGATTTGAGAAATGTCACATGGAGCTTAGAAAGTGGTATGTAAGATTTGAAAGATATTTTCTCAAATGTAATGAATTCAGACATTGTTCTTTATTGAAAAGAGAACTTAATCGTTACAAATTTCATCTGTACAAAAATAGTCTTTCATTGATTTCAAAATATAAACAATGGCTACTATTTATAGAATGTTTAATCATAAATGACCCTTTTCAAAACTTTGTGTCAATCTGTTTGAAAGATTTCAATGGAAATTTTAAGAATTAAGGTTTCATATAGATTTTTTCAGTGTTCATAAGATATGAATTAAAAATCAAGTAGCAAGCATCTCTGTGCTCGCTACTTGATTTTTAATTCATATAAATAGTACTCGTTTTTTAAATTGTTTATATATTAATAAATCGATACAAAGTATTTACAGAGTTGAGGTTCATGAAATTCGTTTTTTTACCATGTGGCTGGTCAAATACATATTCTCCCAAAATGTGTAAACCTTACACAGGTCTTCCTAGTGGAAAAAAAGTTTATAGGCTGATATAATTTTGTATATGTAAAAAAAGTTATAATATATACACAGCTTGTTTATGTTTAAGAAAAAATAATTGAAAGGGTTTTTCTGTATTTTATTTTTCTATGTTTATGCCTATATTGTTTTAAGTTTAACAGTTTAAAGAGAGAGAGGTTTGTTAAGAATGTTAAGTTTACCAAAATGTTGATTTTTCACAGGTCGCCAATGGATGTACCAAACATGCACTGAGTTTGGATTCTATCAAACATCGTCTGGTGAGGTAGAAGTGTTTGGCAATCAGTTTACTCTAGATTTCTTTGTACAGCAATGTCAAGATGTCTTTGGTAAAAAGTGAGTTTATGATTTTTTCTCCATTATTTAAATATTCTCCCAAAAATGCCTTATAAATAATTTCTTCATTTTATCTCTTTACACATATCACATACGAAAGGTCCATCCATCAGTGGTTAATAATAACCAAGATATAGTAATTTAGTGGCTAAAAACACTCAAGTTTGCTATCTTGCTCGCATATTACCACATTTTTGGATATATATTGTACTTACGATCTGTATATCATGAATTTTAACAAAAAATTATGAATGTTAGACAGAAATTCGCTTTTGATTTCATATATAAAGACTAGGGGTTACCCCAGATTTATGTTACGTACATAAAAATCTAATTGATTTAAAATTGCATGATTTTAAATGACCAGATTAAAAAAACGAATTCCCGTGTCATTTTTCACTGATAGGTGGCAAGTTTTATAATGTGTGATATATTTTATCCCAGGAATTCCGCGGTAATTTTCTCGGAAGCGGTTTGTCATGGTTCGGGTGCAAAAAAATTGGCTTATTCCGACGCAGTTTTGACTAAAACTATAGCTTACATTCTTTTTTAAATGGTGTGGTTCTTTGTCCCGGGAATCCCGCTGAAATTTCAAGTCAAGCGTAGACGAAATCACGGGCATATCCTAGTTCATATATACCCGTTATATATTATAATATTTTCTTAAGTTTTCGCGACTAGTATATATAGTAATTTGATTTTTATTATTCCGACGTTTCGGCCATTTTCACTAGCCGTGATCACGGAAGACAAAGATGTCATGTGTTAATAGGTATTGTTAAAGTTTTACTACTGCCAACTTGTTCATTTTAATTGTTTAGTTTTAATTTTGATAATGGTTATTATTTACTCTATGGGAGCCTAATCCAATTTAGCACCGCTTGGCAACATGTTGTGGCTTGAAGAGAAGAAGCGGCGCAAGAATCTCTTCAGCAAACTTGCCTAGCTCTAATAATTTTATATACTTAATATTAATAATTATATTGATTTTGTATTTATGATTAATACTAGCTGACTCGGCGAACTTCGTACCGCCTTATTCAAATAAATTAATAAACAAACAAATCGAGAAAACATGGCAAAGGGCTCATAGAATTTGAAAAATATATATAGCCTATAACGAAGTCGAATGGTTGTGGTTTCATGCTGATCGGTCCAGTAGTTTTCGAGTTTACCTCGGACAAAGAAAACAAACTTTGCTTATATATATATAGATAGCCATAAACCATCTAGGAAAAATTTCGCATCGAATGGTGGTAGTTTCATGTCGATACGATCAGTGGTTTAAGCGTGATTGAGCCTCAAACGAACACCATTTTCATTATATATATATAGATTATATATATATATATATATAGATAGAAGATATATATAGATTAAACCCACTTTAATATTATTGAGAGCGATATTGGAAACTCTATTTAGGTAGCTTCTTAAAAAATAGTACATATTTAGAGTTTACTTTTTTTATAGATACAATGAAGACTTCATTAATAATGCAGTAGAATGGACTAACTCATATTACGGCCAATTGGACATTGCTGTTAGTCGCGTCGTTTTTGTACACGGCTCAGTAGACCCGTGGCATGCACTCGGCGTCACATCTACCAAAGACAAAGATTCACCGGCCATTTTCATTCACGGTAATAAAATTGTAATTTTATTTATCTCGTTGTACAATTTTAAAATCTAGCAACTGGGCATCTATAACAACATATCTCTTAATTAGCTAGTTTTGAATGGCATGTCGTTTATTTCCGCCGTAAATTATCTTCTAAATGGTTTGGTAGATTTTAATTCTTCACGACCGATTCGTTTTCAAAAAGTCAGAAATATCCGAGTAGTTGATATGCATTTATATAATAAAACTGTTGGGTTAAAGCATTTTTTCTATCTTGAATTTCATCAATTTAAGACCGTTTCTCGATGCTTACCAGAGTCATTGTTGTCTATTTTGGAACCATATTGGGTTCCTGTAAATACGTTTGTATTTTATAGCCTCTTAGTTTAATATATAATCTACTCTTTGACCATGAAATTTAAACATTCCTTATGTATAAAAATTCCGCTTCCATTCCTTTTGTTTTTTACTGCAGGAGTTCAGCAAACAGGCAGACGGCCCGCTTGATGGAAAGCGGTTACCATCGCCTATGGACATTTGCAACACCAAAAGTGC
This sequence comes from Dendrolimus pini, assembly GCA_949752895.1. Lineage (NCBI taxonomy): Eukaryota > Metazoa > Arthropoda > Insecta > Lepidoptera > Lasiocampidae > Dendrolimus > Dendrolimus pini. The sequence continues at coordinate 12,314,403 of OX457125.1, read as the reverse complement.
TACAAATGTGCTGCTGCTCTCTTAAGGGAGACTGGAACCTGGTCACTAATGCCGGAACACAACACTAGGTTGTTATGGCGGCATACTCTAGACCAGGGGTGGTCGCCATCCAGTCGAGCAAATACCCTACCACCTGGCTGTGGATTGTTTTGTCGCCTCTTAAGACAGACCGCCCAGTCGCAGGAAATTGTATTCTTTCTCCGTTCCTGCACGGATAAAATATGTCCGAAAATTCGATGAATTGACTTCTGTAATAATAATTATACTAGAATTATTTTGTCCGTGCAGTTTGGGTCATAAATAATCGGAGCGGTGAAGCGAGTATTTCGCTCTCTCTTCCACTCAAGGACCTTATGGGCGGGCATAGAGATGCGCATTATTGTTGTGGATAAGCGTTATCGAGTGTATTTAGTTTTGTCATTTTGTGGGTTAGTGATATAAATGAAAGAAAAATATAGATAAAACAACGTATTTATTACAATAAAAATAATAATGATTTAAAAGAAATTATTAATTAGGTATCTACGTATTAAAAAACTATAAGTACAAAAGTTTAGAATGTAACAAGTTATATTAAAAATAAATATAAATACTTATATCTAAGTTTAAAATTAACAGCAAAAAAGATAATAATGACTTTTATAATGATGATAATCTTTCTTTGATAAGAATGAGTTCTTACCGATAATGGCGTTGCGCCCGCGCAACATGCTCAACGCCCTAGCCGGGCTGAGGCAGAGCTTTGATTTATGATCCAAACTGTACGGAGAAAATAATTCTACTATAGTATCGAACAGAGCCTCAGTGAGGTTTGACTGGGTTTAACTAGTTATTAATATATTTTTGAACTAAGTGTTAATTACATAATCCTTTACTTACAGGAACAGCTCACTGTGCTAATATGTATCCACCAAGTGAAAACGACCTCGAAGAACTCACAGAGGCCCGCGTCGAGATAGAACAATATCTTGCCAAATGGATAACAGGAGATTAAAAATAAGCGAATCTGTATAATTCAAAGTTCAAATTGATAGCTGTGAAAAAAAAACGATCTCAGTGTATGGTGCCTTGATAGGTAGCTCTAATTTCTGTGCTAAACTTAGGAACCATTAATTGATATTGTACATGGCCATGGAAAATCATTTTTCTTATACTATTATTTTTTTCTAATTTTCGATATGAATGAAAATGTATTTAATATTAAAACATTGGTTATAATTATAAGTGTTATTTTGTATATCAGAAAGCGAGTGAAGAATTACTTGTAGCACTCGTCTAATCGTTTAGGATGTAGATGTTTTTTAGTCATATTTATGTACTGGTAGATTGTTTTTCCTAGTGTGCTTTCGTACCACTGAAAGCATGTTAGTCGTCTTACTATGGCGAATTTTAATGTATATTTTTAATAAATGGATTTTCAGTGAACTTCATTTTATTTAAACAGCGCCTGTAACCAATTCTTTGTCTGGTAATTTATCAAAAAGTGAAAAAAAGAGCAAGCGGTAGCGTTATGAACGGAAACAGACGGCTAAATTCTACACGATTTACAGTATATATATTTTAGAACCTACCGCCTAATAACTAAATAATTACTCAACCTGCAGAGGTCGTTTGGTATACTTTAAAGTTGAAAACTTGATGAATTTACATTGGTAATACATTTAATGTTGCAATATCCTAGACGACGGTAACGATTTTCCATCACGTGGGCCGTAAGCCCGTTTACTGCAGTCTTATCAATAAAAAACGCCTAAACAAGGCGGTACTGCCACTTCTTATCTATTACATCTATGTGGCTATAGACCGACCAGTGACGAGAACACCGATGGTTGAATTTTTGTGTGTAAGCTATTAATTCATCTCCTACTAGCAACAAGTGGCAATGCCGCGAGTTGGAGGACGCCCTTACCAGAAGATATTGAAACATTACACAATTTAGAGCTCGCAAATTAGTTATAAAACTTTCGAGTTAAGGTCGTATTAACCTGAAAGTTTTTAATTTGGTAGGTACTTATAAACAAATGAAACGATTCTTAAGTTTAAATATGTGTGTCTTATGATCTTGTAACTTAATATTGTTTGTAGGAAATTCAAAATGAAAACAACAGCTTATAACAAATAATTTTAATATAAACAACCAATAAAGCTTAAAACTAAAGGCACGTGTGCGCTAATTATTATGTCTAAAACTTTCACCAACCTTGGAATATATCAAAATGAATACAATATTTTAACTAAAGTACTAATTTAATATCACAAGCATTTATTATGATATTTTAATATATTATTATTTTATAGGTGCGGTGCTGGTACCTCGCTCACGTATGGAAGTGAGAGTTGGGTATGGAAGAGAGAGCATGAAAGTAGAGTAAACGCGGTCGAGATGCGAGCACTGCGCAAAATCTGCGGAGTGAGTGAAGAAAGAGAGTGTCGGGGTGAAGGTAAGGAAAGGAATGCTCCAGTGGTTCGGGCATGTGGAATGAATGTATGATGAAAGAATGACTAAACAGATATTCAATGCAAAAGTGGATGGATGCAGAAGTCGCGGAAGGCCACGACACACCTTCCATGATCAAATTGATCGTGTACTAGCATAAGGTGATGTCAGGAGCCTTAAGAACAGACGAGCGTGCATGACAAGAGCTATGAATGTCAAAGAAGCAAGTGAGGTGTGTAAGAATAAGCCTGAATGGCGCTCTGTCGTTCGTGCCTACCCCGCAAGGGACCTGGCGTGAAGTTATGTATGTATGTGTATTATTTTATAATATTAACCCAGTGCAATTAAAAATTACACATGAGCAAAGTTAAATTACATCCACAATGCGCATTGGTTGTTTTTGATTATGAATGAAGGATCATTCAGATTAATAGTTAAAACCACGTTGTAAATGTTTATACATGGCATTTTTCAGTAGCCACGATCACGGAAGACAAGATGTCAACGTCGAAATAAAAATAAAAGAAACGCCGTGCTTAAAACCATTAAAGCGTAGTTTTAATTATGCCCGCTAGCCGCCAAATTTTTTTTTTAAATAATTTTATTTTATTACCCTTAATTGAGTTACGAAAAACAACCTTTATAGATATTGTACAATGTGAATAGGCACCTGTCGAATCAAGTCATTACTAATTGACACCATTTAAAACAGTTATGCGCACCATAAATCTTCTAAAAACGACTATTCTATATTAATATTATAAAGAGGAAAGTTTTTTTTATTTTTGTGTATATAATAAAGGCATATTTGGCAAGGACATAAATATATAGTCCATTGAAATCTTACATGAGCTTTGCATTTGTTAGAGGACGCAATTTTATTTTTGGAACATGTGTGGGGGTCAATAGAAGCTTAACCTCCAGTTTGTGGGGTCGCCACCCTTGTCCCCCGGCCGCCATCATGGAAAAAAGGGTGAAAACACTTTTCGCGATATCTCGGAAACTATGCGTCTTACAAAAAAAATTAAAGTCGTAATTTGTAGCAAATTGTTTTGCCTACAAATATGTTTATATAAGTTTTTGCCCTAAATTAAAAATTGTCTCTTGTCGGTGGAGCCTCTTCCAATCTTCTCTATTATGGGCCAGTTGTTTTACTTCTGTGTAAGACACGACACCCACTTTTTCTTTTATTTGGTCCATAAATGCTCGCCTTGGTTTTCCCTTCCCTCTCCTTGCTTCCACTTTACCTTCGATTAACGTGCATAAAGTGTCGTGTCTTAGCAAATGGCCAAATCATTTATAGTAAATTTTGCTATAGGAAAGTCTACTTCGTGTACATTTCATTGAAAACACCACATGTCTGACAATATATATATCCCGCATGCGCGTCATATGCATAAAAAAATTGATACATGTAAATATTTTCTACACGGTTTTAAAACGTGTGGATGCCAAATAAGCCCACTTGGCACATTAAGGCCTAAGGCCACATAATATTGATATGACTTTCTCTCAAAAATAGAAATATTTAAACGAGTTTATTCTAGTATTATGGATAAAGGAACAATTAGTCTTATTTAAAACGTCTTAAAATGTGTGATTACTTTTTATAAACAATAAATATTAGAAAATATAATTAATTGAGTTATTAACGAGTGTAGATAACAATAAAATGTTCCTAACATGACAATTATTTATTTCGATGATAATACTGCTTGCTTTATTTCATCAGAATATTCCATTTATGTTCCAGTCGTTTCCATTTGACAATCAAAACTGAGCTCTTTATGAAATTTGTCATCATGCAATAATTTCATGTTAAATACGTTTTAGGGTTCTGTAGTTGAACGTCAAAAACAGTGGACGTTCTTCACTATTGCGGAACCCTCTGATGTTCCTAGATTAATAAACACTTGGCTAATTTTTAAACGTATTCACATGGAATTTAGATTAATTTTAATACAATTCTTGAATACCTTAGCTATGTCTAAACTATAACAATATATTGCCTGTAAACTACTGCGTTACTAAGATAAAAGGAGTGTATATTCATCACCTTACCCTAAATCATTTATACTACTTTTTTATTGCTTTAGTGAAATCAAATTTCACACACGCTATCACATTTGTATATTAATATTTGAAAATTCATTCATAGTAACGTGAAAGTAAGTTTCATTGTCTATTAAATTATAAATTAAGGCCTGTGGTACATTATCATTTGGTTCAATAATGAAGATAAACATTTCATATTGATATATAATATTACATTGAACGAATAGCAGGTGTAAAACATACGTTTCTTTAAACGCGGATACCCTATAAAATATATCTCAATTGATTTAACTAATACATAACCCATTTTTCAATTTTATCTGCTTCCATTATTACGCAAATTTGGACCCGAATACTGCAGGAGTTGACATCCAAACTAACGCTTGTAAGAAGTAACAAAGTAATAACAATTACACCTTTTTGAATTTTAAATGTGATTTCGTCTAATATTCTAGATGCTAATTTAGTTTAAAGAATATTTCTTTTTATTTAAAATAAAATATTCAAGCTGCTGGTCCTTTCCCGCTTTGCTCCATTATGCTCTCAAGTTTCCTGCCTTTCAACATTATATCCATTGTACTGAAAAGGTTAAATAGCAACTATAATATATAATGAATAATCAAATTAATAATAAAAAAGAAAGTATAAAAATTAATGGTGATTTCTGCACATACAAATTATGCCTAACTGAAATCAAATAAGCTCTCAAGATAACTCCATGTTTTACAGCATGACAATAAACTTACAAGTTAAGTAAGCTTAGTACTATTTTCACTGTGCATTGTAAGAGGTCATATCGTTATTGTCACTTCCAGAAAACTTTGGCAAGAATGAATAAGATTGGAATTGGATATATAATAAAATTTAAATACATTTTAATGCGTAAGTTTGCGCGCGCGTATGTTTGTTTAGTCATTCTAGCAACAATCAATAAATGTAATAAAACAGAAAAATATTTGTGAGTATCGTAGTAGGTGGATCTATTGTCGCTGCCTACACCAATAACAAACAGGCTTTACAATATGCATGTATATAATGAAACATTATTGAGGACTTTTGACAAACTTTCAACAAAATACGTTAAAAAATTCCTGCTGATCATTGTCGGCAAAATATTTTTTTTATTACTGATAATGTAACGAATTTCACGCGCCTGTTTCAGTGAACAGGCGCGTGCAACACCTTTACACTTAAAAAAAAACAAAGTTACACTTACAAAGCGCATATAAAAACAACAGCTTGTGTTCCTATAGTGAGGTAGAAAATTGCATTAATAAATTCGGTGTTGAGCGTTGCTTTGTATATTTGAGAGTATATAATTGACGCGAACATTGCAACCGCGTTTTCCATCACAGACAAGAACGCGTATGCAACTCCTGAAACAATTATATAATAGAACACACTTTACATATAGTTAAAGTCGTTTCGTACCTACAGAAAACAATAGGCGACTTATCACTAAAAGCAGTCCATTATTATAATTCATTTCAATAATACTTGTAACTCTACTTTCTAGTGATCTTATTATCTTTAATGAGTAATAAGGAATGGTGGATGGATGTCGTGGATGCGCTGACCGCAGAGGGACAGGTGAGGCCCCCTAGTGCATGCTCTTCGCAGATGATATTGTCCAGGTAGATGAAGACGGGGTGTCGCTTCAAAACAAATTTGACAGGTGGCGGCAGGCGGTAGAGCTAGTAAAGATGGCGTATATAACATACACAGGCATTAAAATTGTCAGTGTTCGTACTAGCTGTATGTATAAGTCGGCAGTTTAAAAGATACGTGGCAAATTTGAGAATCACATCTTTTTCCGATTTTTTAGCATGTAAAGCCGGGCACTCATTAGCGAACTGTAACCATAACTGTTGCATGTTATGTAACCAAAAATTATAGTGTGTACGTGGTACGCGAGCCTGTCGCGAGCTGTATGTGAGAGGCACTCAGCGAGCCGATGGATGTCGGTTTTTGGCGCGAATCAAAGGAAGCTCGTAGTGCGTTCGTGGACGTCGAGATTGAAGGTCGTTGCACACTGCGAACCTATAAGTATTCTTCTTGAGATGAGTGCGAATTGAATTATTGTAATGACCACTGATTTGTTGATTTTTTTAAATAAAAATAAGATTACTACTTTCCCTTTACATTCGATGAGTCCACCATCTTCGTGGTCTTTTATAATTATCGAGTAAAGCGTCTATAAGTATATATGCTGCACACACGAAAGATATTTCGTCCGACATCGCCAAGCTCCAAACGAACACTGCGTCAGAGCCGGCTTGTCGTTACGTTCACAGTAATGTGGACATCGCGTACACACACTGTATCTGTTCGGTAACAGTTACAGCCGACTGAATGAGTACGGTGGGTGAGGGCGTTCGATGGACACGAAGACTACAACACGCGTACACACTACAACCACGTTACTGTAACTGTCCGGTTACAGTTACAGTTCGCTAATGAGTACCCGGCTTAATGTTTATAAGTTATTTTAAATGAAAAAAAAAATAGATAGATAGAAAAGACTTTATTGTACACCATTACATAAAACTTACGTACTAGTATTAATCTAATTGGGTACAAAGGGCGGTCTCATCGCTAAAAAGCGATCTCTTCCAGATAACCCGTGGTAAGAATATTTTGATTAGGAGTGGCGATGGTGGTATACATAATTATTGTACGATTACTTATATTTTAATAATAAATATATAACTATATATACAAAGATACACATAAGTTATACTTATACAAGATATGGTGGTAATATGCAATTATTTTAAACATAATAAACATATAAATATATGCAATATAATATCTACTAATAAGTAATATTATAAGTTATTTATATATTATAGGTATGGTGTTCTAATTCAAAATCACTCATAGTACTAAAATGTTAATTAAAGATTTATTACTGTATTATTTTCTTAGTTTTTCAAATTAATATTATAACAAAATTAAAAATGACATGAAAAATAAAATATTTTTTATAGTTTGTTTACAACTTGTCTCACCATTCTCTGAATACGGTATACATACAACATACCTCTCTCGGCAGGTGGCAGCACCTTTGAGGTCATAGAACGAATAAGCGGCGCAACCAAAGGCCCTAAAGCCGCCGCTGTGGCACCGACATACATCATTTTATCAATAGATGCATGCGCGTATATCATGTGCCCTGATATATGTGCAGTAGCTCCGATCATCAGGATCAACTGGAACCCAAAACAAACATGTTGTCATATTTTATAGTGACAAACATTCTATATGCAGTGTCCACTCAAATTTCAGAAAGCAATCATTACTATTAGCGATGAGAACTGGCAGCGTATAACTGACAACAATAACCTGAGGGTAGGTGGCTTTTTAGGCTTTCCTAGGCAAATGGTCGTATAATCATTTCTTTTCTATTATGTTGTCCAGTTATTAAATGATTCAGTTTACTACTTTTTTGAAAATAATTTTGAAATTGTTTAAGCGTACCATACAAGTGTCGAATATAATTAAATCAGTTTTGAGAATACTGTATATATTATGTGTATATAATTATACTTCATAGACAGATGACCCTTGCCTCTTTGGAACTCTTTGATGTGCGTGAATCCAAAAGTAATTGAGCAGTATTACAATATTCCCGACCTTTTGGCACTGTTCAATCTACTTAATTAAAAACAAAAATTCCATGTTCATCACAACCAAATGCCAGCCAGTCATGTTACTTGTGGACCAATATGACCATCACTAATTGGGATTAATAAAAAGCAAAACAGAAGTGAAAGTGTAAAATACTTACCGTATCTCTAATTTTAAATACTTTGGTAAAAAGTGGTATACCAAATAACATCGCAACCACATACCACAAACTTAAATATGTCCTAAAGTTGCTAAAAGTAGTCAAATCCCATTGAAATACTTTTGTAGTATACATATACATAACGGGACGCTCATCTGAAATATGATTTTAATGTAAACATATTTTTAACCGACTTCGAAAAAGGAGGAGGTTCTCAATTCGTCGGGATCTTTTTTTTTGTTGCTTTTTTTATGTATGTTCGCCGATAACTCCGTGATTTATGATCCGATTTACGTGATTCTTTTTTTGTTCGACACGGAATAGCTTCCAATTGGTCCCCTAAAAATTTTACATAGTTTGGCCCAGTAGTTTTCATTTTATGAACATTTTTCATGGAAATAATTTTCACTCCGTTCCATATGTACACCGATTACTCTGAGATTTATTTTCGATTTACGTGATTCTTTTTTTGTTCGAAGCGGAATAGCTGCCATGTGGTCCCCTAAAAATTTGACATAGTTTGGCCCAGTAGTTTTCATTTTACGATCATTTTTTTGTTCCCGGTTCTTGGGACCTATATTTTTTAAGAAGCGCGGCACCATTCGTAGGTCCACCCATACATAGCTAGACACTAAAAAGTAACAAATAAAAAATAAAAACTTCGGTTAAAAAAACCGCCTTCAAAAACTAAAATGTATAAAATAACTTATTTCTAAAGCTATTATTATTAATATATATTATCTAAAACATCTTAAAGTCGGTGCAAAGTAAAACATAAAAATTACTATATTTTGAAAATTACTAAGCACCGACTTTAAGATGTTTTAGATAATATATATTAATAATAATAGCTTAAGAAATAAGTTATTTTATACATTTTAGTTTTTTCGTTTTTGAAGTCAGTTTTTTTAATTATAATCAGCAGGCAAACACATGCATGACTAATTCTCAAATTGAGCAAGTTATTCTTGTACTAGTATAAAGAACAATTATGAACCAATTTCAGACTCAGTACACAACGGAAAGTATTATTACGATAATCCCGCTCAGAATCGAACTCGGGACATTTGATTTCTAGTAGTCAGTCTAATGCTTGACGTTTCATATTCCGTCACAGAAATTGATTCTTACTTGCTACCCTATGGGTGGGTAAAGTAAAAATACAGTATATGATTTGTTTTTGCAATATCTATTCCGTATCTAATCCAAATTTATTCCTGACTGCTGTAATGGATTTTTCAAAAATTTAATTATACCACTTTTTATTAAAATAGGCTCAGACTCCTTTGAGTATTTTTTGCTTTATTTTAAAGCTTCGGATTTATCTAGAGGTCCACTTGAAAAATTCACCATGTACAGGATCTTTGTACCTTGGGGGTACGAACCGGTTAACATGAAATGTCTGTGGTGTGTGTGTAAACTCGAAGAATTAGATTCTTTCCGCTAGACAACTCAAACTGTACGCGAGTAAAGTTGTGTCAAAACCTAGTTGTCTATTTATCTTATGTTAATAAATGGTGTTATTTAGCTGGAAGAAATTATATCTTACCTCTCTGGAATGTATAAAATGCCATAGATATCAATAGGAACCATAAAAACAATCTCCTGTTATTACTTCTCTTTTTTGTCAATGTAACTACAGTTTGCACGATGTTTTTCACATCGAAGAAATCAGCTACTGGATTTTTTAAACCTGCTTGCTTTAACGATTTCATTTCAGTACGTGTTTGCCATTCCAGTAACAAGAAAGCCGATAAAGTAGCTATGACCATCAAGGCCGTGTTGATTGCAAACATAGCAGTGAAAGATCGATTTACAACTTTGTTGTATAAAATATTTCCTGCAAAATGAATGTTTTTCAATTAATTCTTTTGTTTTTCATGTTGGAATTGATATTATCAAGTAGGTCTCGGATGTATATGCTAATAACATCGTATATCGGTGTTGAAAATTAGGTAATTGACACATGTTACAGTTCATTTTAAAATTATTTACATATAAAGGGTTCGGCGGTAGAATACCATACCCAAGTGAATCAAAAAATTCTTGGAATCGAAATTAAAAATTCAAATATTTAAACAAAATATTTTATTTTTCTATATGTCCCTTCAATGCAATTGCATTTAGAATAACGCGTCTCTGAGTTCCTTATTCAGTGCGAAAAATTTTTTTTCTTACGTCTCGAAAAACTCCTCTATGGCAGCCATAACTGCTTTATTAACGTGAAAAGTATCACCAAATTTCTCTTTTAATTTTGGGAAAAATTGAAAGTCACTTGGGGCTAAGTTCGGAGAATATGGTGGATGTTCAAAAAGATTGAAGCCAGCATAGCGGATTACGTTGAGCGCAACTTCCGATCGATGAGCGGGACAATGCGCCCAACGACAGTTTTCCACGTTTTTCTTTAATCGCTTCGCGCAGTTTTGGAACCAAATTTGCATAATCGCGTCTAGTAATCGTCTGGCCTTTAAGCATGTTGTCAATAAAAAAGGTTACTTCACTATTCCAAAACACTGAGGCCATGACTTTGCCAGCTATAGGAGCAACTCGAAAATTCTTAATGTATGGAGAGGAGTATCGTTTATGTCTTATAAACGATAAAGCATGTGCTTAGCCTTATGGGAGTCGGTAAAAATGAAACCACCATATGGTTAAATTAAATGTCTATATTATAAAGCACTGTGCTAAATATTCCTTAATTACTATTACATAAAGTTATACGCTTAGAGATATGTCGCGTCGTTTTATTCGTACATTGAAACATCCCTGGCGCGTGCCGTGGGAGTGAATGCGCGCGGCCTTGCGGCTTATCGGTACGACATGGACTGACTCGCTCCTACAGGACTCGGCTTCGGGCGATGTTCTGCCGTGCGTCGGAGTTCGGTATCGCGAGGACAACCGAACATTCCCGAGCGTACGTCGGCTGTATATACCTCGCCACATCAGCCCCCCCGGAGACCTTTAAGGTCGTAACCGTTGAGGGGCTTTAACTTGCCTACCAGAACGAGTGACATAGTTAGGGTCGGTGGCCGATGGTTTGAAAGCTACGGGTGCGAGAAGATCAGGCTCGTTAATTATGTAAGCTGGTTTCAGGCGATCGATGGATACCGTGACTGTTTTTCCGTTGATGTCGATCTTAAACGTCTTCTCGGAGCGCTCAATGACCTTGAAGGGACCAGAGTAAGGAGGTTGCAGCGGTTTTCGAATGGCATCTTGCCTTAAGAAAACAGCGGCTGTGGAAGAAAGGTCTTTGTGCACAAAAGTTTTAGTATCCCCATGTCGGATAACTGGCGTAGGCTTTAAATCACGAATGTGACTGCGTAGTCTAGATAGAAAGTCGCTGTAATCGGTGATTTCTGGTGCGGATGGCAGAAATAAATCGCCGGGCAGACGGAGACTTTCGCCATACAGCAGTTCCGCGGAGGTTGTGGCTAGGTCTTCTTTCCAGGCACTGCGAATACCTAGCAGTGTCAATGGCAATACCTCGTACCAACTTTCGTTGTTGTGACACATAATAGCAGCTTTTAACTGTCGGTGAAACCTTTCGACTAAACCATTTGCAGCCGGATGGTAAGCGGTCGTAGTTAAATGCATAGAACCGGTAATTCTCGAAAGCTCTTTGAATAGATGTGACTCAAATTGTCGTCCTCTGTCGGTTGTAATTCTCTTAGGACAACCAAATCGTGAAATCCAGCCACTTACAAATGCGTATGCCACTCTTTCCGCTGTTATATCTTCGAGCGGGATTACCTCAGGCCATCGCGAGAACCGGTCCACCGCGGTCAAACAGTAACGATAACCGTGCGATATAGCCAGTGGTCCAATGAGATCAATGTGGACGTGATCAAAACGTGAAGATGGGGAAGTGAATGAATGGATAGGAGCTTGTGTGTGTCGTGTAACCTTCGAACGTTGGCAGGCTATACAGGCTTTGGTCCATGCTCTGCAGTCTTTACGAATGCTCGGCCAGACGTACCTTTCTGTCATCAGTCGAATGGTTGGAGTAGCACCAGGGTGGCTTAAGCCATGGATAGAGTTGAAAGCTTCTTTGCGGAACTCGGGTGTAAGATACAGACGAGGTGTTGGTCTAGAAACATCGCAATATACTTTACATGCACTAGAGTCAGAAATTCTTATTTTCTGTAGGTCTAGCGAAGAAGAAGTGCTTAAAAGATGTCGTAACTCCGTGTCTGTTTCTTGAGAGCGAGCGAGCTTTTTCAAACATATGTCACCTGATATAGCTTCGATTCGTGATAGTGCGTCGGCTACAATGTTATCGTCACCGGATATGTACCGCACATCAGTCGTGAATTGTGAGACGAAATCGAAATGACGGACCTGACGAGGGGAACATTTGTCCGAAGCCTTACGAAAAGCAGCGACAATGGGTTTATGATCAGTCCAAATCGTAAACGGTTTCGCCTCTACCATGAAACGGAAGTGTTTAACGGCTTCATAAATAGCGAGGAGCTCCCGGTCAAAAGGGCTATACTTGCGTTGAGCTAAAGTCAATTTCTTCGAGAAGAAAGCAAGAGGTTGAGAATTACCTTTGACTTTCTGCTGTAAGACTGCGCCAATAGCAATGTCAGACGCGTCAGTCACTAACATTAGATCAGCGGTAGGATCAGGATGAGCGAGCAAAGTAGCGTTCACGAGGCTGTCTTTGCATGTATTGAAGGCTTGTTCGAGCTCAGCCGTCCATATGATCGGAGTGTTAGACTTAACATTTGTACCGGAGAGAAGTTGGTGTAGGAGTGCTTGGTTTTTCGCGGCATTTGGTAAGTATCTCCTGTAAAAGTTAATCATACCAAGAAACCTTCTAAGTTCTTTCAGAGTTTTTGGTTGCGTGAAGTTCTGGATGCCGCTGACCTTTTCGGGCATAGGACTCGTGCCTTTGGCAGTTACCAGATAACCTAGGAACTCGACCTCCGAAACACCAAACACGCTTTTACTACAGTTTAAAACAGCTCCATGGTCTTGTAGGCGATGTAGAACTTGATTGAGATGATCCTCGTGTTCATCATGATTATGTGAAGCTATTAATATGTCGTCGATATAGGGGAAAGCGAAATCTAGGTCTCGTAGAATTTCGTCCATGAACCTCTGGAATGATTGCGCAGCGTTCCTTAATCCAAAGCTCATGAATGGAAACTCAAATAAACCGAACGGAGTTGTTATAGCCGTTTTCGGTATATCTGACGGGTTTACAGGGATTAAGTGATAAGCACGGACCAAATCAATTTTGCTAAACACTTTGCAGCCATGCAGATTGTGTGAAAAATCGGCTATATGGCGTACCGGGTATCTGTCAGGTATTGTTCGAGCGTTAATACCTCTATAATCTCCGCAAGGTCTGTCAGTTCCGTCTTTCTTAGGTACAAGCTGAAGTGGCGCTGCCCAAGGACTGTCGGACCTACGTGCGATACCAGCTCTTACCAACTCTTCGAACTCTCGCTTAGCTCGGCGAAATCGGTCTGGTGCTAGTCTACGTGGTCGACTATACACGGGTGGACCGGGCGTAGTACGGATGTAATGTAACGTTTTATGCTTGACCTCTCGCACCGTAGGTTCACCAGACGGTCGTGTGACCTCAGGAAACTTCATAAGAAGCTTATGATAGCGAGTCGTACCTGTAACAGTTTTTATTTGACACAAGAAAAAATTTGCGGGCTTGACATTAACTATAAGCGAAGTAGTATTATCAATCAAACGGCTTTTTCTTACATCTACAAGTAAATTATAAAATGCTAAAAAGTCTACACCTATGATTGGCTTGGTTACGTCGGCTACTACAAAACGCTATCGGAATTTGCGATGTAACCCAAAATTTAAATTTAAATTAATCGAACCGTAAGTATTGATTGCCGACCCGTTCGCCGCATAAAGCTTATAGTCAGTCTTATTAGCAAAATTGTTATTAACAAAATTCTTATTGGCTAAAGTCTTATTACACTTTACATATCTAATTGGAAAAACACACAAATCAGCACCAGTATCAATAAGAAACTTAATATTAGTATTTCGATCGGTTACGAATACACGGCTTGTGTTAATACTATGGCAGTCAACGTCCGCCGCCATCAATGACTGCCTCTCTCGTTTTCCGATGTATAAGCGCACGGAGGACGGCATTTGGTTGCCTTTTCACGGAATATCCGGTGATACCAACAGTGAGCATCAGTGGCAGCATCCTCAGAACGTCGCCGCCATCTCTGACGGTTATTGGGCTGCCAACGGGGACGGGTTCGCGTAGACGATGATAATTGAGCGACTTGACAAGTCAACTCAGCTATGGATTTTTTTAAATCGTCAATCTCGGAGCTCGTTGTTGGCGTGGAAACTTGATGCACTTGTTGTTGACCAATGACGTCATTAACGTTATCAGCGACTGTGGCTAACTCATCTAGGCTGCTACTTGGCTGTGATGCGACGATTATTTGTATATGGGTGGGTAAACGGCTCGACCACAAGGAACGTACAAAATCGTCGGGAACGTTCGGGCCGGCTAGATTCTGTAAGTGCCGTAAATACTTAGACGGCTTACGATCTCCCATGTCTTCGTGTGTGAGTAATTGACGAAATTTTTGTTCTTGTGTAGATGACAAGCGGTTTATTAGTTCCTTTTTTACTTTGTCATATTTGTTACAGTCTGGAGGATTATTAATAATGTCTTTAATTTCTGCGACGTATTTAATTTCGAGATTGGATATTACATAGTTATATTTAGTACTATCCACAGTAATATTAGCTAGAGCAAACTGTCCTTCAAGTTGCGTAAACCATAAAGCTGGTTCGTCAGGCCAAAAGGGTGGAACTTTTACTCGAACGGATTGCACAAAAGACGATTGTTCTTTGTCTTGTTCCATTGTAGTCACGCAAAAAAAAAGGTCGTTTGTGAAAAAAAAAAAGTACTTACAACGTTCACAACACTAATAAAACTCACGAGAAGCACAAAAGGCATAAAATGTCTGTTGCACTCGGGGTCACCACTATATGGGAGTCGGTAAAAATGAAACCACCATATGGTTAAATTAAATGTCTATATTATAAAGCACTGTGCTAAATATTCCTTAATTACTATTACATAAAGTTATACGCTTAGAGATATGTCGCGTCGTTTTATTCGTACATTGAAACATCCCTGGCGCGTGCCGTGGGAGTGAATGCGCGCGGCCTTGCGGCTTATCGGTACGACATGGACTGACTCGCTCCTACAGGACTCGGCTTCGGGCGATGTTCTGCCGTGCGTCGGAGTTCGGTATCGCGAGGACAACCGAACATTCCCGAGCGTACGTCGGCTGTATATACCTCGCCACAGCCTCTTAGTTTCAGGATCGAAATGGTGGATCCACGTTTCATCCTAGTAACAAGGTGATGGCAAAAATTATCCGAATCACGCTGGAATATTTTGAGATTACGCTTACAAAGTTCCAAAAGTCGCTTTTTGTTTTCATCCGTTAACACGCGTGGCACCCATCTTACCGACACTGTTTTAAACCCTAGTCAGTCATTCATATCATCAGTCATATGTTTTATGGTTATTTTTTTGCCTTCCAAAACCAGATTCTCAACCTTTTTGACATTTTTTTCCGTAACGGGGGTTTAAAGACGCCCAGAACAGGGGTCATTTTTTTGCGGATCTTTACAGCTTGATCTACTTCTTTTAAATTCAGCCACCCAGTACGCAACCGTAGAATAACGTATAGCATCATCCCTTAATGATTTCTGAATGTCCGAAAAAAATTCTTTCGTAGACATATTTTTCAAGCCGAGATATTTTTAACTCACTTTTATCCATAATTTTTCGTTTTTCGCGTCTCCCTGCATAAAACTATTATTAATTAATAATAGTTTTGTGCAACAAGATATATAATATATAATTTATATAAGACTACCTGCAAACGAACTGACAAAAACAAGTGACAGTGGGCATAAATATTGTGTGATTAATAATAAATAATATCAGCCCATAAATGTCCCACTGCTGGGCTCGGGCCTCCCATTGTAGGGGGAAAGGACAGTATACCCGCCACGCTTGTCCAAGGCTGCTTGGCAGGTTGTGTGATTGACACTCTTTAATTTGAATATCGAACTTCTCCTGTTAAATTAGAAACGATTAAAATGTAAGTCAATAACAGTGTGTTGCTAAGTAACAAACTCAGTTTTTATGAAACATAACAAATATTTTTGTATGTGAATACTTCACATCTCCTAAAAAGGTTTTATATATATGCAATTCTAAGAAGTTTTTGATTCACCCTCGTAGTATAACACAAAGTTGCTTCCGCATCTGTCTGTATATCCGCTAATTCCTCCTAAACTACGCATTGGATTATTTAATGGTTTTTATCATCAGTTCGGAAACCTTTCTAGGAAGGTTTATATAAAATATCCCGGTTTTGTCCGAGGCTACGCCGCGGAGAAGGCACTAGTATACGAGTCGTATTAAATTTGTCAAGAGGCTTCTACGGCTTGGCCTTCAATGGCCCCACGCAAGTGTCCTAAAGCCCGGGCCATTTTTAAGGCCCATTGTCTTGAAAGACATACAGTTATATAAAAATAATTATAATTATTGTTTAAGCAAAAATTCATTAATACCACTATAAACATTTGTAACCACTTATAAAAGCTAAGAGGCCGTGATGTTTTATAAGATACTAGCGGCACCGGCAGACGTTGTTCAGCTTTAAAAAAAAATAAAAATCTAGAACCCGATCTCAGCGCCACCTACCGGTTCTAATTGCGAATCTAAACCATCCGGGAACCCACTCAAACACACAAAAACAAAATCACCAAAATCGATCCAGATGATTAGGAGGATTCTAGAACCCGATCTCAGCGTCACCTACCGGTTCGAATTGGGAATCTAAACCATCCGTGAACCCATTCAAAAACATAAGAATAAAATTGATCCAGGTGATTAGGATTCTAGAACCCGATTTCAGCGCCACCTACCGTTTCCAACGGGATAAGAAGTATCCTATGTCCGTCTCCTGGTTCTAAACTACCTCACCGGCAATTTTCACCAAATCGGTACAGCCGTTCTCGTGTTATAAATAGTGTAACTAACACGACATTCCTTTGTATTTATAGATAATAGCTCTCAGTTGATTTGTCTGTCAACGGAACTCTTTACAGTTCATAGATGGGCACACACACATTTATTAAATATTATTTGTATATTATTTCCATATCGAACGTTCTAGCGTTCTCTAGTATTCTTCTGAAATGTTCAAACCTTATAGATGTTTACAGTGTCATAGCGTACTTTAGTGTCCATCAACTAAGTAAAAACTTATTTACATATGTTGTAATACATACCTAGAGCAACACCAACAGGTATTGTACTTAAATAAACAACATCTAAAATGCCAACTCTAAACGTTCTATTTTTAATAGATGATACATCAGCAATATAAGCGAAACAACCGGCGAATATCGCCAAGTCAGCACCAGTCAACGCACTTGGAAATGCAGCTGTATATATTACATATTCTACGGGCCAATCTGGAAAAATAGAAATGTTTTTTTTTTAATACGTATTCAAAAAAGCCTGGTTTTGAAGATTTTAAAATTAGGTCAGCCCACATTCCATTAGCGCATGTTGGGCTTCGGTTTCTCTATTTTAGGGCGAACGGACATTGCACTCGACATGCCTTAGGCGGGTTCGACACATCGGTTATCTAGATGTGCAGATTTCATCACGGTGTTTAATTTAGCTACCAACACGTAGTAATTGTAACATACGTAAGACTAGGATATGCCCGAGATTTCGTCCATACTTCATTTAAAATTCCCGGGGAATCATTTAAAAAAGAATGAGCTATCGTTTTAGTGAAAACTTTCTCTGAATAAGCTATTTTTTATGCACTTAAATAACTACTAACAAATATTACACATTTTATTACATAAAATTTGCTATTGATCATTGAAAAACTTACTTTGGAATTCGAATTTAATTCTTAGAAAAATTCACGCGGGATTTGTGAGATAAATAGCAGCGCAGATTGTAAGTCTAAGAATTTGCTGTCGATCAGCGAAAACCGCATCGAAATCGACCCAGTAGTTTTTACGTGAATCCCGAACAAACAGATAAACCGACGAACAGCCAAGAAATGTAAAAAAAATGGACCTGTTCTCCATTGTTTACATAGTGTATTCCAGTTGTTTTTTTTAAAAGCTTCAATGTACGAACACGGCATGTTTAGAATTTTATAATATTATAGCTTATTTTTTGTTTCAATACTTAGATTTTTCACTGATAATGAGATCCTTCAAACTACACTGACGGACTCATAAACTGCATCAAAGTAATAGACGACTTTGAAATAAATATTTTAACCAAGTATGCAAACTTTCTATACAGATTTAAATTGAAACCTCTAGATTGGTTCGTGAACTTTAAAACAGCGTAGGGTCATATCCTTAAGTTTAAGTTTGTGTACTGGAAAGGACCTTAAGACTTTTTTTGAAGAAAAAACAGAAATTTAAGGAAAATTGGCTTAATAAAAAAATTGGTTTTAACAATAGACACAAACTTTATGCAAGGGTTTATTTATGTTTTAATAAGGTGTATTACCTCCACGTGCCCTTATTACGGATTCTAATCGGTTCCGCATAGATTTTATTAGGGTTATTAAAAGATCTTGCAGAATATTGTCCCATTCTTCTGAAAGTGCTGTTCTTAGTGCTGCCACTGTCGTGGACAAAGGGTTTCTCGCATATACAGCTCTTTTTAAATTGTCCCAAACATGCTCAATGGTATTAAGATCCGGGCTGCGTGCTGGCCAATTCATTGTACGTATCCCAACCTCTTCGCAATATTGTCGAACTTGTGCAGCAGCGTGCGGCCGGGCATTATCCTGCATTAAAGTTAAATTTTCGCCTATGAATCCCATGTAAGGCACCACGTGATATTCTAAGATCTCTGTTATGTAGCGATGTGCAGTCCAACCCCCTCTATTACCGTTTTGACGGACCATGTCTATGAACACAAGTTCTGTTCGCCCGTTCATCGATATGACCCCAGAATATACACGAACCGCCTCCAAAAAGAACACGCTCCTCAATGCAACTTTGAGCATATCGCTCCCCACGTCGACGATAGACTCTTCTGCGACCATCTGCACCATATAAACATGTCCTACACTCGTCCGTGAACAATACGGAGGTCCATTGCTCTTCTGTCCAATTCAGGTGATCACGCGCAAATCTTAAGCGAGCTTGTCTGTGAGCTACAGACAACTTTGGACCATTTGCTGGTCTAAAAGGGGTGATATCCGCTTCCTTTAACCTTCTTCTTATTGTTCGTGCACTCACGTTTACTCCACGCACTTCATTAAGCTCTCTTTTGATGTTAACAGACGTGAGGAAACGATTTCGCAGGGAAGTTGTAACAATAAATCGGTCATCACGACCGGTGGTTGCTCGAGTCCTGCCTGTACCACGTCTCCTTCTGTAAGAACCTGTCTCCACAAACCTTCTGTATATTCTAGAAACCGTAGACTGGTTTAAATTTAAATTTCTACCAATCGTTCGTTGATCCAAGCCCTCCCGCACCAATGCTACAATTTGAGCCGCTTGTTCGGACGAAGTATCCATATTATGGTTCAAAAACTCTCGATGAGTTAAAAAACTAACCCAACAATTCTGCTGGTAACAATAATTCAATTGACAAAAGAATAAAAAATCAATGAGAATCAATTTAAAACTTTGCTATAAATAACACGCAAATCTGATACTACGAGTAAATTTTCTTTTCCCGGCTATATTCATTTGTTTTACTGCAGTTCTATTTTTAAATTTTCCTTTTTTTTGAGATTAAGAGCCAGTCTCTCCATATTTATATAATTTAATCTAAAAAGTTTGCATACTTATTTAAAAAAATCATTTCAAAGTAATCCAGAACTTTGATGCAGTTTATGAGTCCGTCAGTTTATATCAAAGATTGTTCCAGACTACTTTCAAATAAAACGATACAATTTCTAAAAACGGATAAATAAATGATATTGGCGGCGTCGTACAAATTTTGGCATATTGAGATCACAAGACAGAAAGTAGAATTTTGTATATTGGTATTGATTTAAATATGTACGAGTGGAATATCAACTATGTAGCCAAATGTTTTTCAACATCCTGCTGATAAAGCCTAGGTGCCAATCTGGTATGATCAAATATAATCGGCATAGTAAACCGTACCCATAGTAATACCACCACATACCACCAACCCTACAGTGACTCATATATAGCTATGTTATTAGGTAAGTAGATATGGTATGATAGACTGCGCCTTGCTGTAGTGCGATCACCAACAGAGATTCAGTGATGATGACATCTATGTTAACAAAACTTTAAAGAATGTCATGCTTCATTGGTTGTAATACTACTTAGATTTCAGAGAACACTTTAAAGCGAAAAAAATGAGTTATTATTGTAAGAGAGCATACCAGTCAGCGTGTTTACAGTAATCATCACGGAAAAATAAAGCTTTCCGAGAAGTCCGGCCAGTATAATAACTTTACGGCCCCGCTTGTCACTGTAGGAGCCCAAAAAGAACGCAAGCAAAAGGGGCACTAAGTGGCTGGCGATGCCATTCCATTGATGGAATGTTGATGCGGTCACCTTGAAGAAATAAGCAATGTTTATTAATCTATAATGAAACAACATTTTTATAATGCTCTTACATGCTAAAATATCAAAAAGAAAAAATATAATAGCAAACCTCAAAATACCAGTCATTTAATTAAGTTTGTAACAGAAAAATTTATGAAATAATTAGAAGCTAATAAATTCATCTTAATTGACTTACATACATAAATGCATGTTTTCACGTCTGTTTCCCATATGGATAGGCAGAAGCTAATCGACTTAAGTGAAAATATATGGTAAGTTAATGATCCAGTTTAAGATTAACGGCCCATTAACTGATTCTGAGAGCGGACAATATAATGTCAACCTGTAAACACGGGTGGGCGCAGAGTTCCCCGTTTTATTAGAGCGATCGTGTATCCGTCGCACTTGTACATGGTATATTGGAATTAAAATCCGCTGCGCTCCCGGAAAATTCATGCGCGATTCCCGGGAAAAAAATGTCACACATTTTATTACATAAAATTTGCTAATGATCAAGATTGCAATGAGCAAGATTCTCACGGAATTCCCGGGATAAAAAGTAACGCAGATTTCAATTCTAAGAATTTGCTGTCGACCAGCGAAAACCATATCGAAATCGGCCCAGTAGTTTAAACGTGAATCCGGAATAAACAGACAAAACGACAGGAAATCCTAAAAAATGACATCGGCATGTTTAAAATTTTATAATATTGTTACAATTTGGGCCACCTGCAAAAAAAAGCACATTTATTACCCGCCGGCGTCGTTTGAGCTAATAACATTGAACCGCTTTTATGAGCGTCTTCTTTTGTTTATTTTGTGTTTAGAAAAATATCCCATTGTGTATTGTAATCTTTTATGATAGTCATTAGCCAGGTGTGATTCTTAGAAACTCAGACTGCGCGGCCGAGACATATTGTAATTGTGCAGTATAAAGCAATTCCCCCAATGCAGAGGGGCAGTCAAGCGATAATCGCAAACGAGGCAAAACGTGTGTACATTCGATAATCTATATAGTGACGGACTTTGCGCGTGTTATTGAATCGTGCAATACGTTTGTACTAGTTGTGTCCAGTTATATTTGAACCTGTGTTATATGTGTTTGTATAGTTGTAATAAATTCTATAGTAATTCCAACAGCATTTTTAATTCGAGTCCCGTAACTCGTAACAATATTATAGATTTAATTAGGTGTATTAGTCCCTTTCTTTGAAAATTGGGAGCCTAAAACTGGAAATTTGTGTAATAATTATGGGTCAATATTATCAATTGCGACCTAAGATTAAGATTGAGTATTATCAAACAGCACAGCAATAGTTGTTATCAGATGACATCTAAGAGTAGCATATGTACTGTAGGTTTATAGAGCAAGATACAATAGGAAAACATGAATAAAATGATTCATGACAATTTTATCTAAGTACCTGTACTTCAGCATTAATCTCACTGTATTGAGATAGGTTATAACATATATCTGCACTGTAACCATGGTTCACTTTGCATGTTTGAAATAAATAAAATGTTTGCTCAACAACACTCGTTATCATAAATGCCATCATATAAAAGAACATGGATGGTTCTACTGTTATATATTTGTACCATGGTATTTTGTGTTCCTTCTGAAAATAAATATACTATTACATAATTAAACAAATAAACATGTTACTCACAATAGAAGATTTTGGGATTCAAAGTTTATATTCGAGTTCTAATAACCACCACCATCACACCATCACCACTTATTAGAAAATAATTGCTTGTTTTCTGTTAATGTCTGAGAACCTCGATATATAAACATTATCAAGCAAAACTAAACAGAGTTTGAGGAATGGGTTAGGCAGAGAGAATAGTCTCCACTTGCTATAGTTTGGGACAAACTTTCTGTAATTATTTAAGAGGGTATTATGGCATTATTTCTTCTAACATGTATGCATTTATACAGGTGTGGCTAGAACACTGTCATTCAAAAAAAGTTCAGAATAATTTAAATTTGGTCTATTACGTCTTCCCTTAAATGGAGTAATATAATTAAATGGTGATAGTCAACAAGAAATAGTTATGGAAAAAATTAACAAGTGCAACTCAATAATGAGTTATAATATTCACAAAAATCTGCTCAATACAAAATAAAAAAAATGCCTATTTTATCTGCAAGATTATTACTATTTTGTTGAATATCATCATTTTCTAATGTTAATCAACTTAACTAAAGACATAATAGCCGAAATTTTATTTTTTGAACAAAATTCTTAATTTTCCACCTTTGTTTGGACCTAAAAAGTCCTATTAAAGAAATTTTTATGTATTATTATGTAAGCTTAGACTACTGCGCAGTATCTAAACATATTTTAGAAAAATGAAGTTGCCTTTTTCAATTTTTAATTTAAAATTGGAAAAACAATTTTGATTCCCTTGAAATTTTTGTAACTATGGTAGTGTTAGGGTTTAAAAGATTTTACATGATGATTATTTTACGTGTAAAAAACTCATAAGGACTTAATTCTATTATATAAATTAGTGATTCTTTTTTTTTAAACATACATGGTGGTAATTTGGTTACCTCTTTATGTAAACTAACTTTTTTTTATGTCCCTGTTCTGGCCACCTGTATAAACCCAATATTGTAAATATTTCATGGTTTTTCTTGAGAAAAAATTTACTATGACAAATCCCCTGTAAATTATCTTTTTGGCATATACTTGATTGGTTATAATTTTCCAATTATCTGTTGCTTGAAGATTGTTGTAAAACTTGATTATTATGGACAATTGACATTGAATAGAGACACAAGTTTAGCAGAACCATATTTAAAAAAAACTCTATTTTAATTTAACTAAGTAATCTTTAAAATGTTTCAACAAAATTAAAGATTATAATTGTAATACTATTATTCTTATACTTTAAAATTCTTAATAAAATTTGTTAAAACATTTAAAGAACCTATTTAAACAACACTTTCAGCAAATTAAGCATCACATAGATAGAAATTTCATTTAAGTTTTAATTTGAAATCACTGAGAGACATTTCAATGTTATTTTTTGGTATTTAGTTGAACTTTGTATATGATAGTTGTACAGTATAGGTACATATATGACAAATTTTAATAAGTGATTTCCATAATAATAATAGCAACCCATAGGAACCAACAGTGGACTTGGGTCTTTGTTTTAGGTGAACAGATGTATATCTGCCACACTTATCTTGTCACACATCTGTAATTCTCAATGAGCAGGTTTCTTCATAATTTTACTGTGCAGTAATTGAAAAATAACATGCATACTACTACAAAAACAGCTAAATAATTATATACTGTCCACCCGGTTTGGAAACCAAATAATTTGAATGAGAATCTGGTATTTCAACTAATAAACAATTTTAAAATATATCTTTTTATTTACATTGCACAATTCTGGTATAATTCTATTGGTTGGTAACTTAAGTATGGAGTTCTCTGATAAAGACATCAATGACAACATGAGATAAGAGATGGCTAAGACTGTGTATGTTTGTTTAATAGAGATTGTTATGTTTCAGATTATTTGTATTGCAACATTACAATATTAAATTAATAATCTATATAATAGCTCTTAAATAAAACAATATTATAATGTGTAATGATTACAAAACAATGGCTTATATGAAAGTGACTTTTAAAGATACAATATTACTAGAACAAATTGTAATACACGTTTGTTTATGCTAGAAATGACTATAATTAGTAATAAGGATGAATAAGAAAAAACATTTATCAAAATTACTATTGAATACTAATTCGCCAAAACCTAGCAAATTTTTAAAATTACGAAATTGATAATGTGCATAACAAATAAACTTTAAAGTACGCTGTTACAATACAACATTATTTTGCTCCGGACATAAAGAAATATTATATTTAGATACTATGTGGCTTTATATCACAGTATTTCAAAGTACTATAATGTTTGTAATTTGAGTTTTTTTACTAAGCATTCATTGTATTGTAACTATTGAAAAATAATATTTACTTACCATAATAGATTCCTCTTTAAACACAGACATTGTACGAATGAATTTTTGTATTAGGTGTTGAGTTTTTAAGTAACAAAATGCTTTAAAATTTAATTTATAAATCTTTTGTAAGTACACGTTCTTATAAAAATGCAATGTGCCGCCAACCAACTTCTGATTCTGAATGATGTTTTTGATCAGCGTTGCCAGATGACCATGACAATTAACTCCCAAATTTTTTTCAAAAACCCCAAAAATAAGCTTTTTGAGAAAATAAAACCCCAAAATAGTTTTTACATATTTTAAAGGAGAAAGAAAATATCAAAACCACCGTCGTAGCGAAAACATCACTAATGACGTCATCATTTTCCCTCACGGGGCGCTCACAACGACTCGTGTCAATAGGTGCGTTAAATAACCATTCCACTTGAGTTTACGATTGTGATTTGTGACGCCCAGCAAATAAGTGAAACGGGAAAAACCGCAGTTGTGAACGTGATCATTGTCAGTCTCTAACGGAAAGTAGCCTATGGGATACAACTCATACGAGTACAGACGGCATAATAAATAAATAACGTAAATGAACGAAAGAATGAATTGGATTATTAAAATGAACTATCGAATTGAAGTATGATTCACTAGTAGAGTATAATTCTAAGATAAAGTAATAATACCGTATTGTGACTTAGATATAATAATTGTAGTGATGAGAATTGTGTTTGTAGATGAATTATTGATACTTAAAATATCTCTCCAAAATTTCTCACAACAAAATATTTCCCCCCGTAAGTTCCCCCAAAGAATCTTTACCCCCGAGTTTCCCCCCAGACGTCAAAAAATACAGAATTTGCAGGTAATCCCCCCATCTGGCAACACTGTTTTTTGATTTTGAAAGTTATAGACTGCGTCTGACGTTAAATAAAAATACTGGTGGTTTAAGAAACAACCTGACAGCTGACATATATCACAATTACACGGCGCCGCTTAAGCTTTCAAAATCTTAATACAATCTACTAGTTATGCCATCTGTTAGTAAGTAAATGTGATTCTATAAGATTAAAAAAATTTAATAGGTGCTCATTGCTCAATTCAATAAGTAAATAAATATTTTTTACGAATAGCTGTTTAATTTCAAAAACTAGCAACTGACATTGTATTTTAAATCAATACAGTACGCGCACTTATTGTTTTACTAGGCATTTGCTGATATATTTGTACTAGCCAAAACAAGTAAAGACTACCAAATATGATATTGCTCCCAAGAAGCTCAATACGAGGGTGAAGCAACAAGTTCTAAGAAGTGCATATATATATGAAACCTTTTTGAGAGAAGTTCGATATTCAAATTTAAGAATGTCAATCGGACAATATTTATGCCAACTGTTACTTGTTTTTGTCAGTTCGTTAGCACGTAATAAATTTTTTTGTGCAATGAGAGGCTAAAAGTGGATAAAAGTGAGTAACGTGCAGTGATAAAATATATCAGCTTAAACTTGTTCAGTTAGATTGTGAACACTTATTTACGTACAACATATACATACTACATATAAATACACAATAACACACTGCACATGTGTCTACACTCAATACATTGTATTTCTATTATAATCAAATAACTACTTGTATACATAAGTTATTTTTTCAGGGAGAGAGAGGCTGGTGATCAGTCACACAGGATTTTCCTTCTACAGACACCAGGCTCTCACCATGTTTTAATCATTTAAAACCTTTTTAGCAATTACTTATGTCATGTTATATTGTGAGAGCAAATAAATAAATATTATTATTATTATTATGAACACATATGTTGTAAGTAAAGTAACTATGAATACATTATTTTTATTTGACAGCATCTGTGGTTGAGTGAGTTAAAAAAGTTCCTCGAAAGATATTTTTTCGGATATTCAATAGACATTAGGTAAGAATACTGTACCCTAATCTACGGTTTCGTACTGTATGTCTGAATTTAAAAGAGGTAGATCAAACTGTAAACATGACCCACCATCTGGGCGGCCTTCAATCTCCGTTATAATTTTTGTCGTCACCTTGTCTCCATGGATGAAAAGTGTATCCACCATTTTGACCCTGAAACTAAGAGCCAAAGTACGTCTTGGAAACGACCATCCTCTGTAATTACTAAGAAATTTCGAGTTGTACTGTACCACTGGCATAGTTAGGGACTCAGCGTTTGGGACAATAAAGTAATCATTTTTATTGATTACACGCCAAGAGGCCAGGTGATTACTGGACCCTATATGAAAATATAATTCCGAATGTGTGAAGCGGTTAAGAAACAGATCGTGTAAAACTGTCGTTGGGTGTGTTGTTTCTTTACGATAACGCTCCCGCTCATTTAGGCTTCAATTTTCTTAACCCACCCTCATTCTCCCTGACCTAGCCCCAAGTGAATTTCATTTATTCCCATAATCAAAAGAGGAAATTCGTGGAACTTTTCACAATAATGAAGCAATTATGGCTGCCGTAGAGGAGTATTTCGAGTCTCAAGAAAAACATTTTTTTTCGCAAGGAATAAGGAAGTCAGAAATGCATTATTCTAAATGCATTGGATTGTAGGGAGATTGAAGTGGCAGTGGTCCGGTCATGTCTGCCGCAGGACCGATGGCCAGTGGAGCAAGCGAGTCCTGGAGTGGTGACCGCGTTTCGGTAAATGTAGTGTCAGACGACCTCCAGCCCGATGGACCATCGACCTACGCAAGTTCACCGGTAGGCGGTGGATGAGGAAATCGGAGGGCAGGGATGAGTGACGCCGTCTTGGGGAGGTCTACGTCCAGCAGTGGACTGCAAATGGCAGACGACGTAGGGAGATTATAAACAAAAATAAAATATTATGTTTAAATTTTTGAATTTATAATATTCATTTCAAGAACTTTTTCGAACGTAAATGGTTTTCAATTAATATATCGTTGAAATTTGTGACATTTTTTTGTGCTTTGGTGTAAAATTTCTTGAAATTCACTTACTGTTTTCCTGATCTTATACAAAAATTAACCACGTCATGATTGGCTCACACCGCTCACCGGAAAAAAGGCGCTAAAGTACAGCAAAGAACAATAAACGCAGTGACATAATGTGTAATAGTATGTATTATTATTACAAATGTAAACTTCAATTTCCAGTAAAGTGTCATTTAGTGATTATACTATAACATTGCATGCCATTTGCTACCCAATATTATAGTTAAAACGGTAAATTTATTAACTAAATCTACATTAAAACAAACGCCAAAGTACTTTTAGCACACATATATTTATAAAATAAATAAGCCTCTCTAGAAATATAAAATAAAATGATTATTTAAAACATGTACAATTATGTAAGTAAATACTTTATAATTTAAACTCAAAGTAAAAAATAGTCACATAATAACTTCATGTAGCAGTGTGTAAAATTCACCAAATATGACCATTACTAGTGATTTCATTTATGCTCTTAAGATCACGTCAACGCGAAGTAATTATTCAACGATATTATACAGCGCTATCTTAACTGTAGTACTGTGCACTAAATGAAAACTACTTATAGTTTTTGATATCCCTCGCTCTCTTGATGGCGCTAGTTTCCATATAAAACGACTATGTAGAGAGATTCACTGGGATAGCTTTTAGGGTAGAGTTGCCAAAAGTCCTGTTTTCCCAGGACATAATTAACCTAGTTTTTGTAGTGTCCTGGATAGTTTTGAAACAGCTGCCTGTGTTTTTAAGGCGCTCTGATAAGGTCATATATTTAAAAATTCGCCCATCACTTTCAACAGTGCTCAAAAGAAAAATATTGGTTATTGCTACCTACAGAAATTATCTATATCATAGATATGCAAAAGGAAATTGGTGGGGTTGAAAGTTATCCTAAAAATAAATAACTTTGTAATATTAGAATTTATTAGATACTATAGCTGACCTAGGGTTTAAAGAATTTGTTACAAACTAAAGTGTTTGTGTTATATTTTAATAACTTTAACTCAAATTATACGAGTCCAAAAACTTTTATTATTAAAAAATATGATTATTATCATTACTTGAATTTCTTATTACCTATTTTCATTTAACTTTTGCAACTATTGCTGCGTGCTGTTTTATAAACTGAATTGTCCTGGTTTTTCCAACTTCATACAGTTTTCTAGATTTAGGGTTGGCAACCCTATTTTAAGGTGACACCGCAGTGCAGATCAGTGTTGCCATATGTACGGATTTATCCGTACACGTACGGAATTTGAATACTCTGTACGGATGAAAATTGCGTACGGATATGTGTTCGGATTTTCATCGATACTTTATTATGCTTGC
The DNA here is from genome assembly GCA_949752895.1 of Dendrolimus pini. Classification (NCBI taxonomy): domain Eukaryota; kingdom Metazoa; phylum Arthropoda; class Insecta; order Lepidoptera; family Lasiocampidae; genus Dendrolimus; species Dendrolimus pini. The sequence continues at coordinate 12,285,220 of OX457125.1, read as the reverse complement.
AAGTTACACGCAAAACAATACAACACATAATATGATCAGATCCACAAACTTCATGAAAATGTATGTAAAGCATACAAAACTCTTTTGAACTGCTTCATAGATGACTCATATTTGTCTAGTACTGACTTACAGAATGTAGATTTCGTCAACCCACGAAATTTTAAGCCCGTGGATGAAATTTACTTTGGAGCAAAAGTAGCAATGTCATTAATGTTAAATGCGAGTATTAGTTACAATGATAGTCAAGCGTTTAAATTGCACTGCCTTGAATTTTACATCAAAGGGGCCCAAGCAAATAAAAAATCGCTACAAATTTGAGAGCTGCAATTAGATTGAATTTTTAGACCTCAATCACGCAAAATATCATCTCTAGTTGAGACAGCTCTTTTGTTCCCGAACCTATTGCCTACCCAAGGATACAGAATGGAGAAATTTGAGAAATGACCCCTCACTGCATTCAACAAATTTAGCTGGACTGGCGAATATTGTGAAAAAATCATGGCCCAAAAAAATCTTGACGGAAATATCTTGTTCCCGATTTTAAGCAAATTTGTTGCAGCGCTGATGTGCTTACCTCATTCAAGCGCAGCGGTTGAGCGAATTTTTTCCACCATTAATATGATAAATACTAAGCAGAGAAATCAACTCTCAACAGAGACAATTGAAGGACTTTTTCATACAAAACAGTTGTAAAGGAATAAACCCTGTTTTAATTTAGAAATTAACCCAGAGATGATTAAAAAATGAATAAAAACATTTATGAATAATAATTTTGTATTTTTATTTTAAAGTTTTGTACGGATTTCGTACGGAGTTTTAAATTTATTTCATGTACGGAATTTATACGGATTTTTTGGTTGGATGTACAGATTTTTAGTCTCTGCTATATGACAACCCTGGTGCAGATCATCACCACGCGGGATTTATTCGAGCGAGTTACATTCTGCAAAATGAAAAGAAGCAAGCGGCGCCATAAACTCCCCAGCATCATATCTACTTTATAATTAAAGTGTATATACAGACATATACATTCATGGTCTTTTTTTAATTACGCTTTTTTTTACTTGATCAAAGTGGATCAATTGCATGAAATCATGAAAATTAGCCGGTGAATAATTATGTTCATAAAGTCATTGAGGTATATATGTACGTACTAGACTAGAGAAGCTATTCAATATAAAAAAGTTCTAACTTGAAGAAAGCCGCCTGCGCGGGCCGAGATGGATTGCCGTGGATGCCGTTGACTCATGCACTATATTATACACCGCAGAAGTGACGTGTCACAGCTTTTGTACCTACAAACCTTCATTAGAACTCAAAATTCTTTAATAGGTATTTAAGTAAATAAACAAATGGTAAATAGACAAGAAAATAAATGGTTATGCGTTTATTAAAGCCTTAATAGATTCATAATAGTTTGAAACAAATTAAAATAAAATAAATTGGTACATTTAAAGAATTAACTGTGCACTTTAGCGTCTTTAAGTGCCGCTTCAGTAAAAGTGTAGTAATTAATAAATATGTCGGTTATCCATAAACTTATCGACGCGCAGTGGATAATTTTTAATAACTGTCTAATGTATACAAAACGTGCAAATAAAAAAAAACAAAATGCAAAAAATCTTTAATAACTAAACAAAATCAGAGTTTTTTTGCATTATTTTTTCAAGTAATCACTTCCTGTCTTGTCGTCATCCTTAATATGCACAGAATATAATGTGTGTATGTTCAGAAGGTAGCCACGCTCCTTAGCTACGATTCGTATAAATACATTTAATCCATTCCTCTCACTTTTCATGGTCCGGTCGATAAAACCTTCAAATCCAAACAGAGCATAATAGAATAATAAGATATTTTAATTATTTGTATGGATATGTTTGTACATGTAGGTATTCACGGTAGTACACAGGTCGGTAAATGAATTATAATATACTATATAAGAAGGTTCCTAAATAACTAACCCTCACTGGAATCTGCAGTTTGTATCTCATATTATATATATTATTGTACTCTGTGAGTCTGCATGCGACCATTTCTTTTTCTAAAAGAAAAATAATTCATAAGTACCTAATTGTCACTAATTTCCTTTCATCTGACAATCTTTCAACTATTGTCAAAATATGTAAGTATTCACTTACCGAGTACATTAATATAATAGGAGCAAAGAGTACATTGAATATATAAAGAAATAAGAGATATTTCATCATTCAACAACGTAATCTAGATTTAAAAAGAATACAATAAATATGTAAATTTATTTGCTTACCCATGAAAGAGACTATAGACGTCCTATTGCTCAGCGTATTTTTTAGAAAAAAAGGTGTTCGTTTAAATTGTAATTATTGTCCAATCATGATCAAATAAGCGCCGATATTTCGAACTTTTTACAAAAGTTAAAACTTCGAAGGAATAAATCTTTGGTGCGGCAGAGGTCCCGTGAACGATTCCCGGCGAGGTGAATACCATACAAGAACATTCCATTTATTTTGTTCTGGATATCCCAGGGTATATTACCCTTCATATTGTTACAATCTAGGCCTCGATAAAGACAAATTCCACGTACAGATCTGTAAAAGCACATTTTATTACCTGTCGGTACTCCAACTATGATCGTTTTCTTTTGTTCACTTATTTATTGGCATACCTTTCTAGTTATTGTGGAGAATAGCCTATTGTCCTATTGTACTCGCTCAGAAGCATCATTAGCCAGGTGTTGCGGATTACAAGTACAAGCTAATTCGAGGAAATTGTGTCGACGTTGCCGGGCGGGCACGTTTACATTTGTGAAGTATAAAACGACGGCCTGACTGAGAAAGGGGACAGTTGAACGACAACTACGATTTAGGCGTGAAGTGTGTACATTCGGGAATCTAATAGTGACGGAATTTGCGCGTATTATTGAATTACGACCTTCTGCATTACGTTTCGATTTGTTGTGTTCGGTTATATTTGTACTTGTGTTATACGTGTTTGTATAGTTCTAATAAACTCTATAATAATTCTAACGGTATTTTTATTCGAGTCCCGCTTACTCGTAGCAATATAATTAAGCGTAGCTTGCTTAACTTGGGAATATGAAATGTGGGTTTGCCTGACGATTTGTTTAAATATTGGTAGGAGCTACAAAATTGATTTATTTAGGTTATTAAGTAATCTGTGAAATAAATATAAGCTTTCAAGCTGTATTTTTTTTTACTAGCTTAGGGGCTAACGCACTAGTGTCTCGTTCCAGTGACGTGGGCTCAAATCCTGGTCGGGATGCATGCTGAGCTCAGGTAATTTTTCTGATTTAATGTGTATATAATAGAAACCGGCATATCGAGATTACCAAATTTTAAATCCCACAAATTCACCTTGGAATCGCGTATGGATACGTACCCAGTCGTAGAATATTTATGAGCTGATATTATTATGTTTTTAGGGTCCAGTTTTAAAACCTCGCGCTGTCATAGCTACGGACTGGCGACGGGAGTGCCACCAAGAAAGGGAATTTAAGTAAGCACATTACAACTTACGAAAGCTTGTCAAAATATAAGTGAAAATTGTTATTGGTATGACACCAAAAATAATTATAAATAAAAAACCTATTGCTTGGATATTGGTTTGTTTGTCTCTGAAAGTTAACTGTCTCTGAGAGAGTCCAACGGATATCAATGAAAAATGTTGAGATCGAAGCAAGAATTTTGTTTTAAAGTTTCATGTATACCTATTTCAAGGCTGGGAGGCCTAAAGCTTTTCTGCGAAGTAATTCCGTATGATGCCTATGAGTACACAAAAAATATCTTCATTTATTAGGAACTAACTGTCCCGGCGACGGATGTTGTCTTGCCCTGAAAAATTAAAAATTCCAGCGCCACCTGCCAGTTCCAATTTACAAATAAACTATAAGCGTTCGTAATGTAAGCTGTCAATTGCAGAAGAAGGCGGAGTTTCAAACTAATTTATTTTAAAATATTTTCTAAATTTTATTCTGCGTTTTTTTTTGGATTTGGATCGATATACATACATATATATATATAGGAGATCCCGTTTTTGAATTCACTGATCACGATATCTCTGAAGCTATAAGGCCGATTGACTTGAAATTTGGTATGAATATTTCTTTTGCCAAGTACAGATCAGTTAAGAACGGGTTTTACGAAATTCCACTTCCAAAGGGGATTGCGGGGGCGTAAACAATGGAAAATTGATATTTCCGAACTATAGCTCCGACAAACCTAAAATTTTGTAGGAATATCTCTATTTGAACAACACATTTTATGAAATTTTACTTCGAAAAGCGATTGCGCGGAGGGGGGGGGGGGGTTTCGTAATCTATAATATAAAAATGAATCGCAAAATGTGTTAGTAAGCGCATAACTTGAGAACGACTTTACCGATTTTGAGAAAATTTGTGTGTGTGTTTGAGTTGGTCCCGGGATGGTTTATATCCAAAATTGGAAACGGTAGGTGGCGCTGAGATCGGGTTCTACAATCCTCCTAATCACCTGGAACGATTTTGGTGAATTTGTTTTTGTCACTTTGAGTGGGTTCCCGGATGATTTAGATTCGCAATTAGAACCGGCAGGTGGCGCTGAGATCGGGTTCTAGAATCCTCCTAAAAACCGGGAGCGATTTTGGTGATTTTGTTTTTGTGTGTTTGAGTGGGTTCCCGGATGGTTTAGATTCGCAATTAGAACCGGTAGGTGGCACTGAGATCGGGTTCTAGAATCCACCTAATCACCTGAAACGATTACAGTGATTTTGTTTTTGTGTCATGAAACAAAGTCTTTTAGGAATTCAAAAAATATGGCGGTACGAAGTTCGCCGGGTCAGCTAGTACACACACACACACACACACACACACACACATATATATATATATATATATATATATATATATATATATATATATAATGTGATTTGATTTATACAATGTTTTCTATTACACATATAATAAAACATGCAGTTTTTTTTCAGATACTTGGACGTAATCAACTAACTAAAAGATGTTTATAAATTTAAAATAATAGCCCAATTAATAACAAAACATGGGGCACAGTATTCTGGATTACTATCCATTATCTCAAAGATGTTGCTTCAATATAGATCTGAAAATTGGAACTATAATAATTGCACTAGTGGGCCTCATACCAAGTGTTCTGATGATGTTGTTCTATGCTTTCGGACGTCCCTTTTTAGAAGAACTGGCCATCAACAATTTTATTATTGACTGTATATTGCATTTATACGCCGTTATAGGTATTCTAATGAGTGTATCCCATATTATATTACTTTTTTCTGCAATTTGTTTAAATGAGAAATTGATGCTTTTGTATTTGTGGTCCGTTATCATGTATTTCCTAGCTGATATAATAGTTGTAATATTTATATGTATTACGGCAATACGTTATCGTAAGGTGATTTATGGTACCGCGGTGCTTATGACTGATATATTTTATTGGTTAATTGTATTTGTATTTTTGTTTCCTGCAGTAAATGGGCTGAGAAGGAATATACACACAGTTGTAATAAGATTGGGTTAATAATAAATTAATGGTCGGATTTGTTGTATATTATTTAAAAACGAAACAACTTTTCGTTGGAATTAACTGATAAATAATTTAAATAAAAAAAATATGTTGCATGATATGAGACGTAACGTGGTTTTTTCTTAATTTTCTATAGTTATTTTAAGTTAAGAAAAAACATCATTAATAATTTCAAAGTGACCATATTATTATTGTTGACTTGAAACGGTTTTAGGTACTCCTTTCATTTGTATGAAAACAGGATAAATAAATGTACATATTTATAGAAGAGAGAAAAATAGTTTTGTTATGTTATTATGTTAAATATTACTTTATTTTATTCACAATAAAATAAGAATACTTTTAAAAACGACGGCGTCTATGGAATCCCCACTATGGCCCGAAAAATCAGTACCAAGTACCGAAAAACCGTCGAATACGTTGGCTTTGCTACAGGCCCTAATGTGATCAAATTATGATTCTAATTTCAAATTTACTTTAAGTGGTTGATCTCCGTTATTTTTTCCAATGTAATACAAAAAAAACAGAGTATATCATGGAACATGTAAGTATTATATAAAATGATTTATCGTGACTAATACCTTCCAGTAAATTCCAGTAGGGGCAGATAATTAAAAAAAGATTTATTTATATTTTTTATTACAGTACAATTTAAAATTTCAGCCATATCTTCTAGCACATTTCATTTTAATACATAACATTTTTTTCTTTATCTAATATGATTCATTTTACTTTAAATTATTTTATAATTTAATAATAAATATGTACATAAAAATGGTGTTCATGTTAAATTTTGAACATGGAATCGGAAAAATATTAATCATGAAGAAATCATTAGAAGAAAATAGTGTTTGTTATTTTCATAACATGAAGGTTATGTAAAATAATGACCGTCATTCAACAGGTTCAAAATTAGAAAAGTGTAGCTGTAATGTCCCTGCTCCACCTGGGATAATGTTAGTGACTGTGATTAAATACATCTCGTTTATAGCATTAAAAACAACGCCATTAGTGATTAGCTACATTAATGTATACATTAATAATGTAACATTTCAAAATACGCATTAAATCCTTAGCTAAACCTGCTTGACATAGTCACTAACACTAATACCAGACGGAGCAGAGGCATTCCTATTAATTATTATAAGTATTGTCTCTAACTATGTATAGTCTGGGAAAGATATTATGCCTCGTTTACATTCACTCGCTGCCCATGCTGCTCGCGCTGAAAATAGCATATCGTTTACATTGTGCCTGTTATAACATGGCAGCGAGTGCAATTACCAGGGAGAGTATGGAAAACAGCACCGTCTCTACCCGGGGTTGCAAGAGGTGCATGGCACCCGAGATGCGGACTTACATGGGGAGTGCAAGCCGATTGACTTTAATAAAAAAACTTGAGAGGTGTCAAGGGACACCCGGATGGAACGAAGTTCCTTTCGATTAATTAGTGAAGGACCTGTATTTTTTTTTTTAAGTTTTAATAATATTTTATTTTATTAACAAATATAATGTAATATAAACTTAATTAACACGCGCACGCCGCACGGCTTACAACTATAGCAAAAAGTGTCGTTACAACTTTTGGTCTTAATTTTTTCCGTCTAGCCCCTTTAGCAACGCGCGATAAGGAACTTCGTTCCAAAAAGTAATAGCGACACACCTGCGGAACATACCGCGTGGGAAGTTCGACGATTGAAGGATAGGGGCTAAATCTGAACAAGGCGGAATTTCCGTTGATATGTCAGAGGTAATTTAAAAAAATTACGATGGAATTTAGTCGAACTTTCTGTGCTGTACCTACGTAAGTTTCGTCCCGTAGATGTGTCGCTACATTTAATAGATATCATCATGATTTTTCAAAATCTAGCTAACGATAATATTTTCTTAAGTTTTCGCGACTTGTATACATAATAAAACTACGTTTTAACGGTTTTAAGCGCGGTAATTTATTTAATTTTGGTTATTCCGACGTTTTGACCACTTTTCAGTGGCTTGTCTTCATGTCATGTCTCCCGTGATCACGGCCACTGAAAAGTGGCCAAAACTAGTAAGCGAAATTAAATAAATTGCCGCACTTAAAACGTAGTTTTATTATCTAGCCAACGATACTTAAAATACTACACCAATATGTAGGGCCTATATTGATTACATCTTCCTGTTTTTCATTCGTATAACCCGGCAGATTTTGAGAAAAACCACTGTGACATACAAAGATAGACGGACGGACGGACATAACGTATGCATAAGGGTTCCATTTTCGCCAAAATAGCTAGGGGAGCTTAAATTTTAAATATAAAAATTGAATGCTATTTTACTTAAAACGGCTCTGATGTATACGCAACTTATTTGAAAATCTGATATTTACGCTGACCACTTCACTCGCCACATTCCTTCCTACTACCTGCCGTGGAAGGGGAATAATGTAAGCGAAGGGCTATTCGTAAAATATCTATATGCAGCATCACAGGCAGAAGTGTTTACACGCTGCTTTTATACTCATATGCGGTTGAGCAAGCAAACGCCGAAATTGTTGTAGCTTCGGTGGCTGGCGCTCTGTATAGTGTATACTTACTAGGTTTATATTATTAATTATTATAATTATGTAGGATTTTTAGTCAAAAAGAATGTCGTGTAAGATGATCGATGGTAGCTGTGGCGACTGCCGAGAGAGCACGAGAGCATGTATGTAACACCTGATCGTATTCACTCTGTTCATCTTTTGTCTTGCGCACCACAAATGCGACAACGAGGGAAATGTAGAGCAAAGGCAGCGGCTGGGTGAATATTTGAATATGTGCATATTCGGCTATTTCAAAGAACACTACCCAAATGTGTTTAAAAACTGTTCTTTTTGGATTTTTAAGGTAGTTTCTTATGTTGTATTTCCAGATATTTTAATTGGCCAGCGATAAAGCTGTTAATGTAGACATTGTAGGAAAATATATTTTTTGGCAAAATGGTAATGATATTCCCTTAAATGGTAATTAGAAATATAAGAAAATTTAATATTTTCTTGAGTTTTCGCGACTTGTATACATAATAAACTATGTTTTAACGGTTTTAAGCGCGGTAATTTATTTGATTTTGTTTATTCCGACGTTTCGGCCATTTTTCAGTGGTTGTAATCACGAAACACAAAGATGAAAATACTCGTTGACAATTACTTTTGTCTTCTGATAATCGAACTTACAAACATTTGATCAGGTAATCTGGGTTGCATACCCTCATGAACCATATATAATAGTAATTAATAGAATAATTTCTTATTACCGTTCAAATAAACTCATTACCATTTTATTAATACGAACGGTAAAAATGGTGATTGGGTAAATGGTGGTTAGAATTTCTAATAATTATTGGAAAATTTCAGTATTTAGTAAGATTATGCAATTTTTAAAATAAATATTAGATAATAGTCCTTTAAACGGAATCGACTGACCTACATTTTATATAAAAAAAACATGTTACCTACATCAAAAGCTCATAAACTGTAGTGAGAAATTTTTGAACCAAAACGCTCGCGGCGATGGATATTCTTCAATATCGCCGGAATGCAACACTTCGACAAAATCGTACGGTCGACAAGTGAGCGATGACTGACTGTACATTTATTGTGTCTGATCGCGCTGTTATAATATTTAAAAACACAGAAATCATTGTGGCCATGTTCACGAACGGTAAGTAGGGAAAAGCATGAGGACATTTTTCAGAGTACCCTAACTTAATTAAATTATGTTCTTTAATTATTTAGAATTTAAAACAGTCTTAAAATATCCTATTTTACGAATATGTAACCATTACTTCGTTCTTTAATTGCATTTTGATTACTGGACTAATAACTTGTTAAAATCTGGGAAAAGGGACACTGATGGTAATTAGATTTTGATAAGTTATCACTTAATTTTCAGTATTTCAATTTAATATACATATATAATATATTTTGCACTTTGTAGAAAACATTTAGATCGATCTATTAACAAGCATAAGTTCACCAATAGTGGTAGTTAAGTATGTTATTTGTTAAGGGCCGTGCGATTTGCACATTTTCAAAGAATCACCCGGCTACATCAGTGAGAGCTTTGTATTTACATATTCCATGCCCACTTTCCTCGCCGCTTTCCTGCTTACTGTCGCAGAAGTGTGCATAATGTAAACGACGGCGTTAAGTATGTGTTTATTTAGACTGGGAATACAGGAATATTCTTGATAGACTATTACTGATTTCAATTATCGAGCAGTTGGGGAATAACAGTTGTTCAAATAGTCCTTGTGCGGTTATACAACAAATGTTGGGCAAAAATATCATAATTTTCCCGAAACGAGTTTTGTCCTTAATTGAAGAGTACTTTTGTAAAGCAATTAAAGATTGGTCTTGAAGAACTTCGATGTACGAGGATACCGGACAAGCAGTAAAATCTGAAAAATATAAAATTAAACAAATTTAGTATTTATTGACCTAGGTATTTACTAAATATTCGTATTTCAATAAATAAAAATCGTATTAAATGAAAACAGGCTCTCACTATGCGTACCTTCTGTACTTACATCTGTGCAAAGTGAGAAACGTGTGATAATAAAAGACGGCGCGGCGTCGTCAGCTAGATAAAATAATACAGCCGATGTGAAACGGTTAATTTGTCTTTCTATTTGGATGAATCAAACAAAGTGATCCATATAAACATAAACTTGAATCATTCGATGTCCTTAAATACGATTTTGTCCTTTCAGTTCCGTGCTTTCAACCAAATTGATTCAATTTAGTTGATCCGTCTAATATCAGCATACCGGGCTCGTATATTCCCTCTATTCTTTTTGAGTCTACATTTCATAACACAAAAATAATATTGTAAATATAAATATGTATATGTATAGGTTTTTAATTTAGTCACTCATTGGAAGATAAACGAAGTAATCATTTCTTGCATTAACTAGGATATAAACCAGTATTATAATTAATCACCTGTACGGTACAACAATATGCATTTCAGCAATTCATATTCTGATTTGTCCAATCCAAATTGAGATATACGCTTTACAAGATATGTTATTTTCTTTAGTTGTTGCTTAATTTGTGGCGTTTTTGGTGACCTTAATAGGAGTAGTTTGTCTGTGTGGAAGAAAAATATGTATTAGTATTAAGTATTAGAAATAGCTCTAAAATTATGCTTTGTATTTCAACTGTACAATTTGAAACCTAGTATAGGTAAATTAACTTCTAGAAGTTTTTGCGTCTCAAACACTACTATTTGTATATTTACAGGATTCTAAACTTGAATTATAAAATTCCTTGTACAATCAGCAAAAAGATGTTCGTTACATTTTGAAGATAAATATAAATATAATATAATACCTTCATCAAAATCAAATTGATGCTGTGCTGCTGTCACGAGTAAAACCTCTTTCCAATTATTATGTAACAAAAGTGTTTGCTCTGATTCCTTCAGCTGGCCGAAATTTTGGGCCTCATCGCTGTGTAACCATTTAATGGCCGACACAAGCAACGTTGGTAGTGGCTCATGTATTCTTTCAGCTAGTTCACACTTATCTTTATGATATTTGTTCCATTTCACTTCCACTCGCAATGTTTCACCTAAACTACTATTTGGCAATTTTGATCTTCTTATGACTTTTGCACTCCCTTCTTCGTGTTCTATGGCATCATACTCTTTAAAGTATAAATCTGAGCCTTTCAAAATCTTATCCCCACTTTTAGCTGGCGGTTCGTATGGATTTTGTAAATTTTTTGCATCTACAATGAAATATAATCTTTGTTGATATTCGTGGTTTATTCACATCACTTGCTTCAATTTGTGATTATAATTCATGAAAAATGTACCCAGTTTTAGAGACAAAACTTAGTCATTTCCTTTTTCGAGAATATAAATGTACCAAATTTCATGAACATTCCCATTTAATTTCCCAAGTCAAATTTTCAAAGTCCTCATCTGACAAGCACTATTAATTTTTCTGAGGTAAAAGCAAAGAGTATATTGAATATATGGAGAGGTAAAAGTGTCCGATGTTCATCGCATATAATTATGGCCTTATTCATAGAGAGCTCGAGTAAGTTTGAACGCTTCTTTATGGTTCTTAAAGAAACGTTGAAACTTACTCTACCTTTCGAAGAACAAGACTGTTAATTTCTATGATCGTAAAGAAGAGACAAACGAGTATAAAAATATTTCGCAAAAGCAGTTTTCGATGTTTATTTCGCAATGCATTTTTAGACTATCCATTCATTCTTACATACATTTATAAATGAATAAAATTATAGTAAAAGCTTTGTTTAGGTACGGCGGAATACAATACCTTTCTGATGGGTTTCACTGGTAGATATATCGGTTTTAAAAGCTTCTTCTGAGCTTGAAACTTCGTCTTCTTTAATTTTATCTGGTACTCGAGAATCTGGTTTTTCCATTGTACCTTTATCTTGACGTGAAGTAGGATAAGATCCAACCGATCTGTTGTCGCTACGTTCTAAAGAGTTATATAATATGAATAAATGACCATAGACGTTCAAATTAAAATAATTATAAAGATCAGATGTGCTATTCGGGCTTTCGGTCTACTAATATACCTATTTTATCATACCAATGCAAAGAAAGATATAATATTAAGAAAATATATACTACATATATTTTCTTAATCGTAAGATTATAAAATTTGCAGAAATAATTTATTATCATTTTAATATTTTTAGTGCTGTATCTGTATATGTAATCGGAATCTATTCCTTAAGAATCGACGTTCTGAATGTAAGGCCTCCAGTAGGGATATTTTATGAGGAGTGAAGTGAATACAAGCGTTTTACTTTACTTACGTACTTAAGATTAAGAAGTAAACTCCAGTCGTGTGTTGGAGCTTACACTTTTTTTATGTAGGTATTATATATATTATTATACTAACACTAGACTTTATTATCAATGTAGAACACAAAAATATTTTTCTGTTTGCTTCTGATTAATGTACAATGCAAATTTTCTGACTTAATGTAACATTTTACAACCCGGGCTTCCGGGAATAGTGATACAAGAGTGCATGAAAAACAACTTTCACTCAATTATTTATTAACTATTGGCCTGGACTTAAACAACTCCATAAGCGCAGAGGGAAACACCACAGCGGCAAGTTCCAGTTCGTAATATGCAGAAAAACTGTTCACAGACAACTGTAACGCAATTGAGCTAGGTAATTTAAGGAAACATTGAATATTTTTTCATCCCCCAGTTACAATGTTGGAGTTATAACCACCGATAATTTTTACATCATTAGATATGTAGCGATATATAACATAATATGCTCCCATATTTCTTCTATATAGACCCGAAATACTGCAATTTATTGTATATAGTGAAACAACTACAGAATCTTAAAAATATCTGTTACAACCGATTTAATGTAGATACTCACTTTCGCTTCTTGATATAGAGTTTTGACTGGATATTATCGGCGGATAAAATATATTCGTTGGCAAATACCCAGGTTGAGGGACAGGGTAGTGTAAAGGTGTCGGAAACAGCGGGATCTTGAAGGGACTGAACGAACCGAGTGAACCGACTTGAGTGCTTAGAAGTGGATTCAATTGAGAAATGTTTGAAGGTGTCGGTTCGGGAAGTCTTGAGTTAGGGAACTCCTGAAAAGAGTGTCTCTCAAAAAATGGCGATTGCGCATTTGTAGGTAGTGCGTCGGGAATGGGTGGTACGAGCCCACAATACGTGGGTAATGGGGGAAAGTTTGGTAATCCCAGACCGGACGGTGTGGGCATATAGGGTTGCGGTGGCGTCAGATTGTAGCCCATCTTTTGTAAAGTAATTTGATGCTGCGCAGTAACCGCTGGTCGAGGCGCACGCTCATGTTGAACCGCTGCCAAATAATGAACGAAGTTTAAGTTAAGTTTAACTGTTAAACGGATTTGGATGAAACTACAGTAATATAGATTACATTAGAATAACAAACATAATTATTCATTTTTAAAGATATTGTTTAAATCCAGGAAAATATATCCATAAGTGTGAATTCAAGGCGAACAAAGTCGCAGACGCAACTAGTATGAAATAGTTATGCTATATAAGCGCTGGGTGTTATTATTATCTATACTCTATTCTGTTGTTTATCCAAATGAACATACGTAGCTTCTAGTCTGTATAATCTCCTGACTATAACTCAAGAATGGCTGGACCGATCTTGCTAAAAATTCGTTTTGGTAAGAACATGTGATTTGGGAAATAGTAGATATTATATAGTAATACTTTATATAGTGCAAATAGAGTAAATATTATTATAGTTATAGTGATAAATATTATTAAAATGTCTTCAGGGCAAACGCTTCGGATTTGGGCTGGAGGCCCACTTGAAAAATTCATGTGTATCATGGGAAAAGAATACTAAGTATTCATTATTAAATGCTTGTATACTATAAATTATCACTGTAGAAACGTAGGTACCTTATATATTATCTTTTGTATCCTTGACAACGTGTAAGCAAAATTTCAGATCAATATCCTAACTAATAATATAAATTCGAATTTGAGTTTAATTAATTGTTACGCTTTTAATTAATTGTTCAATAATGCAACTACGTGCCTACTTTAACAACATTTCGGTTATTTTAAACTTTCGATAAAAAGGAAATATTTTGAAACGGAGAATCTCTTGGAATCGTCAATAATTCCAGTCTGATTATATCGGTTCGATAACGTTTTGATTTATGGAATAATTTAAACATTGTTATCCTAAAGAAAAACGACCGTTCCGGTGTTATAATATCACTGGAACGAACTGACATGACCATGTGCTACTTTTTTCTTCTCAAATATAGGAGATTAGTTGCGCCCCGCGGTTTAACCGCAAAATCCTTATATTTTGGATAATTCACACTATATCTTTATAAATTATAGCCTATGTGTTATTCTGATGTGTAAGCTATATTATTGTAAGTTTCATCAAAATCCATTCAGTAGTTTTTGCGCGAAAGAGTAACAAACATACATCCATACTCACAAACTTTCGCGTTTATAATATTAGTAGGATCTTACCAGTATACCTAATAATATGGAAACACACCACAGAGAATGTCCTAGGTCTTACATTTTTAACAATATATTTTATAAGTTAAAACTAGATACAGCGGATACAATATAAAAATAAGGGTGATAGCAATTTGATGCGTGAATAAATATTTATGTGAATAGCGGCTGATGGTGACAGCTTGTGAGTTAAGAATCAGTGGTTTTGTTTATTTTAACAGTTTGATGAGATGTATTGAAATTGAATCTTTATAAAAATATGGCATTCGTTTAACAAGCGTACGTGGTGTACCCAATGTAATAGTTTTATCCTAATTATGTTTGATTTATCTAATGAAGCTTTCCATGAAGCTCGACTGTTAAAAATATGGATTTGTAACCGAGGGATAAGGATGGATTTTTTCTAATAGAAAATATCATGTCCGTTCGTATACATACATCATAAAAAAAGACATTCATGTATACCGATATGAAATATTTGATTATAATTAGTTCATTCACTTTTGTTTCAATTAATTGAATATTTATTATATTAAACTATATTCCCCGGGATAAGTTCTAAAACCATGTTCCGCTGGAGAAAACTTTTTTGAAGGTACCTTAAAAATAAGTTGTCCAATGCAATATACGTTAAAAATCAAGTCCATTTCCAATCTATGTACACCATAATAATTTCTTAAGTTTTACACATTACACGACTTGTACACATAATAAAACTAAGTTTTAACGGTTTTAGGCGCAGTAATTTATTTGATTTTTGTTATTCCGACGTTTCATCCAATCAAATAAATTACCGCGCTTAAAACCGTTAAAACGTAGTTTTATTCTATGTACCTACATCACGTCGCAATGTGTTTTAATGCCATTCCTTTATTTTGTAGACAGAACCTTTGGCGATTCTCACGTGGCCATTTGCGCAAAAACTAATATTAGTTTTTGCGCAAATGGCCACGATCCAGATAAGAATTAGTATATACTAATTCTTATCTGGAAATTTATATTATTTGTGTTTTCCTTCATAATGGGCAGATTATAATGAAAGTTATGTATACCTATGTATTCGCAGTATAGAAGTTTTTAAACGTGATAAACTTCGCGGGATATGGATTCAAAGTTCATCAAAACTGCATGAAAAGCCCTAGTATTGCAATATATGTATAATAAACCGTATTGACTTCGTGTGAACGCGAAATCTGTTTCACAACGAAACGTTGACATGAAAGGACGTTGAAAGCTCTGATATTGAGCACCCCACGTTTTTTCTCACTCACCACTTAACTGACACTTGTGTACCGCAAATACTTGAGATGTTTCCTAATGGAAAAGACATGCTACGATGGAGAAACCCTGGATAAATACTTTATAGAGACAAGTGCCTGACCGTGTTCGCTATTGATTTGTTACTAATTTTCAAGGTTTTTCCATTACCTGCGCACTTCTCACATTATATTAGATTGGTTTAGAATGTATTTGATAGCTACTGAATTAAATCAGCAAAATAAAAAAAATGTGAATGTAATATTAATAATGTAAATTATTGTCTGTAGTCTTGTTAGATTTGTCTGTATCTTTTACATATTTACAACAGATATGCTTGAGGACGTTTAAAATCTACATGCTTACCAGCTTGTCGTGATATATGTATTTTGTTAAACAACAAAATGCAAGAGTATAGTATAGTGCACAAAATAATAAAATATAGAAAATTGAATCGCTTCTAAAAAACAAAATGGTTGAAAAAATATTTTTGCTGTAAGTAATTTAATCTAAATCTTAGTTCAGTCAACCGCTAAGGCCACCAATATTATTATGTACGTATGAAGTTTCCTTCTGTGATAAAAATAACCAAAGACCAACAAGAATTAACAGAGTTAGCTCACCATCTTTCTTCATGTTGACTCTAAGGCATTTGGAGAATCGGCATGCCTGGCACTGGTTACGCCGGGTAACATCGACCACGCACCTTCCATTTTCTTTGCAAACATAATCCAAATTACTGTAAAAACAAAACAAAGACGTTAAAAAAAATCTTTAACTGTTGCTGTAGGTAATCAAATACTAAATTATAATTTAGATTAGGACCGCACCTTAAACTCGCAGAATTCGTTTAAGGTACGGTCACATCCATCAAAGAGACACAGTTGGAGACTTACGATATATTATGTAAGTATATACCAAAAGGTGTCGTACAATAACCTCTTTGTGTGTTCTCATGTCCTTGTGAAGATTATTTGGAATTCATTACGACAAAAGTAACAACAGGGTCAAATAAATATAGCTATTAAATAAATACCTAATAAATATCGGCCCACAATATAAATAAAATATGTTACCGTTAGTTAGGGTACCTGACGGTATTGATGAAAAATAATAGTACAAAAAGTATAATGTAATAAAATAGACATAAAAATATAACATTTATTTGAGACAGTATGTGTATTTGTAAGCCATGTCGTTTCTGTGTGCAAAATTATTTTTGGGACTATACTGACGACAATAATTCTAAATAGATAAAAATTTGTAAGTTTATTTGTGGTAATTTACTTCTCTCAGTTCTCCAATAAATTCGTATAAATGTATTGCTTATGCTACTATAAACAGTTAAAAACTATTATCTACGACTGTTTTGATATATACGAGAATTACCGTCGTATACTTCTTTTGAAAAAACCACGGCAACCATCACACGACGGCACGCCGTAATGCTTTCCCGAAGCTTTGTCACCGCAAACTCGGCAAAGTAATTCTGATTTCCCGCTGTTTAATTCCATCATAATTCTTCTATACCTAATAAAAAATAAGTACTTGTAATCTCGGTATGATGACGACTTCAATTTTTTTTTGTGAGTAACCGCATAACCATTAGCCAATAAACGACCTGTATGTAATAAATTATTGGTAAAATTCTCGAAGGCGCGGTGATATAAAATGGTTTGTATAATTGTATCTGTCCTAAGATGTATTTTAGATACGTTTTTCCATTTAAGCAACGTTAAAGCAAAGCATTTGCTCGTCTTTTTTTAGTTAGGTATAATATGTATCACCAAAATCACCATGTGTCGCGGACGAATATAATAAGAATGCATATTTCTTCATTTTAGTGAATAATAATTTCTAATGTTTATAGACGACATATGCATAATAGTTACGATAAACACAATGAATTATCTTGATTAATCGGTATTTATAAATGACATAGATAGATCTTTGTTACTTTACTTTGTAAATTTCAAATGCTAAATATAATATAATGAATTTGTAAAACCATAATTTTCGTCCCTACCACATACAAAATAATATTTTTTGACACAATAGTTCAATCAAATTCACCGCTAAGCCCAGTATAACGGCACCCTTTGAAAATTGCAAGAAATTTGAAAGAATTTTGCCGCATCATCCAGCCCAGACATTAATAATCGATTGATTATTCAAATTTACGGACCCGGTGTGACATCACATGGTGAATAACAAAGTAGTATATTGATAACCCAAGGTCTAGGGATAAACGAGACATTGATGTAACTTTCTAACAGATTACCATAACACGTTATCTTAGTTAAACATAATATATCTAGATCGTATCTTAAATACTTATCTAGATTAACCAGTAGATAAGTGTGCTGAGATAGGGCAATCCCTATCTCAGCACATTTATCTACTGCTTACTCTAGATATGTATTTAAGATACGATCTAAATATGATAGTTTTTCATTTCAAAGCCAATGCTTTAAAATGAAAAACATAGCTTGCCTTTGCATTCAACCCGAAAACCACGCGAAAGTAATTGACATGATGTTGTTAGATTTAATCCAATCTATTTTTCATTTTAAAACGTTCTTAATCTCGCTACTTCAAGTAGGTTTATAATAATTATTATTGATTTATTAAGACACATAAGTACCTACGGTCATTTCTAGTTCAAGTAAATATTCCAAAAAAAAATTACATGCAGTTTTTAAATTATACTTGATACCGGTAGGCATTGGCAATATTATTATGACATAAATATATTTGTATCATGAATCACACTAGCGTTGTTACCAGTACCAACTATGCTAACAATAATGTTATAAACGCGGAAGTCACTTTTTCTGTTTCGCCATTACGGCAAAACTACTTAACTAATTTTAATAAAATGTAACATGTATGTGACTTTAATAACCGGAATTATTTTTATCTTGGAAAATGGTATAATTTCCACAAGATACGATCCTAGGTGTCCTTACTCGAATTGGTATTGTTAAGAGAAAGAGAGAAATAGAAAATCTTCAATATCAAAATCTTTTTCATCCTTAATAAGTTTGGAAAAAAACACGACTTTTAGTCTATTACCACGGAGACTGAGTCTTGCAATACTTTTAGGTACACTATTACTACACACAGGTATATGTATAGATACATACTACAGTGGAGACTCAATTACAAAGACAGACCTCAGTCATACGGATTCGCGATTATCCGGATTGACAATAATTTCATGCTTAAAGTTGCAATATTTTAGTAATATAAAAAGACATTAGGTACATGTTTTTTACGTTACATCCTAAACCTTCATAAAGATATTGGTTGATATTTTTTTTATTTGAATAAATACATGTACGCAGATGAGCTAAGTTACCTTTTTAGAGTTAATAATATGTACAAAAATCGCATTCGCCCAGTAAAAAACGCAACTCATTACACGCACTCCAATCATAGTTGCCGCCAGCAGCCTATTCAAGTTAATCAACTCCTTATTATTCAAAAAAATAATCTAATAGGTAAATTAGTCATAAATAAAAATTCTTATTTAGAGCTGTTTTTCAATTTTTAAGATTTCATGCATATACAGTATTCCTGAATTCCTGAGAGAAATGTATATCACACAGACAGGGAGAGTTTTTTTATTCACCACAGCATCTTCGTTATTTGCCTAGGTCTTATAATCGAATCGTATATAACATAAAATAAATATAATAATATAAATAATGGAATAATATACTATATATCTTACAATTATAAAACAGATTTTATACATAACAATAATTATAATATCTAGTACAGTTTACTAACGTGATTTAGAGAAAGCATAACGAGGTTAAAGAACAAAGGCTTGTGCCTTAGGCACCCAACAATGATTATTATTCCTCCGACTTTATTCACTGTCCGGTACTCGACCTCTGTTCCAAGCAAGTCCTTGGTTAAATGTCGCAATAGCTTAGTGTATAATCCACTGATATATGTATACTTAGAGTAATGATACTAGAGAGCTGGTTTCCTATAAAATTACATTCAGAATTGAAGCAAAAAAACCAATCAATGTGTGCGTGAGCGCCATTTGATTATTTTTGCTAACACGCACACAAAACACAAATAATGCAAGTAAATAGCCCTTCTAAAAAGTAGTGAATCTACTCGTATTGGAGCTCGTCACACTGAGACTTTGTATTGCAGACTGACGCCGTCTGACGGGACCGATGCATCGACAAACGAACTGAGACTTTTAGGTCCTGCTTGAAAGTACTTCACTTTATTGGCACCTCTTCAGGTTTTAAGCATATTAATTCTATGTATGTATATGTTTCCAATGAGATAAATATAATTATAAATTATACCCTGGTCAGGCTGTATGTACAGCTTTGACAGTTTCCCGACCTTATAAGTATATTATTACAGTTAGAAACATGAAGGAAAACATCATAGGATAACTTGCAATCGAGATGTCTCATCGATTTATATATGAAATCCATCAATATACGTCTTAGATTAACGTGGTGGATACACTATCCATACTCCTAAAAGTTGGAGAGCCCGGTAGTGAGACGTTTTATAAGCTGATATTATTGTTATTATCGGAACCCCAAAAAAAGCTTACACATTATAGGTGGGAACCGAACCGATGGAAATCAAAATAGTGACATATTTACGTAATTATGGCGTGACTTGCTAGGTCACAATTACACCGTATGGGTGGTGAAAATAACTGGGGTTTCCTACTCGCTTTAATTATAATTTATAATTAAAGCGAGTAGGAAACCACGGCAATGTGCTACCAATTTCTATTGAAGTTCATACTCTCAGTAATTATGACTATTTAAACGACATTTTACGTGACTCTTGACTTTTGTTTGCTGTAACCTTAGACCAATATGATCAGATATGAACTGGGTTTTTAACGACTTCAAGTGTTATATACCTAAATACATTCTACCTCCTTTCTTCTACGTTTTCTCAAACAGTAGTAGTGGAAATACATATTCTGCCGCTCCACAAATCTTCATCGATATCCATCACACAATCCATATATATCTTTTTAGGGTTCCAATGCGTTAAAACTTATGGCACCTTTGTTGTGTCATTCCGGTGTCTGTCTATTCCTCTCTTTATCACAAGGTATTATTATCTCAGTGCAACTCCTCGATATGTGGACATTATTTTACAGTATTACATATTTATGTAAAATAATATTTAAAGATTTTCTAGACTTATCTATGGCCGAGATGCGTGTGCAATTGTGCATACTGAATTTATTCACTCCAATAATAATATATTTTATTTCAAACTTGCGTCCATATTATTTGTAGTATTAAGTTGTTGTCTCCATAATATATATCTATAATATTATTATAAATGTCTAAACATGCGGTGTCTGTACATTGAAGCTATTAAAAACAACTGGAATAGACTATATAAACGATGGAGAACAGTTGCATTTTTTTAGATTTCTTGGCGGTTTATCTGTTTGTTCAGTTTGTTCGGGTGCATAAAAATTAGCTTGTTTCGAAACAATTTTCACTAAAACGATAGCTTACATTATTTTTCAAATGCTGTGTCCCGGGAATTTCAAGTCAATCGGACGAAGTCGCGGGCATATCCTAGTTTGTAATATGTTTGTATTCAACAGACTTAAAAACTATTTATTAATTAAAAGTTTACAAAAATAACGAAACCATTAATTTGTAGGCTCAGCACATGCAACGCATCGTATCCTGGTTTTTTATCATATTTTTTTATCATCTCTGAATACAGTATATACTTACTCGTAGTAGTTTAATAAAAAAAAATGCCTGTGACATAAGTACTTTAATAGACGGACGACCATGATTTTAATAAGAGTCCTGTTTTTTTTACAAAATATCTACGGATCCCTAAAAATGTGTCTGAAATCATTTATACTGAACAGAAAAGTTCTCAAAAAGCTGGCCGTGTTGAATTGCAACACTTAGATAAGCTTAAAGGACCCAAGATAATTTCAAAGTTAATTTTCAGATTTTCGATGATTGAGTGATGGCTGATTAAAATGTATTTTAATTAAATTAACAATTAAAATTTGTATATATATAAAATAAATATAGAATATACATACGTGCTTAGATCCATTTTATCCATAGTGAATCCAGGTGTAGTCTTCAGGACAAACTTTTGTGTAAATAGACGAAAAAGAAGTACCTAACTACAGGCTAGAGTTATATTATATTACAAACTAATGCTTATTAACCGAAATACGAGAAATGATGTGCTAGCTATTATAACTTTACTGTTATCGACATGGTGTGAAAATAGTGAGTTAATCATATAACTAGTCAAATTGTAAACAGATAACAAAATTTACAATATAATGTATTTTGGTACAACACAAATCGATATTTGCAATTAATCACACTGTTTAATGATGTTTAAAGGTTTTACTCAACTTAAGAGTTAAGCAACATCTAAGTTTAGATATTAAAATAGAAAATGTTTTAAATTGTTCAACTAAACACCTAATTTAACGAAAAAAATATTTAAAACTTTATCCCGTAAGCAAAAACAACCTACTTATATACATTTACGATAGTCTCTAATCTTACCATGTCTAGTCGAAGATTGTAAGTTAACTATCCCAAGAATCAATCAGTGTTTAGTTTACAATCTAGGAACTCATTTCTAAGGAATAATATCGGAATTTATAAGTGTAATGATTTTCTAAATGGTGTGTAGTATCAGTGTATTGAATGTGTACTTATTTACTTATCGAGTATGAAGCGAAACTAATAGTTGGGCCAAGAGTTCTAAGTCCGCTTGCTATCATTAATAGATTTTAAAGTACTTTTTCAACACATTTGTTAAAAAGATGCAGTTACGAAGTTTGTATACATTGTTCGAAAGTTAAAAATTGCACATCATATAACGGAACGTGTGGTACTTAGGTGAAAACATAATTATGTAAAAATTCCACCAAGGAGCATCACATTACGATGATAAATAAGCTGAATAATCGAACCTCCTTAAAAGCGCTTTTGACCAATAAATTTGTCTCACTTTAATACTATACAGAAAATGAGACGAAAGATATAGTTCTTATTTTCACCACGTGCATGTGACGCCATTTGCGATTGCCATTTTCATAATAGAAACGTCAAAGCTTATTGCGTGTTGTAAAATGTTGTATGACGCACGTGCCGTTGTTGGTTTTTACAAACGAGTAGAAGAATGAAAACCCGAGATGAAGTCCAAGGCTTACCATAGTCACGAGTTCGTAAAAACCAACTTATCGCGATAGTGCCATAAATAACTAATAATTACTTTTTTGGTGATGAATTATTATTATTCATCAAAAATCATCAGCTCCATGCAATCAATAGATTGCATTCTGTAATATATTATATTTTTCTCATGACCCATTGCTGGTTTTAGTTTTTTGACCGACTTCAAAAAGGAGGAGGTTTTTAACTTGATTGGTGTTTTTGGTAGGTATACACCGATTACGCCGAGGTTCATGATCCGATTTACGTTATTCTTTTTTAGTTTGATCCGGAATAGTTGCCATGTGGTCTCCTAAAAATTTGACATAGTTTTGCCCAGTATTTTTCATTTTATGACCATTTTCCGTTCCCGTTTTTTGGTACCTTATGTTTTTTAAGACGCGCCGCACCTTTAGTAGGTTTACCCATAGCTTGACACTAAAAAGTAACAAATAAAAAAAACCGACCTCAAAAACGAAAAAGTATAAAATAACAGAATTTATTTTTAAACATTAGTTGTTGTTAATGTTTATCACCCTGTTTAAATTTGAGTTAAGCGATATATATAACTACTCTTTAACCAAAAATTTAAATGAGAACAATTATATTTATTTATAATCATAACTTAAAATTATAATAGCAATAATGTAATTGGAATTTATTATAGAACTAGTCTGGATTAACTAAATATTGTTATTATAATAATGTGTATTAAATTTATTTATACCCCAAAATTTATACCCTTTCGTTACTCCGGACTATTAACGAAAAATAAATCGTGAACGCTGTTATTTTAAATAGTACTTAGTATTATTTCTTTAGCTGGCAACGCTTAGCTTCCGTTATAATTCCTGTAGCGGAAGCAATAGTGTTTTTGCCAAAGTTTACCCCCGGTTTCTATATTTTACCGACAGTTGTCTATAATAGTAACTGATTGATTTTGAAGCTACCAATAACCGATGGTTAAGAGGGCTGGCTATACGAGCCTCATTGTCAGTTAGAAATACTGTCGGTTATCAGTTACCAATTCCTTCCGAAGCGTTTTGTTAACGCAACATAGTTTAAGTAGCAACACGCAACGTTATTCAATGAGTTGACGTATAACTACAAAATAAATATATTTTTAAAAGAAGTAACCTTTTGTGATTTATACATTGTCATTAAAAGTCAAGCTTTCAATCAATCTGATTTAAAAATACTTACAATTACAGTGCCATTTTATATGAATGTTGCATAAACAAAACGCAGTAATGTAAACAATATATAAACTTTTTAAATAATGATTATTCCAATGTCATTGGATTTGTTGTAAAAAAAAGATGAGACAGTCTTTCGCTAGTTATAGGGTTTTGTGGTTTTCGATCGCAATTTTTTTTAATAAGATACGGCTAATAACAAAGTGTTACGCGATGTCCATCACAGCAGTTATGAGAACCATAGATTATATTAATATCACATAGATAATCTTCATAGATAATAATATTATTATGTAGGGTAGTTTTCGTATTATTTTCGTATAAAAGGCGGTGTGGCGTGTAGACGGTGTTCATTGCTTATTGAGTGGTAAAGGGGAATCTCTGCCCAAATAGTTAATATTAGGTATATTTGGTACTTTCTTGCCCAAATCTCTGCAAGGCTTTTTACAAAAGGTTTTTGTGGTTCCAGAGTCAAAGTACGTAAACTTTGTGGGAACCCTGTCCGATTTTTTGTTTTCATTCAATTGTTTTATGTTAGGGAACTTTTTGTAACGCGACCGTTCCACACAGATCTAGCGATGGATTTAATGTGTTATTTGAAGCGATGTTGCAATTTATTGTTAATGACGTTAAATATTGACAGTTAGTACGTACTAATACGTTATCTATTAATGTTATTATTATTCACAGTGTTATTTTTAACGCTATATTTAAGACGCATTAAGTCACAATCGATAACTATAACATTATCGCAGATGAAGCTCAAGAGAATAACAAAAAACTGTAGTCTAATTAATGGAACCTTTGCCCTTATTATTAGAAAGGTGGCATTAACCATATAAGTTTTATCTGTGCTGGCAACAACTGAGAACTTTGTTGTTATAAATGTTGGTCGAGGACAATTACGAAAACGACATGACAAAAAACAGAACCTATCCTACATTCTTCTTTTCCGGAATGAAATGTCTATGTCTCTCCTAGATATTGAACTTACATATATACCAAGTATCAGCCAAATCGGTTTGGTTAGGTAATAGATTTCCGTGAAAGCATTACAGGCAAACAGAAAAATATACTTTTGTCCTCGAAACTATCCCATTTTTCGGGATCAAAAGTATTCTATGTTCATCCTCGGCATTAAAAAAGTATACATACAAACTTTCAGCCAAATTCATCTAGTAGTTTTTCCGTGAAAGGGTGTAACAGACAGACAGACAAAGTTACTTTCGCATTTATAATATTAATAGGGATGAATAGTGAAGCAATACTTGAATTGGAATTAGAACTGTTAAAGGCAGAAATAGCAAAGAAAGATATAAATAAGAATTCAATCCTAGTTAAAAGAAGAAATAAAAAATTAGGGTTTAATTTAATTTATAATAATAAATAAACTGGCAAACCTCGCCAAACATACAAAACTGGCCGAAATCGGGTGGTAATAAAATCCCTACGAATAGTAGTGTTGACCACCTGGTTGTCAGTCAACCAGCGGTTATAATATAGAAACACTTCATCTGTCGTTTCCATACAAAAAGTCTACCGATCGGTTAGAAAATCCCTCCCATCGGTAGTTGGTACTTTCATGAGTAACTACCTACGGACAGTTCATTATAGAAACATCAGTAGAGTTACCAGGCGGTAAGATTCTAACCGTTGGTATCAAAAACGGATCGTTTTTGTAATATTGAAACCGGGCACTTGAGCGACAACATTTACCTACCGAGAGAATTAATATCAAAAATGTCTTAGAGTGCTTCACGCTTATTATTTTGTAAGTAGGTACATATATACTATTTTAGTAGACCAAACTGGCCCTTTTATTAATTTGATCCCATATATTAATACACTGAGTTTTTGTTTATATGACACGTGGCTACAGAGAAAATATTTTAGGGTTAATAATCTCTCAGATTTTATTGGCAGTTGTGTTATATTACGAAACAAAGAAATTATAAAGCTAAAATACAAGTAAGTATATTTGTAGTTCAATGTGTTCTGTGCTTTACGATATCAGATTTGATACAAAGATTGTCAATTTATTTACAAATTTCAGATGTACACTTTTCCCGGATATGACCCTATACAAAATTGTCAAAACAAAGACGTCCAAAGAAAACTTAATTAGATTACGTGAAGGGGTACCTGAATCACCTCCGTGTATGTTTTGCCTTTTTTAAGTTTTTAGCTCGTTAGTGATCAGTCAGTGACAAGTTCATAATTTGGCTTGCAATAAATTGTAAGACTACAAGAATTTGTTCTTAGAGTAGATCATTTTCGTGCATAAAGGGCCGGCTGAAATTCGATAGATTACATAAACTGACAATAACAGCTATAGGTACATGGTTGGATTACAAACTTACAAAAACTGACTGCTTACAATTTATAGTCAGTTTACACATTACAGTAGATTTATTGTATAATAACGGTCCTTATCCTTAACAGGTGGCATAAAGACAACATAATATAATTACGTTACAATCTACAGGAAATTTGATAATAGTGAATCTATATCAATAAATAAAATTTTAGTGTCTCTCTGTTTGAAAGAAAACTTATTTTTATACGATGCCTAATTATAATTAACAGATTATTGCATATTTCTGTATCTAGCTATCTGAATGTTTGTAGCGAATAGGGACCCTAACAGCTCAAGGAATTTCATTGAAAATTTAAAACAGAATTTTTATCTTAAGTATTCGTGTATATAGAATTTAGATACCTTGCAGGGTTCAGAAGTCGCGAACTCAACATATTCTAAATAATATTAAACCATTATTATTATAGTTATTATTAAAATTTAAGCCGAGGAGTATCAAGTAATAAATTACAGACACCTATCGATTTTATTAAAAGCACTAGTATTATGGCACTTTAAGAACAGCAGCTCAATAAAGATTACCCTTCTTTAAAAATCCAAATAGTACCTATAGTAGAATTATTTTCTCCGTGCAGTTTGGCTCATAAATAATCGGAGCGGTGAAGCGAGTATTTCGCTCTCTCTTCCACTCACGGGCCTTATAGGCAGGCATATATATGCATTATTGTTGTCGATAAGAGTTATTGATAGTGTATTTAGTTTTGTCATTTTGTGGGTTAGTGATATAAATGAAAGAAAAATATAGATAAAACAACGTATTTATTAAAATAAGAATAATAATGATTGAAAATAAATGATTAATTAGGTATCTATGTATTAAATATGCTTGCTATGCTTATAGTCTAAGCACAAAAGTTTAGAATGTAACAAGTTATATTAAAAATAAATATAAATACTTATCTAAGTTTAAAATTAACAGCAAAAAACATAATAATGATTTTTATAAGAATGATAATGTTTCTTTGATAAGAATGAGTTTTTATCGATAATGGCGTTGCGCTCGCGCAATATGCTCACCGCCCTAGTCGGGCTGAGGCCGAGTTTGATTTATGACCCAAACTGCACGGACAAAATAATTCTACTATAGTGGTACGGAATAAAACGTTACAGGAGCGAAACCGTGTGGGGAACCATAGTAGTAATGTATACAATTTCCTACATCTAAGCGAATTAAAATAGCTTAACAAATTAGGCAATACTTACCTACTTGAAAAATAAGTGGAATATTGGGTATTAAAACTTTACTTCAATTATCGTGATATGAGGGTTGAAATAATTGTTCACCTCAGTCAATATATAAGTATAGCCTCTTCGGAAAAGGACAGAATGAAGTTTATTATGTATGATAAATAAATCTGTTATACAGCCATATGGTGCTGACTATAAACGACCATGGAAGATTCCATGATTTGGTATCGAGCATAACCATAGTTATGACTGAAGCCGTAATAGTTTAGTGGTTACAGCACGCGTCTCAAACGACGCGGGTTCGAATCCTGGCCGGAAAGTAGGCACAGGCAGTTTTCTAACATAATGTGCATATTGTTATAATTACCACTTATTAACGTTAAATGGAAAAATGTGATGAACCCTGCTCATTGCGATAAGCGATGTATCAAATCCGCCCTGTACTAGCGTGGCGGGTATACCGTCTGTTCCCCTATAAAAAAATCGGAGGTCCGAGCCCAGTAGTGGGAGGTTTACCGACCAAAAACACCAAATCAACAAAATCGACCAGATCGACGAATTCAACTAAATCTACGAAATCGATGAATTCAACCAAATCGACCAATTTCGGCGAAGTCGACAAAATTGACCAATTCGACGAAATCGACTAATACAGCGAAATCAACGAATTCGACGAATCCCAAAACTAATCCCATTATCCGGGATGAAAAGTATCCCTTGTCCACCGTCAGTATTAAAATTACATTTATACCGATTTTCAGCCAAATCAGTCCGGTAGCTTTTCCGTAAAAGCATAACAAACAAACAGACAAATACTTTTATCTCGGAAACTATCCCATTTTGCGGGATAAAAAGTATTCTAAGTTCATCATCGGCATCGAAAATATTTATATACCTAGTTTCAGCCAAATCCGTAGTAGTTAACATTAAATAGGGATGTACAAATAAATTAGATAAGTGCAATTCCACGCACAACAAAGAAATCTGTAGAAATGACAAATAGCAGGGCTCTTTGTCATATTAATTATTTTTGGCTACGGAACCATATAAAGCGTTTAATATTAAATACCCTACATCTAAAAAACTACTCAAGGGATATTGTTTAAACAATCGTTTCTCAACGATGTTTATGTTGTGACCCATGAAAAAACCAAAAGGGTTTCTTTCGACCCCTTCACTATAAATTTATATTTTATAATATTTTAATTCATAGTTTATTTATACATTTTTTTGTATGTAGGTCTTAGTTTTTAAGACCACTTTTAATAATAAACGTGACCCCGACAAGGGTCACGACCGCCAGGCTGATTAACGATGGTTTAAACCTATTTTAGATTTATTTTTTAATAAATAATTGAACAACGCAAACAATTAGCACGTACCTAATTTAAAAAAATTAAGCTATACTATTAAGTAAATAAAAACTTACAGATTAAAAAGTAGAACAAACATTTATAAGTAATAAAATGTAGTCCAGATCGTTGACGGTGAGAGCGTTCCCAAAATGTTGGCCATAATTTCCACAGAATCGTTGATCCGTTGCCCTAACTATAGGTCAGTAGTTTGGAATCTCGAGACTTCTTTCAATCGCCTTAAAGTCTCGATACAGTTCTTAGGCCTCACGACCCCATGGCCCTAAAGTCTCAACTCCGAAATCTCCAAATATGGATCCAATTTTGATTTAATTAATAATTCTTTTGATCCCGTTTTTGCCAAAATAAAATCTTTAGGAACCCTAAAAACGAAAATGTAAAAAAGTCATTAATTGTATTAATTTCACATTTATTGTAATAATAATAATAATTTATTTATTTACTTCCCATAAAAAGAAAAAGAAAATTTATAGAGTACAAAAATTTGAGAAACTTAAATTGGGAAGGACATGAGCCCAAAGTAGGTAAAGGTGTGATGGTACTCCTGGCCCTCGCATCCCATTAAGCACTATTTCTGTAATAACCGCCACCAAAGAGCACTACAATGAAAAAAAAAAGAGATGTGTGTGTGTGTATAATTATGGTTACAAGTGTCTGTGTCTGGGTGTAGGAGTATCAATGTTTGTAAAGTGTGAGTGTTAGTAAAACTAATTGTTATACAGCAACTGTTATCAAATTCTCAGTTCCTAAGTAGTTATGAGATTTAAGGAATTTACAAATTAAATGTTTTGTCTCTTTTTTGGGTAAGTCATAAATATGACGATAACTTATTTATCTTCTTATATAAACGTCTTCCTTGGAAGCCAAAAAATCTTCGAAACAAGCTAGTCTTTCCACCACTAATAGTGCAAACATCGTATAAACGTCTTTTCGGTTTTGGATTCTTGCTGTACGGGATTTGTGAAAGTTGCCTTAAGGTGCCGGCTAAGACAAATAATTGCCGTACTGTTGAGACGTCAGCTAGTTTATATAATTTAACAGTAGGAAAAAACATGTTTTGTGTTAAAAAATGTAATTATACAATTAACTCTTTACTCCCCATTTATTTTTTATAGTGGCTTTGTGTATGTTGTCGCGCGTGGCTCCTGTGTGCGGTCAGTCTATAAAACCCGAGAAAGGTTGCGTGTTCATGTCAAAGGGCGGTAGGGAACTTATGGCATTTGAACTACGACATTAGGGTTTGTCCCCTAGCTATTATACATATGTTAGAATCATCAATATACCTGAATAATAAAGCGATCCTTCCTGAGTTAGACTTTCGATACAAATTGTGTCAGGAATCATTGTTATAAAAGTAAGGTATAAAAAGAGAGATTACACTCACTCTTTGGTAAATGTACGAGAGGTATTTATTTCCATTGATTAGAATAATAATATAAAATAAAACAAATTAAGAAAACTAAAAGGAAATGTAGAGCTTAGCATAAAAAAATATAGTTTTCTTATATTACAGTTTAGCACAATTGTTCTATCCAGCTAGTTGCAAGTAATTAGAAATATTGTTCAACTTTTAAAATAATCCGTACGGGAACGGAGAAAGAATACAATTTCCTGTGACCGGGCGGCCTGTCGTAAGAGGCGACAAAACAACCCACAGCCAGGTGGTAGGGCATTTGGTGTTGCAATGTTCATAGGCGATGGCGATAATTACAAAGATTATACATAACGTAGATACATACCATAAAATCTGAAGAATGTTCAATCAGTATGGGGTTTTAAACCACCCACGGTTTAAAAACCCAAAGTTGGAACTACTACGATATAACTATATGTTTTTTGTAAAAATATAATTACAAACTTCTAAAATCCAATTACCAAATGTACTAGATGGAGCAACAGTAAAAAAAAACTTAAATTATAAAATTAATCATTAAGCGTGTTAGTGGGCCTTATAGGCACTTAGCGCACATACAACATAGATGTGCGGCGCACCCGATACGGCGTTTCACACGCTTGTCGAGTGCGCTGCATGGCCGCCGCAGCGTTTCGAGCTCGAGACGCACGTTGGAGCCGTCGGATCGCTTGGCGACTTGGTAGCGGCCATGTTGCACAGCGACGACCGCTGGGAGTCTGCGGTTGCTTTCTGTGAGGCAGTAATGTCTCTCAAAGAGGCCGCAGAAAGGGACAGGGAGCGAAGTCCTGCAGCGCGTGCTAATGTCTCTACTCGAGGTCGCCGGCCTTCAGCTGGCACCCGGAGAGGCAGGTACGCGCATTACTTCCCTCCCTGAGTTAGGTTCCGGTACGGGGGGCCCTTGCTACTAGGCAACGCAAGGGATTCATCTGCCCCCGTTTCGAAGTGGGATGTGTTCTCCCAGGGCACACTCCAGGCACTTTATTGCGCTGGATCGACTGTTGCGTAACTATGTTCTATATCTCAGTCTTTCCATCACAAACAAAGCGCAGGGTCGACGGGAGGAGGGGGTTTTTAGTGGGTATTGAGGTTGCTCGCCCGTGCGGCATCGCTCTGAGTCTTCCACACTCCTCTGTGTCACGCCATCGCGGACGGAGCGCAAACAAAGCATACTATTGCTAGCGTTATCGCCCCCGATGGATGCGTGCCGTTTCCTAGTGACGGCCCAGAGAGTGTGTAAATCGGTCAGCATTTTCCCTCGCCTCAAAAAAAAAAACATACAACATAGATGGGTTAACCGGTTAACACAAAGAGTATCTGTGAACAGTTATATAATGTATCTATATTCATAACTATGGTCACAGGCAAATAAGGACTTATTAATATTAATTTCCATATTTTATATGATACTAAAAATTCTAAACATGCCGAGTATACACTATATAAACGGTCGGTGCTGCATGGAGTACTGTTCTCATATTTGGGACGGGTCAGCCAAATACCAGATAGAAGCGGCGTTGGAATCAATTGAGAAAAGAGCCAGGAAGCTGGTCGGCAATGATCGTCTTTTTTATGCTCGACTTCAGAGTCTAGAGCATAGACGCAAGGTCGCGGGGCTAACTGTCTTCTATCGGATACATTTCGAGGAGTGTTCCTTAGAATTGCACGAACTGATTCCTCCAGCCCTTTTTTCCATCGGACAACCAGACGCACCGGTTTACGCCACCGTTACATGGTGGAAACACCACCAGTCAGAACCAAGTGTTTCGCTTCATCTTTTCTGGTGCACACTGCCGAAGAGTGGAATAATTTGCTGGAGTCTATTTTTCCTGACAAATACAATCTTGAAGTCTTCAAGTCACGAGTGAATAGTTATCTTCTAGGAAAGCGTGCTCCATCCTAGACTCATCACTCAACATCAGGTGAGACAGTGGTCAAACGCTATACCTACCTCCATAAAAAAATATGGAGAACACGATGTATTTTATTTCAGATTTTTTGTCTGTTTGTTCGGGATTCACGTAAAAACTACTGGACCGAACAAATTCTCCCACCTTCGCAGTTTTCAGTACCACTCAATGTGAATAATTTCAGAATATCAAGCCTATTATGCCTATTCTGGTGGGTGGTGCCGGTGTCTTTATATAAGATTCTTTGTAGGTATTTATGCATATTTAAAACAATTTGAATTCTAATACTGTAGTTTCAAATCTTATTGCTGCAATAAACGTTATTTTTAAGAGAGAAACAAAAATGTCCGCGTAGGAAGGATTCAATCGTAGGAAGCATGTTTCTTTATTAATGACTAGCGGCTCGACCCGGCGTCACACGGGTGGACATTTATTTTTTAAACAATTGGGAAATAAACATATAAATATAGCCTATATTACTCAACGATAATGTAGCATTCTAATAGTGAAAGAATTTTTAAAATTGATTCCGTAGCTTTTGAGTTTATTCGTTACAAACATATAGGAACATAAAAATCTTTCCTTTTTATAATATTAGAATAGACTAGAAATGGATTTATTTTTAGCCTATATAACTATATATACTATAACCTTTTTGCACTTCAAGTCATGTACATGAATCCTCAATAATATATTTGTAGAATATTTAATTATTGTACTAGATCTATTTTTTATCACAAAAATGTCAGGAGCAATGAACATGAGTTGACGCGACGTCACTTCCTTTCAATTTTGAACATCTATGTAATAGCACTAATAGTAAAAATATTTTTAGGTATATTATATTTTATAAAATAATGGCAAAATAATTTAAAACAGCATTAATTCTCATGTTATTTCTTAGTTTCCTGCACTGAAATTAATAAATTTTAATTTTCTTTGCGCAACGCGGTTTTAATTATGATAGTGGCTAATGGTATTACAAAAAAAATAGTTGAAAATAAAGAGACTTACCCATAATCCGAATGGAACAGCTCGTCAATCAATCGACACCAAATGATTAAATTCTCTGCGCTAAAGGTGGTGACTAGCGACGGGATGGGAGTTTCAAATGCCTTTTTGTGGGCGGGGCAACATTTCATCCCTTACCCGAGGCACGTTCATTGGGCACAGTGGAAAAGGCGTCACCAGTCACTCGTTTACTCCATTTCTCATTATTAATGCTTGAACTCTTGAACAGGTGTTTCAAGTCTTTGTTTCGATAAGGGTGCAAAATGATAACTCATTTTTACATTTTATAGTAAAACCGAAAACTTGCAGAAGTTGTTCAATTACAGTCATCGTTAAGTTATTGATAACTTAACTAATTACTTAATAACAGTATCTAACTATTTTTGTAATGTTCTTGAGTAAGTATCGTTATATACATGAAGGTAAAATTGGTCTTATTCGTGTAGCAGTCTGTACCTCAGCTGTTTATTTCGGAATCCACTATACATTGGAATTTTGGTACATTCATAGAAATCCTGCGTGTGCATCTGTTTTGTGTTTGAATTGCGAAACAAGTTTTATTCTTTAAAATGGTGCTAATAGAGTCTCATGCGGAAAGAATTTTAGAAGCTCTATTGCAAACGTAGAATGTTTTCCAAAATATCCAGCACGTATTTCATGAGTTACAAAGGGTCAAATAATATTATTACACTGGAAATCCAGTTAGAAGTTACCAGTTACCACCTATCGACTTAAAAAATTACTAAAATACACCACCCTTTTTTCAGGAACTTTCTAATAGTTACGTGGCACGTAGTACTATGATTCTTTTTTATGCTTGGTGTGATATGACAGCTGCTCGTTATTCTTATACTTATTTGGATTTAGCTAATCCATTCTATAACCGATTATAGAATACCTACGCGTTTCTGTCAACTTTTATGCATAGTTATTAGGTATAGACATAGTTTTTGTAGAAAATCGCTATAACATACAGACTGACCTGATAATTTTATGACAGATTAGTTTTCGTCAAAATGGCTATGAAACAATAAAACCCTTTTATTTGATATTCCAAACACATTTTTGAATTCTAATTCTATTAATATTCTTACATACCAACAAAGACCGCACAGCTGCATGTTGTAAAAACGAATTCTTTTATTTACTTCGTGTTTAAACTTTAAAAACGTCTATTGTTATCGTACTTATTTTATGGCTGTAATTAGTGTCGAACGACTTAATCCTTGTTTTTATTGTATTGCGTCGAAGCTTGCCAGATGTGCGTGAACGGGGCCCCTTTATCGGTATTATACAGTTTAGTATAAAACAATGTCCGAACGGAGGGGTGAGGTAGTCAAGCGACGATTACGATACTGCCAAGACCTGTGTAATACTTTCGATTAGCGACATAGTGACGGACTTTCCGCGTGTTGAACTGCATGGAATCGTGCAGTGTGAACTGGTTGCATCCAGTTTCATTTTGTACTTGTTTGTACGGTTCTAATAAACTCTATATTAATTCCAACGGCATTTATTTTAATTCGAGTCCTGTAGCTCGTAACAATATATTGTCTTGTAGAGCTTCTGCTGTAAGTCTTACAACTTACGTTTTGCTCAACACAATTGATGAAATACCTAATCGTAAATAGATGGTGTGTAAAGTGTGCAAATATAATTAAAGACTAATTAATATCACTCTTTAATGAAGGTTTTAATGAAATGATACGATAAATTGCTGGAACCGTTTATTTCTGATTTCCATTTTTTAAACAGAATTATCTAACTTATAAATTAAGTGTCACACAAAAGTGCATTACATGCATCACGTTATATTTATATCAATTTTATAACAAATACATACGTAAGTACTGACTGAATTACAAGTTTAACTTTACTGGAAATTAATTTGTGCTTTATATACAACAGGAAATAAAATTGAATCAATCATGAAGGTCATAATTTCGCAAAATACTGAAGAATTAAACAGGAATAACTAGGTAATTTAAATTAGATCACCGATGTTAGATAATACTATATATAAACACACATATTTAAATATTTACATACGTTTCATATTATATGATAAAAGATAAAACTGTATAACAATGGAAAAAATGAAAATAATATGAAATTCCCGATGTGTTTCACACACGTTTATGGTTATGAGGACGTTATTATGAAAAAGATTTCAAGTCTCTATCCTTCTTGGTATCTTCCTCCATTAATATTGCTCTGATGAATGATGGTAGGACAAGTTCTCGAATATTCTCCATAAATATACTAATCAATCTTATTTGGTTGTAAAATAAATGTAAAAAAAAATCGAAACAAAATTGTATTGTTATCATTGATGAATTCTGAAAATCTGAAAAAAAATCCCCTGCTGAAAAATCCTATCGGAAACTATACATGCATAAATACATATGTTGATTACGAAATGATATATCTGTATACCTACTCATAACATCAATAAAATATCATGATATCGAATATCGAGGTGATTTTTCGTTTAGTTAGCTTTAAATATAGTTAGTATTACAGCCATAGGGTGTCTATTATACAAATTAATAGTTTTTATTTTTAACTCTACGTAGCATTTGTAATTTGCTTTAAAACTTTATTTTATTTATTTAAAATCTAATGATTATAAATTTATCTCAGTAAGTATGGCCCATTTTAATACATTAAGGCCAGTGGCGTAGCTTGCCTTAGATGGACCCTGTATTAAAATGTGTTGGGGGACCCAAAGGAAGGCTAAAATTTATTCATAAAAAAATAAAACATGCTCGTTATTGAATTAATATTATATATTAATTTAAGTTTATTACTTATACTTAATCCTTATTCCTTAAGTGAAACAAATAGTTCAAATCTAAGATACACTTTCCTCGCCTTTATTTTCAGCAAACTTATTTATCAAATCATCCATAGCTGAAGACGATTTTAGATTTTCTTCCACTATAGGCAGACCATAATGTTAGTCTGATAGACGTTCCTGTTGGCCCAGCAGTTATTCTCAAAAATGTTATTAATCTATAAAAGATTGTGGACAACATTTTAGGAGTTTTAGCTCACACATTTTCGGGACCCCTGGCGCCTGGGGGCCCCGTATCATTGATACGGCAGTAGCTACACCCCTGATTAAGAAGTTAATATTATACCTTTTTTCATATAAATAAGTTCTTTAGGCATTGAGTGCACTGAGATGTTTAAAAATCAGTAAATGTTCATTATAACCATAGACTTGTGTTGACACATTTAGTAAATATACATATTTTGCGAAAAAAAGCTAAGAAATACCTATTGACATGACATGAATATTAATGTCGTAATGTAGTGTTTTTTTTAATATAGGTAATATACACACAACAGTATAGAATATGATAAAGCTACTCAGTCGTTGCGTGATAAAAACGCTATTAAAATAAGTATACTAAGTGCATAAATTCTAGACACAAACAGACGCATCCTATGTGTGCATAAATCCAATACATATATATTTACTACGCCAAAAATGTTATCTTAAGTTACATGTTTTTACCTCTATATTGTTTTATATTTCACAAAAATACCTACTTGTTATTATATATAGCCGACCTAGTTTTATAAGTTACTATGTTTGTTTATGTATGTTCTTATAATAAATCTTTTAGTATACAGGTTCCTTAATAACATTATTTAAGGCATTCAAAACCTACAAGATTAAGTCTAGTGTTTACATCAAAAACGTGTTATTTGTTGGAAGATTTATTTAAAAAAATCTATTTATTTTATATACTTATATAACTGTCACTGAATAGTTAAATCTAGTGCGCAAATAACAGAGACCACGCAAATTGAAGAGGCCGCTCGTTTTTGTTATTTAGTTACGAAACCCTAATAAACATTCGCAAAACCTACTGAATAGGACTTATCAAAACTAATTCGATGTAAAGATTTAAGCTTATCACCTTAATTTTTTTTAGAATTTTCCACTTCATAGCTCAGTCAATGGGAGACAATCTTGAACATTTTTGGAAGCCAAATATCTTTTCACCTATTTATTGACTTAGATAAAAAAAAATCTCCATATCAAATCATCAATACAACAATTGTATCACAATGATATCAAACACGATTATTTACACTGAAATAAAAACATTTAAACCCCGAGTTACATGTATTCCGGGCCCCTAATCTTCAAGTTTTTACGATTTTTCTCCTACTCCACTGTATAGCGACACATATATCTTTCTTCTACAATTCATTCAATCATAAAAATAACTGTCACATATGTAGGTAAGGTGGACATGACATTTATATACATACCTACCGATTTTGTTTTTGCCTGAACGCAGCCTTTGACTTAACACGTTTTTGTCGCAAACACAATTTACATACAAATGTACCATACAAGTTTTATTATAATAAGCACAGGTCATTATTATTTACTACGTTACAGTGGCGAAAGAATAATATTTTAAAAAGCGAGACTGGTATACCTGATACCTACTATTACGCTCGGTAGATATTAGTTGATAGTATGCAAACTATAATTTTATGAATAATTAATTAAACTGTCACCTAAGATACGACTTAGGCTAAAGCCGGACTGCGTTGTCTCATTACGTAATTTTCAAATAATTTGAAGAAACAAAAAATTGGATTCAAAATAGCAATTCGAATCAAAGATTTTCCAAATGCTGAATTTGTCGACCTTAAGACCTATGAATTCTTCTATACTAAATATTAAAAGCTGCGAAAATAGAATATTTAAGAAGTTTTTCGGATATCACAGAATAATAGTATTTAGAAACATGCATTTGAAAATTTACTTGGTCCTGCTATTAGTACTAAGTTTTATTTTGTTTTGCTTTCATTTATTAATATTAAGATTCGCGTTTATTTATTTGTTGACTAAATCAGAATTTCAACTTTTCCTGATTTGGTCTAAAAATATGTTTTATAAAATAAATAAAGTATAAAAATAAAATGTGAAACGAGAAAAATACAGAAGGGGACTGTGCTGCCATCAGACCAACGAAAAAAGTGTAAACAGACAGAGCCAAAAATGTCAGATGAAAAGAAGCATTTCTCAATATTAGTATGCGTTAAGTTTAATAAGTTTACGCATATTAATGTTGAGAAACCAATATTAAGAAAATCGTCCCAATGCCGGGCTCGGGGCTCCCATTATAGGGGAACGGACAGTATACCCGCCACGCTTGTCGAAGGCGGCTTGGCACGTATGGCACATAAGTTATTTCGGCGGGCAGGATTCATAATGATGTTTTCCTTCACTGTTTTTAGCACGTGGTAATTGTAACAATACGCACATTAAGTCAGAAAACTGCCTAAGTGGTGCATACGTTCCGGCCAGGATTTGAACCCGAGCCCTTTGAGCTTGGGACGCGTGCGCTGGCTATTAAGCTACCACGACTTTTTCATTTATATTTAATTCATTTTAATCTGTACTAATTCGATTATAATTTAATACTAAATTCTCGTACCGCACTCCGGAACGAATGTCAACCTATTCCAAAATCGGTTTCTTTTAGCCAGTTGAGAGCTAGGCGCTCGGTCTATCTATTTTGTTTGTCTGAGGATAGTATGAGTTGGTCAGTGAGGGATATACCAATAGGCCGAGTAGGCTGAAGCCTAGTGCGTCAGATTTTGGAGGGGCGGTAAATTTGGGCTCAATTTTTTATATATATGTTAGTCTTCAAACTACGGAAAAATGGAAGTTTTATTAAACTATA
This sequence comes from Dendrolimus pini, assembly GCA_949752895.1. NCBI lineage: Eukaryota > Metazoa > Arthropoda > Insecta > Lepidoptera > Lasiocampidae > Dendrolimus > Dendrolimus pini. The sequence goes on along the minus strand of OX457125.1, from coordinate 12,245,991 downwards.
TATAGTGCACAAATCATAAAGTTGCAATTTAATTGAAAAATACCAATTAGTATGATTATGAACTAATTAGGGCATCGATTTGCAGAGGTCGGTAGAGGCGGCAAAATTGGAATAGCCTACAAGCGGCAATTTTCTAAATCCGCCCCTGGGTGGCGCCATAATATCTAGACATGTAGGGTATTAAGGACCTTTTCAAAGTTACGTTTTACTACCGCTTGTACCCAATATATACTATTCTCCTTTCACGATAAAAGACAATTGCGAAAAAATATCGCGCTATTTATTTTAGTGTAGGCTAGCTTTAAGACTGAAAAATCTGCAAATATGCGTCTTTTTTACATGTATTTAAAAAAATACGTGTTTATAATTTATAATATGCTATATTCTAAATGAAAAACACTTTAAACTATTTTTAACGAGTTATAAACCTCGAATAACTATTATGAATTAGATGAGTTCTATATTTCTAAGGAATGGGCACTTATTTGAATCTTCGGACATATTAATTCTATTTTATATAACCTGAACGATTAGTTATATAGAACTTTCGCCACTATTACGTTTAATGGTTATCTACAGAAATAAAGTCCAGCAGTACATTGAGAATATTTTTTTAATTTAACTAAGTATAATTATGCAAACTTGTATGGCCGGTGAAAAACAATTTTAATACTAACTATTTTCTATTATTTGATATTCCTATTAACTACTAAAGCGTTTTCTATAAAATATTTTTTATGAAAATCTTTATTTATTTAAGTAGCAAAATGTACGAAAGTGAATATAAAATATTTATTATTTTATATTCACTTTCGTAAAAGACAATATTCGCACGGAAGTTTTGCAAATTTGCGATGGCATAAAGCTGTTGGGTTGCAACTATATACTACTTACCTACATAAACACTTTCGAGAAGTTACTTAGCTGACAAGGGAGATTAATTCATTAATCTATGGGGAAGATTGATGTGCTCACTCGCGCTTAACCGCTATCTAGGCTAGCATAACATCTCTTTCGTACTTCACACTGTTACCTTAGCCTGCGCGCAATACGGTTGATTCGCTTTTTCATATATGAGGTCGGGGAAAAAGTTTCTTCGCATTTTATATAAAAATTCAAAAAGCTTTTTTATAAAGTTTATTTACATTTGCCTAACGTATGTAGGTGCCATTTTGTTGGATAACTTTTTGTCATCTTGTAGATAGGAACGTGATCCCATTGCTATAAAAATTTTGGGGCAGCTGATCAAAAAACTGCGACAAGTGGTTTTGGCAGTCCTCTCGTGATGTTAACCTGACACTGCCTAAGGAATTCTGCAGAGACCGAAACAGGTGAAAATCTGAAGGTGCAAGGCCAGGACTATACGGCGGGTGCATTAACACCTCCCAGCCAAACTCTCGTAATTTTTGCTCAGTGGCTAAAGATGTGTGAGGTCTAGCGTTATCATGGTGAAAAACCACACCCCTTCTGTTGATTAATTCCGGCCGCTTTCTCTCAACTTTTTGCTTTAATCTCATCAGTTGTTCGCAGTACAGTTCAGAACCGATGGTCCTGCCTGGCGGTAACAGCTCATAATGAATAATGCCCTTCCAATCCCACCATACACAGCATACACACACACAGCATCACCTTGTTGCGAGTTAACCCGGGTTTCGCCAGTCTGTGAAGCCTACTGCGTCGGCGGCGACGAAGACACGGCGCTGCACACCCTCCAGGTGTGTCCAGCCTGGGACGAGCAGCGCCGAGATCTCGTCGCGGCCATCGGGGCGGATTTGTCCCTCCCGGCCGTGGTAAGGGCCATGGTCGGGAGCGCCGACGCGTGGGACGCAGCCGCCTCCTTCTGCGAGACCGTCATGTCCGCAAAGGAGGCGGCGGAGAGGGAGAGGGAGCAGACCACCACGCTCCCCTCCCGCCAGAGCCGGCGGCGGCGTCGGAGGGTCGTTCACGACGACCTCCAGCCGCCGTAGGCTACGGCCGTGCGGGCGACCGGCGGGGAAACCGGATCCGCCCGCACATTAAGGCCGGAGAGGAGGGACGTGCGCCGATCCGCGCGCCCCCTCTCACCTTCAGTGAGGAAGAGGAGCCGGAGAGACCCAGATCTCCGGCCACAAAATGGTGAGGCCAGCCCGCAAAGGGGCCGGCCGCCGTCCGTCCGGGCTGGTGGTGAATGCGCGAGCGAGCCCACAGCCCGGACAAAGGACGCTCGGGATCGGACAGGGGTTTTAGTGGGTATCCCTAACTGTGGCGTGGCAATAGCTCTTCACAGTCTCGTGGGGCGCTAGTGCCACCCCGACCTGGCGAATCCCACACACGGGCCGCGACCTTTCCCCCTCGCGCGGCCTACGGTCCTCCAACGGATTTCCCCTGTATAAAAAAAAAAAAAAAAAAAAAAAAGTCTGTGAAGCCTGACCGGCCTCTGATCACGATCTTTTTCGCACGTTCTTGTCGTACGTGATCCACTTTTCATCACCAGTTATCAGCTTCTTCAAAAATGGTTCGGTTTCATTACGTTGTAATAAAAAATCACAAATGAGTACACGGTTCATAAGGTTTCTTTCAGTGAGCTCATGAGACACCCAAATATCGAGCTTTTTTGTGTACCCAGCTTTTTCAAATGCGCCAAAACCGTTTTGTGGTCAATTCCCAGTTCTCCAGCTACATCGTAACTACTAATATGCCGATCTTGCTCCACTTTTTCAAAAATGGCATCAATTTTATCCGTAACAGGGCGACCAGAGCGACGTGCATCTTTGATATCAAAATTTACGGATTGAAAACGCTTAAACCAAATTTGCGCTACTCTCACAGATATTGCATTAGGTCCATAAATATCACAAAAATTTTTCGCGGCTTGTTTTGCATTTTTACCTTTTTTATAGTACAATTTTAAAATGTATCGAATTTCTTCATTAGATTCACTCATCTTAACAATAAGAAAAACAAATGAAAATCACACATTTTCCTAATTTGAATTTGGAATTATCTTCTTTAAACTTAAAACTTTTTAATGATACCAAAATCAGCCAGATACAAATGGTATAGCCAAAGAGAGCTTATTACAAGTTCATACATACTATATGCGATAAAAAATAAACACTTCGTTTAAAAAAACCGCCTTCAAAAACTAAAATGTATAAAATAACTTATTTCTAAAGCTATTATTATTAATATATATTATCTAAAACATCTTAAAGTCGGTGCTTAGTAATTTGCAAAATATAGTAATTTTTATGTTTTACTTTGCACCGACTTCAAGATGTTTTAGATAATATATATTAATAATAATAGCTTTAGAAATAAGTTATTTTATACATTTTAGTTTTTGAAGGCGGTTTTTTTAAACGAAGTTTTTATTTTTTATTTGTTACTTTTTAGTGTCTAGCTATGTATGGGTGGACCTACGAATGGTGCCGCGCTTGTTAAAAAATATAGGTCCCAAGAACCGGAAACAATTTTTTTTTCGTAAAATGAAAACTACTGGGCCAAACTATGTCAAATTTTTAGGGGACCACATAGCAGCTATTCCGCGTCGAACAAAAAAAGAATCACGTAAATCGAATCATAAATCTCAGAGTAATCGGTGTACATATGGAACGGAGTGAAATTTTTTCCATGAAATATGTTCATAAAATGAAAACTACTGGGCCAAACTATGTAAAAATTTTAAGGGACCAATTGGAAGCTATTCCGCGTCGAACAAAAAAAAACACGTAAATCGGATCATAAATCGGCGAACATACATAAAAAAAGCAACAAAAAAAAAGATCCCGACGAATTGAGAACCTCCTCCTTTTTTCGAAGTCGGTTAAAAAGACTATTTCCCCAACCAGGGACTCACCAAACACGTGTGCCGCGACTTGCTCCTTTCCTTACTACTTCATCTGGGATAATATTATAGTAATAGATATGCGTATGTACTGGTGGGTTAACGCGTAATGTGAGATGCGATATTGTATTAGTTTTTAATGCCCATAAATAATAAAAGATAATTTAGGTATGCAAATACATTATTGTAATTCGTTAACGGCTTTAGTTTTAACGCGATAAATATGACATACTTGGCGGCATTCAATAACTTAAATATTATCTGAAATGAAGAAATAAACCTTAACACGTGACTTGACTTGCTCAAACTCACAAACTAATTCCTTTCGAAGCGGATTTAGGGTTTGCCCGCAGTGCATGTAGCGTTTGAATGATAAAGTAATCAGCCCACCTGTAACCTAATGTTATTTGCAACTAATGATTTTGGAAAATCATTTGGATTATTATTAAACCAGTATATGCGTGGTTACAATAATGTCTACATTTTATTTATCAAATACGAATACATATCAAACTAGCTAAATATTTATATCCAGATTAATTTGTACCAGCGCACAGCTTCTTGTTATTTAAAATTCAATATCTATATATACATATTGTATTCTATGGCTACACATTAATATATATTAAAATTTAAAACAAACACTACAATATATTTTAAAAATAATTTAGCATTTATATGTATAAGCAATACCTACGTATTGAAGTCACATCAGAGATGATACATTTTCTTTATTATTGCAGTATAGGCAGTAATTCATAATTGAGACACGTTCACGTTGCACGTTAAAACATATAGTCGACGATTATTTCTAATGTTAAATATATATATATATATATATCTTATGTTAAATTCTACCAAGTAGTATTTAAATACAATAAAACCCATGTCATATATAATTGAGACGCTGCTGTATTGTCTATAGTTCTAATTGTATTATTAAGCTATACTGGCAAGATATCTATTTGTACTCATGTGTATACATTAAGCGCGGAGAATTCGTGCAACTTTTGCTTATTGCATTTGCATTGATATGTTATCTCAAATACCAAAACATTTGGTACCACAATCAAGTGGAAGCACAATTCCAAGATTACTACAAGAAGGATAAAAATCTAATGTTCTCCAAATTTAAGGATTCGATAGCCTCCGATCTCTTGAATAATAGATTGATTTCAAATGCAACAACGATTTCATAGTAGATAATCTTATGTCCATATCTTACTATGAAGGTGCTCTTACACGAGCAATCAAAATTGATCAGTGCCGGTGGATTCTTGCCAAGTACGTCACGACTAAATCAAGCAATTTAGAGCGATGGCAATATGTAGCAAGCTGTTGCTGAGATACGACCACACAATACCATGCAATATGTAGTAACCACAGAGTACATTAATATAATAGGAGTAATTAAAAAAAATTGGCAACCCCCCTCCCCATTCCTCTCCTTGCTGTCGCCGTGTTCCTCTCTCAAAAACGAGACTTAGTTATACTGTACTTTCTATATCGTAGAAAGAAAATGCCCAAAAATTTCCAAACCGTAAATTGGATATGTGGCAACTCATATGGCGATATTGAAAAATGTGAAAAGGCAATTAGAAGCAATATTCCCGAAACAATTGGGGCATTTTATTGCAATTGTTCCACTAATTGCTTCAGAAGATTGCCCGTGTAGGAGCACCTTTAAATACATAATAGGAGAGAAGGTTAATATCTACTTATGTATAATCGTATATGCCTGTATAAATATAATAATCCTTGAATATAAGTAAATATTCAAGATTAATATTATTACTATATAAATATACTAAATGCGAGTTTATTTGCTATACCTTATTTGCCCTAAATACAAATGTTGGTAAATTTATTATCAATAAAAATACTTTATTATCTTTTAGAGCTTTTCACAACTTTACTCTTGCTAATATAACACATCCGGGGATATAAGGTAAACTACCTACCATATGATAAACCGAGTCTGCGATTGTTAAAAATGTTCTCCAACTTTGCTGGAATTATTATGAAAATCGAATTTGAATTGAACAATTAGAAACATATTGTTGTGTGCAAGTTATAATATAGAAACAAACTGAAAAAGTGTACATTAAAAAGTTTGATCACCAGTCGTTATCACATACCCGCTGCGTATGAAGTTTGTGACTCTAAAATACACAAACCGTAATATTTTAGACGATAAAGCTAATGTAGCAATCTATTCAGCTAGTAGAACTTTTTTCTTTTATAATGACTTAATATTATACTTATACCATTTAAGTCATTAGGTTTGGGGTTAAGGCACCCGTTTCATTCCCCATTATGCTCCGATCCTGGAAAAGATTAAATAGACAGTTCTTGTCCGACGTGCACATGGTTATGATCACCACGTGGTAAAGAAAATCATGAGGTAGGGAGTGGTACTCAGCTAAGCAGTGGGGCGTATGAGAATCATTCTAACAAATAGCTTAGCCTTGCAAGGGTACGATAGATTTTTCATCTAGTTGTCTTTATCTGTAATTCTCGACAAATGGCGTTGGTGTTGCTGTATTTTTGTACTTGTTTACAAAATGATAGATTGTTATCTATGATTAGATATGTTTATCTAGGCATGATTTTAAATTAGAATGTGAAATTTCAAATCTAGGTCTCATAGTTTTTTTTCGTAAAGTATAGAAACTCATTGTGGTTGTAAGGTAATCGTTCTGCCATGAAAAATAGTTTTTTCCACGATTCTACTTAAAATTTGTTGCAATATTTTTCATATTATACGGTTTACACTTGGTTAAAGTTCCGCTTTTGTTTTGGATGCATTTGAACAGTTCCTGCATAGACGATTTTGTATTTACTTACAAATCTCTTCTTTTGACAACACTATTAATTCCTTCAATTTTTACATTTATCTATGAAATAAAAATATGATTAATTTCTATGTTAGTATCTTGAAAATGTGTTCAAATTTTGAAACTCCTCTGCAATAATTTGATTGATTACAAATACTGTTCAGTTAAATTGTAAATATTCTGATCTTATATTGTGGCAAATTTTATGTTTATCAATGTTTTAACGGTAAACAATGCTGAAGAACGTGCAAAGCGGAGAAATGCAGACAAGCTGATCCACTAAAGGGCCACAAATCAAGGCTAGAATGATGATAACTCTTATATAATAAACTATATATAGGTATAAAGAGTAACACAAACATACGGGAATTTCAATAAAATAAAAGGAATACAATATTAACTAAGATTTATATATTTTTATCATAAACACATTAGGAATCATACACACCAATATTTTTTTCGTGCATAGTACGCATTCTATTGTTAAAACAAAAGAGTACCTAAGCATTAAAACGAAAGTGATTAGAATAGAGTTCAATAAAGACAATAGATTAAAGACTTATTCGTTGTTTTCTCTGCGCAGGAGTCGATTCCCAAGTTAATTACCTAGCAACTTAAAATGTTGCAATTTCAACCAGGAATTGAATTTTATAGCGGTTATCACATTGCCATCTGAGTCTAACATGGGTAACATGTATAAATAGAATTTTCAGATAAACAATCATTAGTTATATTACTTTACTAGCGTGTTCATTAATTATTTGCACCTCCCCACTTCACAGGGTTGCCAGCCAGGCACGCCTCGAAAAATGTGCAAATGCTTAAAATGCTTTAAACATTATTATGATTCAATTATGAGCAGAATTGTGGTTAAGGTATTCGAACTTTTTTGTGGCGATCTCAATCGGTGTATAACTTGATAGTCCATGTAATTTTTTTATGGTGTGAACAGATTCGATGTAGAAGTAGGCTGTGCGGTGGGTATCTGATTTTGTATAAAAAAGCGTCTACTGCGCTGCCATCTGTTGTTAAGACTGGCCTAATTAGTTTGTCGTGGCCTAAAACACCGATGTTAAACGGTTAACACCATTTCTTTGTGTTATTATATTGGTTTGATTTCTAACACTAAAGCGTTTATAAGTAATGTAAGCGTTTCTTTATTTTGTTAAAATTCGAATTATACAAATTATTTCAACAAAATAATTTCCAGTGATAGTTCGAACGCGAAAATAATAATTTAAGGTTTTATGCAGCAATTGCTAAATTACAAGTACATATATTTTAATTTAAATTCATCCATGCTAAATTCATATGAAAGTATAAAATAGTTTTCCACGTGTAATTTATGTTACTGAATGAAATAATAATAGTAACCCCTAAAAACGATGTGATGTACGTACACAATAAATTACTTAACTAGTTTTGGTAAAACACACAAAAATGTAGAGTCGCACATATAGATAATATTTATAGTATAGAAGTATACTAAGGAATGACAATTGTACTCTAATTTTTATTTACCTGGACACAGTCTACGGTAAATTGAATCCTATAGAACATCAACAATCAACAACTCGCTTAAAAATTAGCCATACTACAACACTATGCTCGAAGCTTGCAATATAAAAAAGGTCGATCGCAGCTATCATTTTAGTCCAGGGAAATAAAAACTCAAGTATAGCAAATAAGTAACTTGTAGCACACGCTTTAACAACAGCTGGCGCCACCAGTCCATTCTTGTTTTAATACAAATTGCAATTACAACATTTTTCACTTCTCATATTCTGAAAGTACGTTTAGTTGCCTGATCACAGTACTTTTCGACACGGAGAAACGATTTTTCCTGCTGTCAATAAATTTAAAAAGTATGGGAACTATTATAACATGGAACTCATATCCTAACTTTTTTACAGCCACTGTTAAATCGTGGCAAAAATAGTAATAAAAAAATTAAACAATTTTATACTATCTTTTTATAATTTTCACTTAAATCATTATTTAATCTGCATAAATATGAGACAAATATTTACTTTCTTCATCAGTGACAAAAAAATACTGGCTGGTAGAATACCTAAGAAAAATAAATTTACTTGACGTTTCATATGAGACGTATTAAATGAGTTCATCAGATTTAGATATGGATTTAATGTCTGATTTCATTAGAGATGTAGTTTTTTAACTAGTCAGTTTTTATTTACTTAATAATCTACAATTTTAAAGTTGAATCCGTCCTAAATTTAATGCTAACTAGCTTCCTTACAAGTTCGTAAATTGAAATTGAAAAGAGCTAATTAACACTTGATTTATTACTGATTTAAATTACAAATATGTTTTAAATAATAAAATGTAAATTCAAGATTTTGATATTTTCTATGAAATAAGAGCACTAACTGTTATTGGAGCGCGTGTTACTGAGTTACGTTTTTTACTCGCCGAATGTCAATGCTTGAGTATTTTTCTTCGATGATTTCTAGTAAGCATTCACGAATTTGATATTTTATCTTTTGCGCGATTTGTTTGTATACATATATAATATCACCTATATTAAATTCACATGTATTA